>CAMZMU010000027.1:29274581-29836946 GCA_947311845.1 Poa pratensis
AAAGTCTAAGCTTGGGGAAGCTAGTTTTTATGAAAATGATCTTTTTAGTTCCCAGCTTTGGAGGAGAAAGTTTGCTCTGATTACACTTTGTCTCCCATATGTGATAATTCTAATGATGCTTGTGATATTCCAAATCCACCTACTGAAAGTATTCCTTTTGAAATACATGGAAAATTGTTGAAAAGGTTATGGATGAACGTTATGCAAGGGATGGACCATCCATCCATGTGATCACTTGTTGAACTTAAAGACTTTGTGAGTTGTTTAAGGTGCAGGTTTTATCAAGAGAAAATGCCATGAAGAAATTATTTCCATTGTCACTTAAGGACAAAGCAAGCGAGTGGTATGAGCACTGGATGATCCTCATCATTCTGAGTTGAAGGAGCTTGAATATCTCTTTTACTCTAAATTTATCCTCTTTATGTAATTGTATTTAGATAGAAATTACATTTATAATTTTTATCCTCATGAATGGAGAAAGCATTGCTCAAGCTTGGGGAAGGCTGAAAACATTAATACTCAATGTCCTAACCAAGCTTCCTGAGAAAATAATTGTTACTAAATTTTATGCAAGGCTTTCAGGTCATTGCAAGGATTATCTAGATGCCTGTTCAGAGGGTTCTTTCACAAGTAAGAAGGTTGAAAACTAGATGGGGATCTTCTTGAAAGAATTTAAAGCAATACTGAAGATTGGGAGAACGACAAAGGTAAAGAATCAGATACAAACGTATGAATATGAATGCATTAAGTCTTTCGTTGAAATGCTGGTTTTCAAAAGCTTAGTGCTAATTATGGCTTGATCTCAAATTATTGTTGATTGTTGTAGAACCTTTGCTTCTCATATTAATGTTCCTAAAGAAAGCTGGACATGTATCACGAACCTTTCAAAGACACTTGCATAGAAAATGTAATTGTTGTTTAATGATTGCATAAACATGCTCAAACTTCTGAAAATGCTATTTTATAAGCATGTTATGTTTTGTGGAGTGCTTATGTCGTGGGGTTGTCACGTCATTTGTTACCAAGGGTAACTTTGAGTTTGGTGGCCAGGCTAAACTGGCGTCAGGGAGATTTTTTGCGTGGACGGGGACAAAGGATTTACCCTGGTTGCCTCTCCAATGGAGATAAAGACCTACTTCCACTACACTATTATTGATCTCGAAGTCGATAACCCGGCTACCACAACAGAGCTGGATCTCGATTAGGGTTACAATGGTTCTCTTCGTGGGGACATGTGCATCTGAAAGCATCTCCTAAACTGAGACCCATGAGCCCCTTAATAGATTCCGATTCGGGTCTCCTTGGTGTCTTTACATGGCAAGGCCGGCTATACCCGTACTCGAGTTCCTATCTATCTCCACCTCTTCTTGATCTTCCTATCCTGGACTCCACGTTATTTACCGCCTCAACCTTCTGGACCTTCCTTCCATAAGCCCGGGTACCGCCAAATTCCCCGGCCCATGTCTGAATCTGGCCCATGATGCTGAAAGCAGACCAAGCCGGCCTCCTGCCTGGCGGGTCTTCTTTCTCCTTCTTGGGTACACCCCGGGTTATCTTTCCCCCAACATTATCCCCCAGATTAGCTTGGATAACAGGATGGTAAATTCTTGAGATGTCTTGTAATCTTTACACCTTTTGCTCAAGCATTTGCCATCTAGGCTATTCAAGTTAATCCCTGAAAACAAAAACATATGGGTATATATAATTCATTAGTTTCAATAAATCTTTTCGTCTCTATGGCCGGCTCATCTTGGCGACCATTCTATAACCCGGCTTTCTTCCTTCCGAGTCTTCATTTTTCTTTTCAACACTTGGCGAAAATTTCATCATCAAGCATACAAATCGTCAGTCAGCCTCGTAGTCAAAGATCCTATTTTTCTCTCCTAATCTATCTCCAGATATCGCAATCATGAATATCCCCTTTTGTCTCTATCTGTTTTTTGTTGACCTCAAGTCAAATATCCATATCTTTCTATTTTACTGCTATGCCCCTAGGGCTTTCTCACTGATCCTTATAAATACAGGGCCAGGGCCTTCGGTTCACTTCCCCCATTCCCCTAGCCTGTTCATCTTCTTTCCTCGCACCGCCGCCGCCATTTTCGCTTCCAATCAAGCTCAAGATCCAGGACGAGCGCTGCTGCGCTTTTCCCCTCGCTCCACCTCCAAAGGTAATGCCGTTGATTTCTCGTCGAATCACCGTTTAATTCAATCCACACCTTGTTCCCCTCAAATCTATCTTGAATCTCATCGTCGTTCCTTGAATCCAATCTCTTTTCGCGCGTTCTTCACTGTTCTTACTCCGTTCTAATCTTACTTTTCGCGAACTCCATTTTTGCTTCTTGCCTTCCTCTGATTACATTGCTTTTGACAGATCGATCTTTCCCCCGCCTCGATACAATGGTGAAGGAGAAGGTAAAGCAGGTGGCCCCAAAGCCGCGAAGAAGAATCCGAAAGACGCGTCCGTTCCGGCGCGAGCAAAGCACTGCTCCGGTGAACTGGACACGCTCCTCCACGGCCTCTGAACTCACAATCCAAAACTTTCGTCGATTGAGGCGAGCTTCCTCCCAAGGACGAGATCAAATGGCGTGCTCCAGGAAGAGACCCGGCCTTCTCCTCGTGATGGTGAGATCGTGTTTTCCTTAGACCATGTGAACCCGTGGTTTCCGTCCTCCCCAGGTCCCTCTTTTTTCGCCAAGTACTCAAATACTACGGCATCACCCCCTAGATATCGCTCCAACTCTATTTTGAACATGAGCAACTTCGTAGTGCTTTGCGAAGATTACTTGCAGATGGCTCCCAGTTTGGAGCTGTTCCTAGAATACTTTTACTGTAATCCTTCTAGCAAAACCAAATCCTTAGGACCTTACGGCGGAATTTCTATCCAACGCCGTAAGACGTCAGATCTCCTGGCTCTTCTGTTAGCCAGCCACCCTAAGGGGTGGCAAAACACATATTTCTATTGCAAGGACACCTCACCAGTCACCGATGAAGCTAGTTACCCGGCCTTCCGTAACTCGGCCCTGGTGTTCAAGCCAAAAATGAACAGCTATGCAAGTGACGAGGTCCGGGTCCTGATTGAGCCCATCCGCGCCCGGGTTAGAGCTCTCCTAGGTCATGGCCTCCGTGGCACTGATCTGGTGAAGAGCTGGATAGGCTGGATGATCCAGCCATTCAGCATCAGGACCCGGCTGATCCATGAGTATACCGAGTCAGCTACAGATGACCTGCATTACTCCGAGGTGACGCTCCTTGATAATCAGATTGTGACGAATGCCAAGACCTTGCTTGGTGAAAAGAAAATGTGATCGCTGAAACCAGGCTTGCCCCATTTTATGCCAATCGTCCTGCTCCTACGGTAAAAAATTCTCACATCAATTTACTTGCTCATTTTTCTTTCAACTGTCTAGATGTTTCATTTCCACCTTATACAGGACGAAGCTTGGTGGAAAGTGGATTTCACTCCCACCCCTTCCCCAGCTGATGATGAAACTGAAGCTTCTGAAGAAGAAGAAGGTGAGCTTGACTCCGTAGGCTGGCTCTTCCTTAACTTAATCGAGAATGAATCTCACTCAGATTTTACTAACGATCTACCTCTCTCTCCTTATTCAGATCTTGTTGAGCTGGCTAACGAAAAATTTGCCGGCTCCAGATGTTATTGACGTGCCGGCTCCCAGCACTACCACCGCTCCTTCCCACAAGAGGACCAGAGCCGCAGTACATAAGGTGCCATATTCTCGCATTTCTCGTTATATGATGAACACTCTCAACCTCGAGCACCTCGACAGGAAAAGATGCTGCCAAGGAAGCTGAGTCAAGCAAGCGCCGCAAAACCCGGTCCAGCGCAAGCGAAGATTCCTTGAACACAGGTATCCCCTCGTGTTCCCTGTCTCGCTGGACCAAATCAATACAAAAGACTCCCAGCCTTTCTCACCCTAAGGCGGGCAATTACCAAATCTCAGAATCCCAATCTTTGTCAGCTTCTTCAGGTGACAGCGTGAACCTGCCCGATGATTTTCTTATCAATGTTGGGTATGTTCACTTTTCCTTCGATTTTTCCTAACTCTTTTTATTTCACTTCTTTCCATTACATCTAAATCCTTTTTTCATTTTACACAGCGCCAAAGCTACACCCTTGGATGCAGCCGGGTCCTCCTCCTACGCTGTCATGCCCGAGCCTACTCGTACAGAGGCTCCTATTCATGACACCATTGTGGAGGAGACCCAGAACAAGTTATGGAAGAGAAGGTGCCTACACCTCCAGCCTCTCCACCTAGGGCAGACCCGGGCAATGTTGCTGCCGGGTCTCCCCCGGTGACTGCCAAACCCACTCAAGCAACTCCAGAAAAGTCTCCCGGGTCTGGTTCAGGCACCAATGAGGAGGTGCAATACTTACGCACCCAGAAAACAACTATTGACGCTTCATCCACTGTGGTGGCCAAAATTTCTGAGCCAGAAGTGAAAGCTGAGGCCAGTGCCCATGGAAAGGATCCATCCTCTACTCCGAGACACTGGGTCTGGAAAATATGGACCTGCCAGCCCTTCTCTCTGATACTTTTCCTGGCTCTCACAGCACAAGGGACTTGAAGCTGAACTTGTCACTGCCATCAAGCAGCGCCATGAGGTAACACTACTTTCTTCCCTATTCCCTAACCCCCAAGCTCCAAGTTTATTTAAACTTGTTTAATAAGCTTGGTACTTTGAAAGAGAAACAAATTAGCTCCAAGTGCTAGTTTGCCTGTTTACAGCATACTAGGACTCTATCTTAATTTTTGTAAGAACTTCAAATTTCCCCAGACCCCAAGTGCCGGGTTACATGCTTGCTGTAATCTGGGACTTGTATTTCCAGACCATTTAATTTTGATACTGTAAAGCTTGCACTCACTTTGAGAACTTTCAAATCTAATAGACCCCAAGTGCCGGGTTGCATGCTCGCAGCAATCCGGGACTTGTAATTCTGAATGCCTTTTTCAATGTTACACCTTTTACTCCTACTGAATTTTATCCACCATTGCAGGAACATGTGTCCCAAGCCATACTGGAAATCCAGCAGCTCAAGGAGCAACTAGCAAACGAGACCCAGCTAACGGCCGAGGCACAAAAGGAGTCCCGGGACCTCAAGACCTCCCTTGCTGATGCAAAAGAGGAGAACATGTCTTTGAAAAAGGACATGGAAGATCATGAGGAGGACTGGAAGAACAGGGTTGAAACTGCTGAGAAGAAACTGGCTGAAATAGAAAAAATCTTTAACTCCTTCAAGCAGCTTCTTACAGACATTGTTGCTGCTGTCTGGGGTAAATTTCCCTCTTCTTTTTCTTTATACATATCTGTCAATGCTTTTGTCTCATATTTTACTAACTTAACACTTCTGTATTCGCTCTTATTTCAGGTCCTCGCAATAGCATGAACCTGGAAACTCCTGCTGTGAAGCTCCAAGCCCTTTTAACTTTGGTGAGGCAATTATACTACGGAGCCGGGCGTGCTATTGCAACAGCTCGTGGCCTAGAGGAGCCCCCAAGCCAACTCAAACAATTT
This sequence comes from Poa pratensis, assembly GCA_947311845.1. NCBI lineage: Eukaryota > Viridiplantae > Streptophyta > Magnoliopsida > Poales > Poaceae > Poa > Poa pratensis. The sequence goes on from CAMZMU010000027.1 coordinate 29,280,114, forward strand.
CTGGGCCATCTATCCACGATTCCTGAATGGATAACCCGGTGGAAGCTCTCTGGTTGTCGCAAAGGTGCAATGCGCGTAATGGCCTTGGCCAAGGCGCATTATCCAGACATTGACCCGGCAAAACTTGCTGGCGGGTTCCCCCAATTCAACTTGGATAACACAGAATTTGGTGGGAAGGACCTCGCTGCCATAAGCCAGGAGACCCGGTATGCTGCCACCTTAATCACAGAAGGCTTAAACTTGGAGAAATTTCAACAAGGATATGACAAGAAGGGCCGGCGCATCGACACACCAGAGCCCGTCCCTGCCATCCTGATTCCACCACAGCTTGCTCGCGCTCCAAGCCAGAAATCTACTATCTCAGGCACTGGAACTCCTGCAATTGCTCCACCGAGCCGGCCTATGGTTACAGATGATGATCCCAAGAACCAAGGCCTCGCCTTGATCTGCTGGAAGACCCCGGCTCAGGAGATAGTAGTACCCCATAAATCTACAGAGGCCGAGCCTGCAGCAGAAGGAGAAGCCTCCAAGACCCAAGAGCAACCAAACCAAACTCCAGCAACAGATGACCTGACAAAAGAAGCCGAGTCCTAAATTTATCTGAACACTTCTACTTGGCCTATGTAGGCTTGATGTAATAACTTCGGTACTTTGAGCCTTATATTTTGATTGTGCCCTTGTGCACGTCTGCTACTATGATTTGTAACTCTGATAAAACTTGTGGTTTCAAATTTTAAGTCTTTGAATGGTGTAGATGACCCTTTTGGTTTCTTAAACTATGAGCCGGCTTTCGCATGGATATTTCTGTCGCAACTTCTCTGAGAAAACAGGGTCAAATCAAGTCCTTTTAGGCATCATGATTGATTGAATTTCCAGGTGAGCGATCAGACCATATAAGTGCGAGTCACATCGAGCTCAATAGCAAGAAAACCAAGAATTAAACTGGTGGCATCAAGGCGGGTCTTGATATTTCAGCTACATGCTATTTTAGCAAGAGCCCAAGACCCAGGTGAATGTTCTGGAAAGTAACGGCTTACTACGCACATTTACCCCATTGACCCAAATATCTGACTTGCTCGAATTATATAATAACTTGGAACTTTTATAAAAGAAATAAAGGCCGGGTTATGAGGTTAGGTGTTCACTTTTGAACAGCTAACCCCCAAGCCTCAAACATATAAATTTCAACTGAGATAATAAAACCAGGCTTTGGGTTAGATGTTCTCTCCAGGAATATCTAACCCCCAAGACCTAAACTGTAAAACTTGATCAAGCTAAACAAAAACTGAGTCTTGGGTTAGATGTTCTCTCTGTGAACAGCTAACCCCCAAGACCTATCATATGATACTTAAATGAAGTGGATCACCAGAATCTTGGGCTAGATGTTCTTTCTTCGAACAACTAACCCCCAAGGCCTGATATGTGAGACTTGAGCGCAAACAAGCATAATCCGGGTCTTGGGTGAACCTTTGTGGGACTTCAATGGTTAACCCCCAAGCCCTAACATGAATAAACAGAAACATAACATGAAAAGTAAATAACTGAAGAGACACAAATTTCTGTTCAGCCTTAACTTTATTGATAGAAAAGGTTAGGTCAGCAAGCCGCCTCATTAAAAACCTTCCAGTCCCCTTAGGTACCCTGGTAAGGAAAAGAGCGCGTTTGAAACCTGCTGCCTGTTACATTGTGTGTTACATATCAAGACCCGGCCTATTGCTAGGTATAGTAAGGGCGTAAGTGGGCAATGTTCCATGGCCGCTCACGCTCTTGCATTGAAAATGTGGATCTTGTAGTGTCATTGATAGTTTCTGACTTTTCTCTCGCATCCACCAGATAATAAGACCCATTGTGCAAATTCTTGCTCACAATGAAAGGTCCCTCCCATGGGGGAGATAACTTATGCATCCCATCTCTGTTTTGTGTCCACCGTAACACTAGACCTTCTTCCTGAAAGGTGCGAGTTCTAACCGGCGTGCATGATATCTCCTTAGGTCTTGCTGATAAATTGCCGACCTTTCCAATGCTTTCTCACGATGTTCCTCCAACAGGTCCAGTGAATCCTGCCGGCTTTCTCGTTTTCTGTCTCAACATAAGCTGCCACACACGGCGAGTCATGAATTATGTCACTTGGCAACACACTTCTGCCCCATAAACCATGAAAAAAGGGGTCATATTGGTGGATCTGTTGGGTGTTGTGTTGATGCCCCAAACTACTGATGGTAACTCTTCTACCCAAGCTCCAGCTGCTCTGATGCACGGGACCTGGAGCCTTGGTTTCAACCCTTTGAGCACCTCTTGATTAGATCTTTCAACTTGCCCATTGGCCTGAGGGTGAGACACGGATGCCACGTCCAATCTAATGCCATTTCTTCCACAAAACTTCTGCATCTCTCCAAGTGACATGTTGGTCCCATTATCTGTAATCATACTATGTGGATACCCAAATCGATGTATGATCCTCTTCAAGAACACAACTGCTATAACTGCCTCGCAATTTGTGACTGGCATCACTTCAACCCACTTTGTAAATTTATCAACTGCCACCAAGAGGTGAGTTTTCTTGCACGGAGACATCTGAAAAGGCCCCACCATATCCATCCCCCAGACTGAAAACGGCCAAGTCAAAGGAATAGTGCGCAACTCCTGCGCCGGCACATGAATTTGCCGGGCGTACCTTTGACACCCATCACATCTACTCACCAAACGCTCTGCATCTTCATTTGCTGGCCAGTAAAAGCCGTGTCTGAATGCCTTTGCAACCAATGATCTTGTAGAAGCATGATGACCACAATCTCCTTCATGTATCTCCTTCAAAATTTGCCGGCCTTCCTCTGGTGAGACACATCATTGAAATACACCAGAAGCACTTCTCTTGTAAAGCTCATCATCGATGACCACATAAGCCTTGGCCCGACGCACAATTTGCCGGGCTATAATCTCCTGCTGGGGCAACTCCCCTCTGGTATGATAAGCGATGTATGGCTCTGTCCACTCAGGAATCTCATGCACTGCTGCTACTAACTGAGAATCCGGGTTACCCAGATAGGCATAATCTTCCTCATCCTCAGGCTTAACTGATGGAACTCGCAACTCATCCAGGAAAGTATTGGGCGGAATCGGCTCTCGCTTGGAGCCGAGTCTTGACGGAGCATCAGCTGCATCGTTCTTGCGCCGATCTATGTGATCCACCTGGTACCCAGAAAAGAACCTGGCAACTCTATCCACCTCTCTTCTGTAAGCCACCATCTTTGCATCTTTTCTATCCCAAGTGCCAGAAACTTGCTGAGCCACAAGATCTGAATCTCCATAACATCTGATATACTTAACGCCCATCTCCCGGGCTATCCTCAAACCATGCAACAGAGCCTCGTACTCAGCCACATTATTAGAGCAATCAAAGTGTATTTGTAAGACATAACTCGCCCTTTGGGGAAGTTAGCACAACCCGGCTCCCGAACCTTGCTCTTGCTTGGACCCGTCAAAATGCATGACCCAAGACTGAATTTTTGGAACTAGCTGAGGTGCACTTAACTGTGTCCAGTCATTGAGAAATTCCACCAAAGCTTGAGACTTGATCGCTGTTCTAGGCACATAGTTGATATGGTAATCTCAATGGCCCACTTGGCCACTCTTCCTGTAGCTTCAGAATTTCATATAATGTCTGCAAGTGGGATCGAGCTCACCACCGTAATGGGATGCTCCTGAAAATACGGCTTCAACTTTCTGGTTGCCATGAATACTCCAAACACCAACTTCTGCCAATGAGGGTATCTTTGCTTTGTCTCTGACAAAACTTCGCTAACATAATAAACCGGCCTTTGTATCGGGTGTTCCTTCCCTTCCTCTTTGCGTTCAACCACAACCACAACGCTTACCGCTTGAGGCCTGGCATCAACATACAGTAACATGGGTTCCTTGGGACCCGGCGCTGCTAGTACTGGCGCTTTGGACAACTGGACCTTCAAAGCTTCAAATGCATCATCTGCCTCTTGATCCCACACGAAATTTTCTGTTTTCTTCAAAAGTTTGTACAGCGGTATCGCTTTCTCCCCAAGCCGGGCTATAAACCGGCTCAAGGCTGCCACGCAGCCCGTGAGTTTCTGAACATCCTTCAACTCTTTTGGCTTCTCCAAGCTCTGTATAGCCCGGATTTTATCCGGGTTTGCCTCAATCCACGCTCTGACATGATGAAACCCAGTAGCTTCCCAGCTGGAACTCCAAACACACACTTTGTTGGATTTAGCATCATCTTGTACCTTCGCAAGTTTGCAAATGTTTCTCTGAGGTCTTTGATAAATGACTCGGCTTTTTTTGTCTTGATTACCGCATCATCAACATACGCATGGACATTGCGCCCAATCTGATCCGCAAAACAGTTCTGGATGCACCTTTGATAAGTAGCACCCACATTTTTCAGCCCAAAAGTCATGGTCTTGTAACAAAAAGCCCCAAAAGGCGTAATGAACGAGGTCTTCTCCCAATCATCTCTATCCAACTTGATTTGATGGTACCGTGAGTAAGCATCCAGAAAACACAGAGCTCACTTCCTGCAACTGCATCAACAATCTGATCTATACGCGGCAAAGTAAACGGGTCTTTTGGACAGAATCTGTTCAAGATTGTAAAATCTATGCACATTCTCCACTCATTGTTCTTCTTCAACACAAGAACCGGGTTTGCTAACCACTCTGGGTGAAAAACTTCCATGATAAAGCCGGCTGCCAAAAGCCGGGCTATCTCTTCTCCAATGCCTTCCTCCTCTCAGCATTCATTTTTCTCATACCCTGCTTTACTGGCCGGGCCTTAGGATCAACATGTAGTTTGTGCTCAGCAAGTTCAGTAGGGATGCCTGGCATGTCACTAGGTGTCCATGCAAAAACATCCCTATTCTCACGGATGAACTTGATGAGCGCGCTTTCCTATTTATCGGTCAGGTTTGACCCATGGAGAACTGCTTAGAAGAGTCCCCTCCACAAAATCTATCATCTTTGTATCTTGAGCTGATTTGAACTTGCCTCTATCATCTTCTGTGATTGGCCTTTTCAGGACCGTATTATCTGCCGGGTCTAAATTTGCCCTGCAATTTTTCAACTCTTCCTTGGCACATGCATGCTCTGCCATGGTCGCGTCTCCCTCATCGCACTCTGCGGCTATCTGTCTGTTTCCATGCACAGTGATGATCCCTTGGGACCTGGTATTTTCAACTACAGGTACACGTAACAAGGCCGGGCCATAAACCTGGCATAGGCCGGTCTTCCCAACAATGCATGACAAGGACTACGAAAATCCACCACCTCAAAGTCCAAGAACTCAGACCTGAAATTTTCTCGAGATTCGCCAAAAGCCACCTCTAATGTGATTTTTCCCAATGGAGTTGCTGACTTCCCTGGAACTATACCGTGAAAAACTGTGGATGTCTTCTGTAATTGAGTCTTTTTGAGACACATGCGCAAAAAGTCTCCCAGTATAAGATGTTGATGCTGCTTCCTCCATCCATCAGGACCTTTTTCAACTCATAGCCCTCCACTTGAGGGGCCACGACCAAAGCAAGCAGACCCGGGTGTTCCACATGATCCGGGTGATCTGCTCTTCTCCAGGTGATGTGTGCTCAGACCATCTCAGGTATCTGGATGCTCCCACAGACACCGCATTAACAGCCCTTTGAATTACCTTCCTTTCCCTTTTAGAAGTATTAGACGTGTAAACATGATATGAACCAAGCTGCTTAGGCTGAGTGTTGAACCCACCCTGACCTTGAGAAGTTGACCCGGCTGGCGGGCCAGTTGGTGTTGCATTTGCCCCTGTGAGCGGGGCCGTGGCCGGGCTTGCCCTGGACCGGGTCCTCCCCCTCTGTTTGCTGCTTGCAGTGCCCTCTGAACCTCATTATTTTTCCATCTATTAAGATCTGCACACTGGGCCAACGAGTGATTTGCCGGCTTACCGTTCCTGCTATGACGAGGACACGACATTCTGAACGCCTCTTCTGTACTCATAGGACGTGGTGCACTGAAACTATTGTAACCTCCATTATTTCCTCTGTTATCATGATATCCTCCATTATTCCCTCTATTGCCATCGTTGTATCCGCCATCCGTCTTGGGCCTCTGAAACCCGGTATTCGTGTTGGCCACAAACTCTGACCTTCCCTCGTTGTGCCCTCTCTTATGCGAGTTGTTGTTGTTGCTACTGTTGTTATTTCTACCATTATTCGCTGTGCCTTTGCCTTTTTCCTCCTCAAGGTCAGCTTGTGTCTTGTCCGTTGCTGCATGTTTGTTACAGGCCTCTAATAACTCTGCCATTGAGACGGGTTTGACCCTGTGACTCTCTTTCAGATGTCCCAGCTTCTGGACCACTGGTGTATACTTGCAAGTCTTTTCCATCGTTGAAATTGCGTCCTTAGGTTCGATACCAGCTGATGCATGTAAAATCTCCGTGACCCGGCCCATCCAGTGCCGGGTTGACTCCCCTTTCCTTTGTACACATCTATCTAGGTCCTCCAGCGAAAACAAATGCTTGCATGTTCCAAGAAGTGCTTGATAAAGATTGTTTTAAGCTCTGACCAACTGCTGATCGATTTCTCGGGTAAATTCTCGAACCACAATTTTGCTGCACCATCACTCATCATCAAATACATATACTTTGCACACACATTCTCTGTTGCATTGCGAATACACATGGCCATCTCATAACTGCTCAACCAGCTAGCCGGGTCCATGCTCGGCTCGTAATTTGCTATTTTGCTTGGCTCTTTGAACTTTTTAGGGAAGGGCTCGCATCTGATTGACTCTGATAAACATTTAGGCCGGCTAACCCGGAACCTCCAGCTTGAAGATTAGGACCCGGCAAAATCGCCAAAACTGCAGGTGGAACAACTTGTTGTACTGGAACTACTACTGGGGCCGGGACGACGGGTGAACACTCGCGGCTCGCCCTGCCCTTGACCTATTTACGATCTGCTGCGCAACTGAAACTGCAGGAGCTGGCTGATACTGCTGGTTGTTTTGTTGAGGCTGTTGAACATTGTGTTGACCCGATGCAGCTGGCCCGACCTGTGGTGGCTGCGTCTCCCCGTGTCTACTGTGGGTACGTTTACTATTGTAAGGAGTTGAGTGCAATGCGCTCTTGTTCTTGGAATATTGGCCTTGCTGCACCACGGCCGTGCGTAACATATCGATGGCTCGCTGATACGTCCATTTTGCATCACTATTTTATATCATAATTTACTGTTATTCATTAATATATTTCATATTTAGAGATGATACTTATGTTATTTCATCTATTTTGCATGTTTGGTGATTATTGGAGAATTGAACACCGGAGTCAGATTTCTGTTGGAAAAAGGGCCGTCAAGATACTATATTTCTGAAGATCAATAATTCGAGGAAAACATCCAGAAGCTCCTATTTTATCAGATGCCGGAGGCAGCCAAAAGGGGAGGCCAAGGTGGGCCACCATGGGCCCTCACCATGTGGTGGCGCGGCCCACCTTGCCCCCGCGCCGCCACGTGGTGAGGAGCCCTGGCCCACCTCAGCTAGCCCCTTTCGCGTACAACATCTTCCAGAAACCCTAAGCTAGGGGGAACATCGAGGAAATATTCCGCCGCCTCCACGAGGCGGAAAACACCAGAGAGAGAAAAACTCTCCGGCAGGGAGAAAACTGCCGGGGAAATTCCTTCTCGGAGGAGGGAAATCACCGCCATCGTCACCGTCATCGAGCTGGACTTCATCGGGATCATCATCATCATCTCCACCGCCAGCACCATCATCTCCGCCGCTCCACTCCGTTCCGCTATAACATCTAGGGTTGAATCTTGTTTAGTTCATAGGGGAAGCTTTCCCTGTGTTAATTACTCCTTGTGGTTGATGCTATTGAGTGAAACCGTTGAATTAAGGTTTATGTCCAGATTGTTATTCATCATTATATCACCTCTGATCATGTTCCATATGATGTCTTGTGAGTAGTTCGTTTAGTTCTTGAGAACATGGGAGAAGTCTTGATGTTAGTAGTGAATTATGTTGAGTAATATTTAATGGTTTGATATTTAAGTTGTGGTGTTATTCTTCTAGTGGTGTCATGTGAACGTCGACTACATGACACTTCACCTTTATGGGCCTAGGAGAATGCATTATGTATTCGGTTGCCAATTGTGGGGTTGCCGGAGTGACAAAAACCTAAACCCCGTTGGTATATCGATGCATGAGGGATAGCAGGATCTCAGAGTTTAAGGCTGTGGTTAGATTTATCTTAATTACTTTCTTGTATTTGCGGATGCTTGCAGGGGGTATAATCACAAGTATGTATTAGTTCTAGGAAGGGCGGTGCATTAGCATAGGTTCACCCACACAACACTTATCAAAACAATGAAGATTAATCAACTATATGAAGCGAAAGCACTTGACATAATTCCCGTGTGTCCTCAAGAACGTTTGGTCATCATAAGTAAACCTACCGGCTTGTCCTTTGCTGTAGAAAGGATTGGGCCACTCGCTGCAATTATTATTACCGCATTTTACTTACTTGTATTTTATTATCTGCTATATCAAAAACCCCTAAAAACTTGTCTGTGAGCATTTACAGTGAATCCTTCATCGAAACTGCTTGTCAACACCTTCTGCTCCTCGTTGGGTTCGACACTCTTATTTATCGAAAGGTAGTAGAGGAGGCACCGCATGAGTAGGTAATTCCATCCAAAATACTATAAAAATTGTTGAACGTGTTACGAATAACCGCTATGCAGGGGATGGAACTGTCCATCCTGGTGATCATTTATTATATCTACATGAATTATGCGAGTTATTTAAGTGTGCAGGTATTTCAATGGAAGAAGTTAAGAAGAAACTATTCTCTCTATCGCTGTCAGGTAGAGCGCACATTGGTATAAACTGCTGAAGAATGGGCGTTCTCTTGGATGGGAGGAAATTGTGCCTCTCTTTTACTCTAAATTCTATCCTCCAAGTGAGATTCACAAGGACCGGAACCTCATATATAATTTTTGGCCTTATGATGGAGAGAGTATTGCCCAAGCGTGGGGGAGATTGAAGTCATTAATGCTCAAATGCCCCATTCATGAGCTTCCTGGTAATGTCGTTATTGATAACTTTTATGCAAGGCTCTCCTTTCAGGATAAAACTCTATTGGACACTACTTGTTCTGGATCATTCACTCGAATAAAGAAGAGTTTAAATGGGACCTTCTTGATCGGATTCAGGAGAACACTGAAGGATGGGAGAACGACAAAGGTAGAAGTCAGGTATAAAGTATGATTTGAATGTGTTAAAACTTTTATGAATACTGATGAATATCGTAATATTAGTACTACTTATGGCCTTGACTCTCAAGTTGTTGCAAATTTTTATAAAGCCTTTGCCTCTTATTTCGGTATGCCAAAGGAGGGTTTTAAGAATTATCATGAACCTTATAAAGATAAAATTGTTTCTCCTATGGCTAGAAGTGTTGAGTTAATACTGTTGATCACATTATTCCTGAACCTTATATTGAAAAAGTTCCTTTTCCTGCAAAATTAAGGAGCACTCTATTATAGCTAGTGTTGTTAACAAAAGTACAAAGAAAGCTATAGAACCTGATGAACAAATAACTGTTGAACCTGCTGTAGCAATGGTTAAAGACCTTGTCACTGAAAATTAGAAGATGGACATATATCTTTTGTGAAGATGCTTCTAATATTGTTTCACATCCTAAAAGTTCTAGGAAAACTGCATTCCTGTGCTTTCTGTTAGGATAGGTGATCATTGCTATTATGGTTTATGTGATATTGGTGCAAGTTCAGTGCTATTCCTTATGAGCTTTACAGGGAAATTATGCATGAAATTGGTCCTTGCGAACTTGAGGAAATTGATGTGGTTATTCAGCTTGCTAATAGAGAAACTATCTCTCCAATTGGTATTGTTAGAGATGTGGAAGTTCTATGTGGTAAGACTAAATACCCTGCTGATTTTCTTGTACTTGGTTCGGCTGCTAGTGAGACTTGTCCTATTATTTTTGGTAGACCTTTTCTGAATACTTGTGGTGCTGTTATAGATTGTAAGAAAGAGATTTTACTAAATTTGCTGGTGAATCTTATGAGTTCAATTTCTCTAAATTTGCTAAAGCACCTTATGAAACTGAATTGCCTAATAAGGATTTTGAAGTTGCTCAACTTGCCTCTATTGCTCTTGCTCCTAACAATGCTTTGCAGCAACATTTGGAGGATCATGAAAGTGAGATCTTTATGGAAGAAAGGAATGAGCTTGACGAAATATTCCTTCGTCAACCTATACTCAAACACAATTTACCGGTGGAAGATTTGGGTACTACGATGCCACCAAAGAGGATCCTGTTTTTGATTTAAACCTCTACTGATAATCTTAAATATGCCTATATTGATGACAAGAAAATATCCTGTTATTATTAGTTCTAAACTTTCAGGTAAGAAAGGAAAGATTATTGGAAGTGTTGAAGAAACATCGTGGAGCTATGGGCTACACTCTTGATGACTTGAAAGGGATTTCCCTGCTATTTGTCAACATGCTATTAATATGGAACCTGATGCAAAGCCAGTTGTTGAGCATCAACGTCGTTTAATACCAAGATGAAGGAAGTGGTAAGAAATGAGGTATTAAAACTTCTTGAAGCTGGTATTATTTATCCTATTGCTGATAGTAGATGGGTAAGTCCTGTGCATTGTGTTCCTAAGAAAGGAGGAATTACTGTTGTGCCTAATGAAAATGATGAACTAATTCCTCAAAGAGTAGTAGTTGGTTATAGATGTGCATTGATTTTAGAAAGGTTAACAAAGTAACTAAGAAAGATCATTATCCTTTACCTTTTATTGATCAAATGCTGAGAGATTGTCTAAGAAAACTCATTTTTGTTTCCTTGATGGTTATTCTGGGTTTTCTCAAATTGCTGTGAGAAAGCAAGATCAAGAGAAAACCACTTTTACTTGTCCTTATGGAACTTATGCTTATAGACGTATGCCTTTTGGTTTGTGTAATGCTCCTGCTACTTTTCAAAGATGCATGTCTGCTATTTTTCATGGTTTTGTGAGGAAATTGTGGAAGTCTTCATGGACGATTTCTCCGTCTATGGAACTTCTTTTGATAATTGCTTGCACAATCTTGATAAAGTTTTGCAGAGATGTGAAGAAACTAATTTGTTCTTAATTGGGAGAAATGCCACTTTATGGTCAATGAAGGAATTGTTCTTGGACATAAAATTTCTGAAAGAGGCATTGAAGTTGATCGAGCTAAAGTGGAGGCAATTGAGAAGATGCCTTGTCCCAGAGATGTCAAAGGTATTCGTAGTATTCTTGGTCATGCTGGTTCTATAGAGGTTTATTAAAGATTTCTCTAAATTTCAAAGCCTCTTACTAATCTTCTTCAAAAAGATGTACCTTTTGTTTTTGATGATGATTGTAAGGAAGCTTTTGAAACTTGAAAAAGGCTTTAATTACTGCTCCTATAGTTGAACCACCTGATTGGAATTTACCTTTTGAAATTATGTGTGATGCTAGTGATTTGCTGTGGTGCTGTTCTTGGGCAGCGATAGATAAGAAAGTTGAATGTTATTCATTATGCTAGTAAGACTCTTGATTCTGCTCAAAAGAATTATGCTACTGAAAAAGAGTTCTAGCTGTAGTTTTTGCTTGTGACAAATTTCGACCTTATATTGTTGATTCGAAAGTCACTATTCATACTGATCATGCTGCTATTAGATACCTTATGGAAAAGAAAGATGCTAAGCCTAGGCTTATTAGATGGGTACTTCTTTTGCAAGAGTTTGATTTGCATATTGTAGATAGAAAAGGTGCTGAAAATCCTGTTGCTGATAATTTGTCTAGATTGGAAAGCATTCCTTATGATCCTATTCCTGTTAATGATAGTTTTCCAAATGAACATTGGCTGCAATAAGGGTAAGTTCGCGAGATAGTCCTTGGTATGCTGATTATGCTAACTTTATTGTTTCCAAGTACTTGCCTCCAACCTTTTCAGCTCAGCAAAGAAGGAAATTCTTTTATGACTTGAGGCATTATTTTTGGGATGACCCACACTTATATAAAGAAGGAGTGATGGCATTATGCGAAGATGTGTTCCAGAATATGAACAAGGAGATATTGAGAAATGCCATGGTAGTGCTTATGGAGGACATCATGCTGGAGATAGAACTGCACAAAAGTTCTACAATCAGGTTTTTATTGGCCTACCCTCTTTAAGGATGCAAGAAAGTTTATTTTATCTTGTGATGAATGTCAAAGAGTTGGTAATATCTCTAGACGCAATGAAATGCCTATGAGTTATTCTCTTGTTATTGAACCATTTGATTGTTGGGGATTCGACTTCATGGGTCCTTTTCCTCCTTCAGAAGGTAATACTCATATACTTGTTGCTGTTGATTATGTTACTAAATGGGTAGAAGCTATACCTACAAAAGTGCTGATGGTGAGACCTCTTTAAAAATGCTTCAAGATGTTATTTTTCCTAGGTTTGGTGTACCTAGATATCTTATGACTGATGGAGGTTCTCATTTTATTCATGGTGGTTTTAGAAAGACCCTTGCTAAATATGGTGTTAATCATAGAATTGCTTCAGCTATCATCCCAAACTAGTGGCAAGTAGAATTATCAAATAGAGAGATTAAATCTATCTTGCAAAAGACTGTTAATAAATCTAGAAAAATTGGGCTAGTAAGTTAAATGATGCTTTATGGGCTTATAGAACTGCTTATAAAAACCCTATGGGTATGTCTCCTTATAAAATGGTTTATGGTAAAGCTTGTCACTTGCCTTTAGAATTAGAACACAAAGCTTATTGGGCAGTGAGAGAACTTAATAGAGACTTTAAACTTGCTGGTGAAAAAGGTTGCTTCATTTGAGTTCTTTAGATGAATGGAGAAGTGAAGCTTATGAAAATGCTAGACTCTTTAAAGAGAAAGTTAAGAAATGGCATGATAGGAGAATTCTTAAAAGAGAGTTTAATGTTGGTGAGAAAGTTCTATTGTATAGGTCTCGTCTCAGATTTTTTGCAGGAAAATTACTCTCAAAATGGGAAGGACCTTTTGTTATTGTGGAGGTGTATCGTTCAGGTGCAATAAAGATTGCTTCACTAAAGATAACTCTACACAAGTGGTGAATGGTCAAAGACTCAAACATTATATTTCTGGAGATTCTTATAATGAAGATGTTGATACTATTCAAGTGGTGACTCCGGAAGTTTTCATTGAAAAGCAAATTCGGGGACTGCAGAGTCTGTTTCGAATAGGTAACAGTTTCGGTAAGAAAAAGTTCGCGTTTAACCTTCCAATAGATATTTTTTCGTTTTTATTAAATATGGAAAAATAAGAGACCAAACCGGATGGGAGAGGTGCCCGAGGGCACCTCACCATGGTGGCGCGGGCCCACCCCTGGCCGCGCCACGTGGTGAGGGCGCCTCGGAGCCCGTCTCCGACCAGGTTTTCCTCCTGCCTTCCTTTTGTTGTAAAACTTTTTGCTATATAATCCCGGAACCCCCGAGGTCCGTATATCGCCTTTTCGTCGTGTTTTTGTTTCGAGCTTTTCTGCCAGATTCCACCTTCAAGTTTTAGAAGCACCATGGTCTCCAACAACAACAACAAGGGCAAGGAGCCTTTGGAAGATGATCCCCAAGACCCTATGCTGAAGGAGGAGATCGAGAGCGAAGATGAAGGAGAAGTGGAGGAAGATCCGCGTCAATACCCTCGCGCCACCATTGCAAGCATTGGAGTGGTGGCAAACCCTTTCAACCTCAAAGAGGCGCGCGGATGAGCACCGGAGGGAAGGTTCCACGTCGCTTCTTGGCTCCAGGACATCTTCTCCAGGCATCAATAACCCCTTCCATACTCTTATCCATAAGCATCAAATTGAGAGGATCCCTGAGGCAGAATTGCCCAATAGCTGGAATATAGATCGTTCTAACAGTGCAGGAAAAAGAGTTCTAAGTCCGATGAGAAGTGGGGAGGCAACTCCAAGAGCTGGGATTCACAGTCGATAAGTTCATGAACCGTATCGAGCACAACACGGAGCTGATCGTATCCTCACCCACAAGATTGATGAACTGAAGGAGCTGGTTGATAAGCTTATTAAGGATTCACCACCACCGCCGAAGGAGTAATTCATCATTGGTATTGGCATCCCCTTGGCTTGTTCCAAGCTTGGGGGAGTGCCGCGGTATCACACCATTATCTTTACCTTTTACCTTTCAATAGTCATATCGTGAGTAGGGAAGTTATCTTATAGGATGGTTTGCAGTGTGGAAGTATCTCTCTTTTAGTTGGTTATCTATGTATCCCTTGGTGTGAGTTGCCGTTATGGAATATTAATGAGAAGTTTCATCATTTACTTTCTGCATACTTTATTTTAGTTTGCAATTTCTTTCATGTTGATAATCTTGTCATTAGTATTGGTACCACTTTGGGAGCATCAAGTAATTTTTTGGTTTTGGCAAACTTAGCATTGGTCAGTAGTTACAATACTTTGAGGCTTAAGTAGAGAGAGGGAAGTGCATGTAGATAAATTATTCCATGATCTTTCTTTCTTGTTGGCTCATAAGCTTAGTATTCTCAAGTTAAAATTATTTGTGCTTCCAAGGAAGATTGCATGATTGTTCTTACTACATATATATTTGTTTGTATCCCTCAACTCTCATGCTTGCTACATAACCTTGCTAGCCAAAAACCTGTATTGAGAGGGAATGCTTCTCATACATCCAAACCTTGAGCCAAACCATTGCCATTTGTGTCCACCATAACTACCTATTATGTGGTATTTCCTGCCACTCCAAGTAAATACTTCATGTGCTACCTTTAATTATTCAAAAACTATTATCTCTCATTTGTGTCACTGTTATTAGCTCATGAGGAAGTATGTGGGTTGTTCTCTATTTAACTTGTCAGACAGACTTTCACCAATGGACTAGTGGCATATACATCCGCTTATCCAATAACTTTGCAAAAAGAGCTGGCAAATGGGGTGCCCAGTCCCAATTAATTACAACTATAACTGTTAATTCTCTTCACATGTTTTGCCAATGATTTATCAAAAGAAAATTTCAAATGTTAAACTTTATCAAATAGGCACTCCTCCATGGTATGTGATTGTTGGAAGGCACCCGAGGATTCGGTTAGCCATGGCTTGTGTAAGCAAAGGTTGGGAGGAGTGTCATACCAATTTATAAATATGCATGTGTAAACAAAAGAGAAGAGGGATGATCTACCCTTGGGTAGAAATAACGTCCTTCATGGGAGCCGCTCTTGAAAGTCTGGTTGACAAGGGGGATAGAGTCCTACTGCCATTCGTTGACAACGACATACATAGCTTAAAACTTACTTTATACTCTCTATATGATTTCAAAACTTAAAAGCTCTAGCACATGATTTCATCCCTGCTTCCCTCTGCGAAGGGCCTATCTTTTACTTTCATGTTGAGTCAGTAAACCTATTCCCTTCTATCTCAAGCAAGCATTTGAGTTGTTGTGATTCAACCATCTATATGTTGAATTTTCAATCATGTCTTTTATGTTTCCTTGTGTAGCACAAAGCTTTTATCTGAATGAATATAACTTTGAAAGTTATCAATGACTGTAAAGGAGATTGTTATGATTGAGCATGTAAGTTCTGCAATATAAGCTCTAGTATAAAGACTCTGCTCGAAAGATAAGTACAATATGTTAATTGTTCTCTGACCAAGAACAAAGTTTGCCATCACCAATTATGATTTTCTCTATGCACCTTATTGTGACTCCCTTTACTGTTTCAAGTTAGTTATATGAAGGGAAGTTGCTGTCTAGAATGACTTGTGTATTAATAAATGTGATGCTTCTTGTCCGTATTTTGTTTATCGACACTTCGCTCCATAAACCTGTGGTCTTGTTTACCGAGCTCAGTTTTCGCTTGGGGACAAGCGAGGTCTAAGCTTGGGGGAGTTGATACGTCCATTTTGCATCACTATTTTATATCATAATTTACTGTTATTCATTGATATATTTCATATTTAGAGATGATACTTATGTTATTTCACCTATTTTGCATGTTTGATGATTATTGGAGAATTAAACACCGGAGTCAGATTTCTGCTGGAAAAAGGACCGTCAAGCACTATTTTCTGAAGATCAATAATTCGAGGAAAATATCCAGAAGTCCTATTTTATCAGATGCCGGAGGCAGCCAAAAGGGGAGGCCAAGGTGGGCCACCATGGGCCCTCACCATGTGGTGGCGCGGCCCACCTTGCCCCCGCGCCGCCACGTGGTGAGGAGCCCTGGCCCACCTCAGCCAGCCCCTTTCGCGTACATCATCTAGAAACCCTAAGCCTAGGGGGACGTCGAGGAAATATTCCGCCGCCTCCACGAGGCGGAAAACACCAGAGAGAAAAAGCTCTCCGGCAGGGAGAAATCTGCCGGGGAAATTCCTTCCCGGAGGGGGAAATGCGCCATCGTCACCGTCATCGAGCTGGACTTCATCGGGATCATCATCATCATCATCTCCACCGCCAGCACCATCATCTCCGCCGCTCCACTCGTTCCGCTGTAACATCTAGGGTTGAATCTTGTCTAGTTCATAGGGGAAGCTTTCCCGGTGTTAATTACTCCTTGTGGTTGATGCTATTGAGTGAAACCATTGAATTAAGGTTTATGTCCAGATTGTTATTCATCATTATATCACCTCTGATCATGTTCCATATGATGTCTTGTGAGTAGTTCGTTTAGTTCTTGAGGACATGGGAGAAGTCTTGATGTTAGTAGTGAATTATGTTGAGTAATATTTAATGTTTGATATTTAAGTTGTGGTGTTATTCTTCTAGTGGTGTCATGTGAACGTCGACTACATGACACTTCACCTTTATGGCCTAGGGGAATGCATTGTGTATTCGGTTGCCAATTGTGGGGTTGCCGGAGTGACAGAAACCTAAACACGTTGGTATATCGATGCATGAGGGATAGCAGGATCTCAGAGTTTAAGGTGGTTAGATTTATCTTAATTACTTTCTTGTATTTGCGGATGCTTGCAGGGGGTATAATCACAAGTATGTATTAGTCCTAGGAAGGGCGGTGCATTAGCATAGGTTCACCCACACAACACTTATCAAAACAATGAAGATTAATCAACTATATGAAGCGAAAGCACTTGACGTAATTCCGTGTGTCCTCAAGAACGTTTGGTCATCATAAGTAAACCTACCGGCTTGTCTTTGCTGTAGAAAGGATTGGGCCACTCGCTGCAATTATTATTACGCATTTTACTTACTTGTATTTTATTTATCTGCTATATCAAAAACCCCTAAAAACTTGTCTGTGAGCATTTACAGTGAATCCTTCATCGAAACTGCTTGTCAACACCTTCTGCTCCTCGTTGGGTTCGACACTCTTATTTATCGAAAGTACTACGATACACCCCCTATACTTGTGGGTCATCACTCGCGAGCATCTAACTCCGCAGGTGAATTCCCCAATGGGATATGATCTAGAGCCAAGGTTGCTGCGTAAACTTTATCTGCCGGGTTAGAAAAGTGACCCTCTGGCGTGTGATACCTTGGTGTTGCTGCTACGTGACCGGATTTCCACCGGCTCCTCCGGCGGGCAAACCCAGCGTCCTTCCAACTACTCTTCCTGAGTTGCTATTTCCCTCTGCACTTGCTCTAATTACGGTCCCTGCTTGAACCGCGCCAATGGGTTGATCCACTAGGGTTCTAAACAGTACCGCTGGTTGTATGACGTTCTCTCCAGGAGCCAGCCGGCTCTGGTGCCTCCTCTGATGCTGCGCGGTCAAATCGTTCTGGCGAGCTTGTAACATCTCTTCGTTCTGTCTTAAGCGATTCTCTCTTTCCTCGATCTTTTGCCCTTGCAGCTATTTGTTGTTCATACGCTGCGGCGTTCCGCCGGATCTGCTCCAAAGCTCTACACGCGGTGTCCAACTCTTTGGCCCGGTTCACCGCGTTCTCCGGCGTGATGATCCTCGTAAGTGCCGTTTGGTCCAAAACCAGGCCGTTGTTGAATAGAGCCGGCGCTGTTGCCGGGTTAGGCGTGACTTCTCCCTGGGCCGGTTGTTCAGGAAACCAAAGGTGTTCCTGTAATGTGCCCGGCCTTCGCTTTTCTCTGATACTGAAGCGATTTCGCCATCCACCGGCCTTTGATTTAACTCGAGGATTGGGCTTTGCTGTTGTTGCTCATTGAAATTTGGTGGGGGTGCTGCTCCTGACCCCCCGGTTCCCAAAGCGATATCCAAATTCGCGTGGGCGCCGTGTAAGCTGCCACCCGCCGAGTTGGACCCGGGTTTGACTCCATCTCGAACTGATCCTCATCCTCTTCTTCTTCAGGTCATATCCATACTTCCGTCCAACAGGGCTAATCGATTCCGTGTCGTCCTCGCTGCCTGGTGCGTCACCCGGGATCCGTGCTGGGTTTACCGACTGTTCCACGTGTCTGACCACCAGGTCCGTGTGCTCCGCTGTCCCCACGGACTCTTCCCATCTGATTGAACAAGGGTAGCAGCTCCTGACACAAAAGCATACTCTTGATTACTAGCAGACCCGGTTGTGTGTATCATACCAATAAAAACATTAATCTGGCCAATCGGAATAACATCACCTGATTCAAGCAGATCTGACTCCGGCCACCAGCCAGAATCATCGACGATGTGTTCTCCTTGCATGTTGATGATGATCGGCCTACCACCAGATTCTTCATGCCTTCCAGCGCAGCTCCTTGATGATGACACTCTTGGCCACAGGCCCCACGGTGGGCGCCAAATGTCGTGGGGTTGTCATGGCATATGTTACCATAGGGTAACTTTGAGTTGGGGGCCAGGCGAAACTGGTGTCAGGGAGATTGTTTTTGCGTGGAGTGGACAAAGGATTTACCCTGGTTCGCCTCTCCATTGGAGATAAAGACCTACTTCCAGCTACTCTATTATTGATCTCGAAGTCGATAACCCGGCTACCACAACAGAGCCAGATCTCGATTAGGGTTACAATGGTTCTCTTTCGTGGGACTTGTGCGATCTGAAAAGCTTCTCCTAAACTGAGACCCAGGAACCCCTTATATAGATTCTGGGTCTCCTGGTGTCTTTACATGGTAAGGCCGGGCTATACCCATACTCGGAGTTCCTATCTATCTCCACCTCTTTTTGATCTTCCTATCTTGGACTCCACGTTATTTACCGCCTCTGAACCTTTTGGACCTTTCCTTCCATAAGCCGGGTTACGCCAAATTCCTCGGCCCATGTCTGAATCTGGCCCATGATGCTGAAAGCAGACCAAGCCCGGCCTCCTGCCTGGCGGATCTTCTTTATCCTTCTTGGGTACACCGGGTTATTTTTCCCCCAACAGCTTAGACCTTGTGAAAAGACTAATAATGAAGAAGAATATTGTAAACTTCATAAGGATGAGAAAACTAGAATATGGAGTAGGGCTCTAAATGATCTTGCTGAAAAGGTTTGTGCCCTATATCCTTTTATTTGTGAACTCTGCTATGAAGAAGGTCATTTCGAATTCCAATGCTCAAAGTTTAATGATACAATTTCGAGTTTGTTTGATGATAGCATGATCCATCCCGATCTTTATGATGAACTTGAATTATTTTTGGGGTGTGAAGAGTTATCAAGGAAAACTTCTTTGTTAGATATGAGTTCTTTTGATATGAATAGTATTTCGCGGGGATGCCGTCTCCATTGTGTTGATAAGAGCCACATTAATCCTTATATAGAAAAAATTATAAAAGATGTACCTTTACCAAAATATGAAAGGACTTATACTTGTTTTACTCTAATTAATGAAAGAGAGGAATCCTCCCAAGTTTCTTCTATTGTTTCTAACAATGAACCAGGGCATGTGGAGAAGCTTCCTTTCAAACCTCTCCCTCCTAAAGATAAAAAGAAGAGGGGAAAGAAGAAGAAGAAGAAGAAGAAGAAGAGGAGTAAAAAGAGAGAGGAAAAGGTATCCTCTCCTAAGAATGTTGCTCCTTTCATGATCGTTTCTAATGAGTCTAAATTTATTGAAAAAGATTCACATACTTGGGGTAATTATTATCTCGACACTAAATCTATAGGCACTATTGAAGATGATTATATGTCTGTTACTTCTTGTAGTGATCATGATTGGGAAAATGAAACTACTTTTGATATTGAAAATCTTTAGGGTACCAATTCTGAAAATGATGATGTTAATAATTGCTATACTATTAGTACTATCCATGTTTCTTCCAATGATGATGTGGAAAGCTCTAAGCTTGGGGATGAGGTGTTTGAAAATCCTTTTGCAACTGATGATTATATATTTGATACATCTCCTTCTAGTAAAAATGATGATGATATGTTTACAAATGAACACACTTTGGAAGATAACTTTTCTATTGCTTATGATGATACTATGCCTCCAGTCTTTGATAATTATTATAAAGAATACTATGACATAGGTTATAATTACAATCATCCTCATGAAACTTGTCATAGTTATAGAGGGATTACCCAAAACCATCCCTTTAATATACAACTTGTCTATCATGTCCGAGTTCTTTATGATGATCCTGCTCCCATTGTTATTAATGAGAAGAACTTTTCTTATGTGGAAAATAATGATACTTTTATGCATATAGATCATGATAAGAATGTTTCATGTGATGGTTATATTGTGGATTTTATCAATGATGCCACTGAAAGTTTTTATGAGAGAGGGAGACATGGCTTCATATATCACAATAATATTGAATCTACCCTCTTTTGTTGAAAATTTTGAAGTTGCACTTGTTTTGTCTTTCTATGCTAGTAGTTTCATGCTTCAATAATTTGTTTTCTTATAAGATTACTTTGCATAGGAAGTGGGTTAGACTTAAATGTGTTTGATATTTGCTTTTTGATACTCTTTTATATTCAACTCTTATACATATGAGAGCATCATCAAAAATTTCATGCCTAGCTAAAAGGCTTTAAAGAAAAGCGCTTATGGGAGACAACCCATTGTTTTATTTCTATAATTTTTCTTTTATTTGAGTCAAGGAGCTTGCTTACTTCTGTAACAACTCCTTTGTATCTTTATTTTATTGCATTGTTGTGCCAAGTAAAGTCTCTAGTAGAAAGTTGATGCTAGATTTGGACTTCTGCGCAGAGACAGATTTTTGCTGTCCACGGTTTTGACCTGTACGCACTCCAGAAAAATTGAAAAATTCTGAAACAATTCACGCGTGATCCTCAGATATGTACGCAACTTTCATTAGTTTTGAGTTTTCGAATCTGAGCAACTTAAGTGCCTCGAAAAAATTCGTCTTTACGGACTGTTCTGTTTTGACAGATTCTGTCTTTTATTTTGCATTCTCTCTTTTACTATGTTTAAGTGGATTTCTTTGCTCCATAAAACATCAGTGGCGGTAGCTAATGTCCAGAAGTATTGGAGATGATTGTTTCATTACAGAACATGTGAATTTTTGATTATGCACTAACCCTCTAATAAGAATTACTTTGAGTTTGGTGTGAAGGAAGTTTTCAAGGATCAATGGAGGAGAATGATATGATATGATCAAGAAGAGTGAAAAGCCTAAGCTTGGGGATGCCCCCGTGGGTCACCCAAGCATATTTCAAGAAGACTCAAGCGTCTAAGCTTGGGGATGCCCAAGGCATCCCCTTCTTCATCAACAACTTATCATGTCATCTCTAGTGAAACTATATTTTAATTCTTTCACATCTTATGTGCTTTACTTGGAGCATCTATGTGCTTTTATTTTTGCTTTGGTGTTTCTTTTTCTGAATAAATTGGATGCTAGCATTTTTGTGTGGGAGAGAGACACGCTCGCTTTTTCATGTGAATACTCGTATTCTTCACTTATATTTGTTGAGTATTCTTGACTAGCTACTGCAATACTTTTAGCTTTTGTTTTTCATGCATCTCTTGTTCAGAGCTGTTAGTTCTTGTAGAGAAGTACTCTCTTGTTTCATTGTTATATTATTTGGAGAGTTTGTGTTGAAATAAGTTGATTGGTGTTTGGTTGGAAACAGAAAATGCTACATGTGGTAGATGGTATATTGAAAAGACATACTCATTCTTGTAGATCGTTGTCTTGGATAATTTGATGCTTTGCAATTGTTTTGAGCTCCCAAGTAGATCATGCTTAACCTCTTGCATCATGTAGTTAAAGCCTATTAGTGGAGAACTACCGTAGAGCTTGTTGAGATTTGGTTTGCATGTTTGGTATCTCTAAGGTCTAGATATTTTTGGTAAAGTGTTTGAGTAACAAGGAAGATAGTGTAGAGTTTTATAATGCTTGCAATATGTTTTTATGTAAGTCTTGCTGTACCAGTTGATATCCTGTGTTTGCTTCAAACAATCTTGCTAGCCTAAACTCTGTACTGGGAGGAATGCTTCTCGTGCATCCAAACCTTGAGCCAAAACCCATGCCATTTGTGTCCACCATAACTACCTACTGTGTGGTATTTCCTGCCATTCCAAGTAAATACTTCATGTGCTACCTTTAAACTATTCAAAAGCTATTGTCTCTTATTTGTGTCAATATTTTATAGCTCATGAGGAAGTTTGTGGCGTTTTTCTCTATCACATTGTCATTTACTCATGACAGACTTTCACCAATAGACTAGTGGCATATGCATCCGCTTATCCAATAACTTGCAAAAAGAGCTGGCAAATGGGGTGCCCAGTCCCAATTAATCACAACTATAACTGCTTAATTCTCTTCACATGTTTGCCAATGATTTATCAAAAGCAAATTTCAAAGTGTTAAACAATTTCAAATAGGCACTCCTCGATGGCATGTGATTGTTGGAAGGCACCCGAGGATTCGGTTAGCCATGGGTTGTGTAAGCAAAGGTTGGGAGAGTGTCATACCAATTTATAAATATGCATGTGTAAACAAAAGAGAAGAGGGATGATCTACCCTTGGGTAGAAATAACGTCTTTCATGGGAGTCGCTCTTGAAAGTCTGGGTGATAAGGGGGATAGAATGCCCACTGCCATTCGTTGACAACAACAAACACCTCTCAAAAACTTACTTTATGTTCTCTTTATGATTTCAAAAACTTAAAAAGCTCTAGCACATGATTTAATCCTTGCTTCCCTCTGCGAAGGGCCTTTCTTTTACTTTATGTTGAGTCAGTTTACCTACTTCTTTCTATCTCAGAAGCAAACACTTGTGTCAACTTTGTGTGCATCAATTCTTATATGCTTACTTATTGCACTTGTTATGTTACTTTGTGTTGACAATATCCATGAGATATACATGTTTAAAGTTGAAAGCAATTGCTGAAACTTAAATCTTCCTTTGTTTTGCTTCAATGCCTTTATTTAGAATCTATTGTTTTATGAGTTAACTCTTATGCAAAGCTTTTTGATACTTGTCTTGAAAGTACTATTCATGAAAAGTTTTTACTTATATGATTCAGTTGTTTACTCTTTATCTATTTGTTAGCAAACTATAGACCATTGCCTTGAGTCACTTCATTCATCACATGAGACTTGCAATATTATTTGATCAAGATTGTGTGATAGCATGTCTCCTCAAAAATTATTTTGTTGTTATCGTTTTACCTACTCGAGGACGAGTAGAACTAAGCTTGGGGATGCTTGATACGTCTCCAACGTATCTATAATTTTTGATGTTCCATGCTTATATTATGCCAATTGCTACATGTTTTATATACTTTATATCATTTTTATGCATTTTCTGGAACTAACCTATTAACAAGATGCCACAGTGCCAGTTCCTGTTTTCTGCTGTTTTTGGTTTCAGAAAAGTTGTTCTGGAAATATTCTCGGAATTGGACGAAACAAAAGCAAACGTCCTATTTTTCCGACACGTACACGGAGTCCAAAGGGGAGAAGGAGGAGGGCTGTGGGCCGTCCTCACCATGCCATGGCACGGGTGGGCCCTGGGCCGCGCCGCCACGTGGTGAGGAGCCTCGGGCCTCCACCGACCATCGTCCTTTCGCCTATATATTGCCCCCGACGCGAAAACCCTAAAATAATCTGTCATATTCCACGAAGAGGTCCGCAGCACCGCCGCCATCGAAGACAAGTTTCGGGGGACAGAAGCTCTGTTCCGGTACCTTGCCAGGATGGGGAAGTGCCCCCGGAGGCCAGGATGGGGAAGTGCCCCCGGAGCCATCTCCATCGACTCCACCGCCATCTTCATCGCCGTTGCTGCCTCCCATGATGAGGAGGGAGTAGTTCTCCCGCGAGGCTGAGGGCTCTACCGGTAGCCATGTGGTTTATCTCTCTCTACGATGGTGTGATCTTTTGTGATCATGAGCTTTGTAATCTAGTTGAATAAGTAGATGTTACTCTTTATCTATGATGCCATTCTAGAGGTTACTTTAATATGAACTCCGGAGTCACTCTCCACGGTGTGAAGGTGACGGTGTGCGCATCGTGTGTGACTCCTTTATGACGTTGTGGCGTTTGCTTACTCAGACTTTGAGGTGTGCTTTTATAGCCCTACGCAATGAATGGTGTTCGTTATCCAACAAGAGAGTGTTTGAGAGTAGCATTTATTTATTCAATTATGAGGTCAATGTTGAGAGTGTCCACTAGTGAAAGTATGATCCCTGGGCCTTGTTTCTAAGCATTGAAACACCGTTTACAACCAGTTCTGCTACATGTTTGGTTGCTGCCATTTTTAATTCAGATTGCAATTACAACTTATAATCATCCATATTACTTGTATTTCACTATCTCTTCGCCGAACTAGTGCACCTATACATCTGACAAGTGTATTAGGTGTGTTGGGGACACAAGAGACTTCTTGTATCTTAATTACAGGGTTGCTTGAGAGGGATATCTTTGACCTCTACCTCCCTGAGTTCGATAAACCTTGGGTGATTCACTTAAGGGAAACTTGCTGCTGTTCTACAAACCTTTGATCTTGGAGGCCCAACACTGTCTACAAGAATAGAAGCGTGCGTAGACATCATCATGTATAATGAACAGCAGCAAGTTTCCCTTAAGTGAATCACCCAAGGTTTATCGAGACACACCTATGTGTCGAATATGAGCACTTTATCACAAACTATGGGTTGAGACTTGACATAACTTGGTACGTTGATTCGATCGAATTGAAACCTTTGTAGGTTGTTTCGTCTACATGATAGTACTTTTTGTGAAGAATGTTTATGAAACTTTTGTTGAAAATCAAGTTTATCATTTCACATAGCAACTAGTACACATAAAAGACTCTATGCAAGAGGATATATCTTTTTGAGTGTTTTTTCACTCTATTCACACTGAAAGAGATCAAATGTATATAAAACAGTGTTTACATTGCAGAATAATTCAAAGTAGGGAACATTATTTTCCTCACTTTACAAAGCAACATTGATGAAATTAATATGCAAAAAGTATCACGCTTACATCTTTATTTAATCCGGTTACAGCTGGAGTCCATGCCATTTTTATTTAACTAACTTCTGCCTCGTCCTAAGCCGCGGGGTGCTTCACGGGGAGCGCTCCTCACCCAAAGAGTAGGAACCATCACAGGGTCAATACTCACATGATAAGGATCCCTTTGCAATACCTGCCATGTATTAGTATACACCGTATCCAACATA
Organism: Poa pratensis; assembly: GCA_947311845.1. NCBI lineage: Eukaryota > Viridiplantae > Streptophyta > Magnoliopsida > Poales > Poaceae > Poa > Poa pratensis. The sequence goes on from CAMZMU010000027.1 coordinate 29,305,660, forward strand.
TACATGTAGCGACGGACGTGCGCATCCTCCGCCCTTATACGGCGACGTACCACCTCCTCGGGGGCCGGCTCCCTCTGGAACCTCCCTGGCCCACGCGACCTCCACCAAAGAAGATCCGGGTCGACGACGTCGCCCGGATTTCTCACCAAGCTACGTGTTCCGGAAGATAACACCTCCCAGTGCCAGCCCGTCGGAGCCCATTCCCGCACAGGGCCGTTATTGTCCAACAGGTGTTCGGCCGCGGCCATCGCCGACGTATATGTCCAAGATCTAAAAAAAAATAGTGGGCAATTTGATCAAACACCTAAGGTGCATGCAACCTATGTATGGGAGGAGGGGATAAGGGAGAAAGGGTAGCATACACTGGCATGGGGACGGACTAGGGGAGGTCCACGGAGGTGTGGAGGGGCGCCGGCGGAGGCCACGGGCGCGGAGAGGTCGTCGAGCGGCGCGGACAAGGGCGGCGGCAGCGCTGTGGTGGCACGAATCGTAATAGGATGGCACGGATCTGGTCTGCCCCTGTCCTCTTATATAAGGGTAAAAAAACCCTAGAAGTTACCGCTGGCGGACGACACACGATGTCCGCCAGCGGTAACCCTCGCACGCGCGCGGGCCCACCGCGCACCACGGTTATCCACCCGTTGCCCCCCACCCAACCCTATCCACCTGCCCGCTGCCCCCCACCCACCGCGTCGCCGCCCCTTGCCCCCATCAACCGCGCCGCCCCCTGCCCCCGCACCCGCGACCGCTCCCCACCAACCGCGACGCCGATCCTCGCGCGCGGCCGCTCACCCACTCGTCGCGCCGCCGCCCCCGCGCATCCTCGACCGCCGCCGCCCCCGCGTCGTCCCCGACCGCATCCTCGACCGCCGCCGTCCTCGCACCCCGGCCACATCCTCGACCGCCGCCACCCCCGCGCCGTCCCCGCACCCGGCCGCATCCTCGACCGCCGCCGCCCCCGCGCTGTCCCCGCACCTGGCCGCATCCTCGACCGCCGCCGCCCCCGCGCCGTCCCCGCACCCGGCCGCATCCTCGACCGCTGCCGCCCTCACGCCGTCCCGGCCGCATCCTCGACCGCCGCGGCCCCCGCGCCGTCCCCGCACCCGCGCCGTCCCCGTCGACCGCCGTCGAGGTAACCGCCACCGTCCATCTTCCTCCTCTCCCTAATTTAGTTCAAACTAGGTTAGTTCAAATTACTTGATGTTTAGGTTAGGTTCAATTTATCCTCTATGTTTAGGTATTTGCAAAATTGAAATGCATAAATTAGTGTGGTGAAATAATCTAATTTGCAAAATTGAAATGCGGCCTTTTGCATATCTTTTTCGTTGTGTATGAATGTGTGCAGGTACACCTAGAGACCTTTGAGATTGCCAGAATGTTGATTAAATTCCATTCCGGCAAATTCGGGTACTCATATGTCATATTTTTAGCCGAAGTCATGCCAAAATTTCTCGTGAATTTTGACATGACTTTGGCCGAAAATGTTGTTATGTTTTGTATTCTTATTAGGTTGCGATGATTAAAATGGTGTGGCACTATATATGTGATTCAGAGGTGGTGTGAGTGAAACTTGTGATATGCACAAATATCAAAATTTCTGCATCCTACAAGTTTCGCTAACGTCATCTCTGAATAATTTGTGTGTCCACTCTAAGTATGAGGCATGCTTTAGAGTTGACTCTATTACATTTTTAGAATGGCGATGAGGCATTAATCTTTTTGTTTGTGTTTTTACATCTTATTACAATTTCTATACTGAAATTTGTTGTTTAATATTTTTTATTTGCTTGTATGCAGCGAATGCCGCCGCGCCGCCGCTCCATGAGCGGGTTCATTGGCGTCCGTCACCGCCCATCTGGCCGCTGGTCCGCGGAGATCACCGTGGACGGCCACCGTTGGTACTTGGGGACTTTCGACAAGGTGGAGTTCACCGCGCGCGCATTCGACGCGACAGCCTGGAGCTTTGGACGGCCACGTGCTGTGCTCAACTTCCCCGACGTTCCGAACCGGGCTGTATTCCTCACGCCGCTGATGGAGATCGTCGACGTAGACGAGGTGCGGCGTAACCGCCGCTAGGGGATAGCTCGCCGCGCTGCCCAGATCGACCAGTGGCGGATGGACGTATTACGCCAGAACCGCCCCGATCTGGTGCAGGCGGAGCTGGACTTCTATGCCTCGAGGAACAACAAGAGGCAGGCGAGCTCCGACGTCGCCGGCCCCTCCAGTGCAGCGCCGCCGTGCAAGAAGACCGGCGACGACGATTCTGATTCGAGCTTCTGGGATGATCTCGACGGGTCGTCGGACGACTCATCTGACATAAGTTCATGCTGGGGTCATCTCGATGAGTAGTTTTAGGTTAAATTTCAAGTTAGGTTAAGTGATGAACTAATGCATGTTGTTTACCTTATCGAACTTTAGCTTAAGTACTCTGTCGTGTTAGGTTAATTTGTAATGCATGTGTGATGAACTAATTAAGGTATCTATGTATGGCACTTTGATCATTTCTATGTGGTCGTCTATATTTCTGTTGTTTGTTTGACGCCTGTATTTAAATTTACTGTACTGTAGATACTGCTGGAATAGATTTTCCGAAAAAAAGAAATTCTAAAAAATGTACCGCTGGCGGCCGTGGCTACCCGCCAGCGCTGTCTAACCTAGCGCTGGTGGGAAGAAGTTGTGACCGCCAGCGGTAACGAGCCTTACCGCTGGCGGGCGGCCGTCCGCCAGCGGTATAAATTACCACTGGCGTAATGATCGCTGGCGTGCGGCTGCCCGCCAGCGGTAGGCCAATTCCATCCGCCAGCGGTAGGCTTTTCCCTACTAGTGTGTAAACCTGAGATCGAATCATAAAGTTTTGTTATGAGGGTATTAGTATCGGGGACCTTAGAGTGTAATGCTATGGTGGGACTTTATGTCTTAATAATTCTTGTGCAGTCATTTACTTGGCCACATGATCCATCATAAGGGGTTGTAGTTTATTTATTTAGCTATACCTAATTATGGCTCCGTCCAAAGAAGATTAAAACTTGACAAGATATTCAACGTGTTGTTTAATAAATCTCTATGCCTAGCATATCCATGCCGCCCTCGGGAACGTTTTCCACATATAAGTTACACATCACTTGATTCCACATAAGAGGATTGGGCTTTCTCTCTTTGAGAGCTTTCACTTGCTACTATTGTTTCTGCATTGCAACTATACAACCAAAAATACCAAAAACACTTGCATCTTTTATTGTTTTATTTATCAATCTTACTAACCAATACCTTCAGCTCCTCGTGGGTTCGACAACCTTTTCTAATTGAAAGGTACTACAATTGATCTCCTGCACTTGGGAGTCATCAAGATACTTTTCTGGCGCCGTTGCCGGGGAGCGTAGCGCTATTGGTAAGAAGTTTGGTAAGGAAACTTGAAAGCTGAAAGCTGTTTTATCTCATTGTTACTATGGCATTTATGAATCGTGCCTCGCTGCATCTTGCTCTATATGAAAGTGCTTATGCCACTACTGCAAAGTGGTTGAAACTACTGTGCCTGAGATACCTAAAGTGGGATATAAAATTCCCATGGTCATGTTAAAAGAGTTATGAAAAATCCATTTACAGGGATGGAACTAAGTCTGCACGAGAACATGGAAATTGAAGACATATGTGGCTTATTTAGACTTCCTGGTATTTCTGAGGATCAGGTAAAAAGGAAGCTATTATATTTGTCTTTATCTGGTAATGCTCGTGATTGGTACAGGTCTTTGGATGAAGAGTCAGAATGAATGGATATCTTGAGGAAGGTTTTCTTTCTTAAATATTTTACTCCTAAAGAAGCTTATGATAACCGCTGCTATATATTCAATTTCTGGCCACATCTGGGAGAGAGTATTACTCAAGCTTGGGGGAGGTTAAAGGAACTCCTTCGCAAGAATCCATGTCATGATCTTACAAGGAAACTTATATTGATAAACTTTTATGTGAGGCTACCTATGAAGCACAAGGAATTCTGGATAATTCATCTGGTGGAAGTTTTACTAATAATACTGAAGAAGAAGCATGGAATTTATTGGAGACTATTTCTGAAAATACTAGTCATTGGGATCTTGATAAAGGTAATGAGCCTATTTTGATTATGAATATTCATGTGTAGAGAATTTCTCTACTTCTATTTGTTTAAAAATCTGAGTGATACTTTTGGTCTTGATCCTTATGTTATAATTGAATAGCTAAAGGTTTTGCTGATCATATCTGTGTTCCAAAAAGTGGATTTGAAGTTTATGTTGAACCTGTTAAACAATCTATTGTTGTTCCTAAAGTTATTAAACAGGTTGAACCAATGTCATCTGTGACAATTGAGGAGTATGTTGAACCACCTCCATATCCAAACCAAGTTAAGGAGAATTTACTTATTGCTGTTACTAACAAGAGTAAAAGATGTTCTCAGCCTTATGAACAGGTGGAAGTCAACACTCAAATTTCTGTTATCAAGCAACTAAATGAAGAAGACCCTGTGATGTTTATCTATGTGAAGATGCTACTAAAGTCATCAAAGGTAATTCGGCCAAAGTTGGGAAACCTGTTATATCATGCTCTATTGGGACTTCAAGTTATCATGGTCTATGTGATATTGGAGCAAGTATTAGTGTCATTCCATATTCTCTTTATCTTGAATCAAGCCTGATATTGATCCATTGTTATGGAAGAGACAGGTATGACAATTCAACTTGCTAATAAAGATTATATTAGTCCATTTGGAATTGTTAGAGATGTTGAAGTATTGGTTGGCAAAATAAAATATCCTGCTGATTTTATTGTGCTTGGTTGTCCTCAAGATTCATTTTGTCCTATCATTTTTGGTAGACCTTTCTTACATACTGTTGGTGCTGAAATTAATTTGCCTAAAGAGAAAGTGTTTATTAAATGTGCTGGTGAGAAACTTGAATTAACTTTTCCAAATTTGCTGATAAACATGTTGAAAGAGCCAATTCTGAAGATTTAATTGAAACTCTTGCTCATATAGCTGTAGCTTCAACATGTTGTAGAACGTTATATGCTTAATCAAGATGAACCATTTAATGATGAGGAAAAAGAGGCTTTGGAACAAATATTATGGCAACAACCACCACAATTACAATTGCATATCCCACCTGATAATTTAGGAGTGCTACCACCACCTAAAGGGGATCCTAGTTTTGAATTAAACCTTTGCCTGCAAATCTGAAATATGCATATTTGGATGAGAAGAGCATATATCCTGTCATTATTAGTGCTAACCTTTCAGCTGAAGAAGAAGAGAAATTACTTGATGTGCTAAAAGCTCACCGACCAGCCATTGGATACTCTCTTGATGATCTTAAAGGTATAAGCCCAGCTCTATGTATGCATAAAATTAATTGGAGAAGATGCAAAACCTGTTGTTGATTCAACGCCGTCTCCATCCAAAAATGAAAGAAGTGGTAAGAAAGAGGTAATAAGACTTATTGAAGCTGGTATCATTTATCCTATAGCTGATAGTAAGTGGGTTAGTCCTGTTCATTGTGTTCCTAAAAAGGGTGGAATGACTGTTGTTCCAAATGATGAGGATGAACTTGTGGCTCAACGTACTGTTGTTGGTTATAGGATGTGTATTGATTTCAGAAAATTAAATAAAGCAACTCGAAAAGATCATTATCCATTGCCATTTATTGATCAAATGTTAGAAAGGTTATCTAAACACTCTCACTTTTGCTATCTAGATGGTTATTCAGGTTTCTCACAAATTCCTGTCCATAAGGATGATCAAGAAAAGACCACTTTTACTTGCCCATATGGTACTTTGCTTATAGGAGAATGCCATTCGGTTTGTAATGCTCCTGCTACTTTTCAAAGATGCATGAATGCTATATTTGCTGATTATATTGAAAAGATAATGGAGTTTTTATGGATGATTTTTCTGTGTATGGTACTTCCTTCGATAATTGCTTGTTCAACCTTAACAAAGTTTTGCAGCGTTGTGAAGACCAACACTTGTTCTTAATTGGGAGAAGTGTCACTTCATGGTTACTGAAGGTATTGTTCTTGGGCATAAGATTTCTGGAAAGGAATAGAAGTTGATCCAGCAAAGATAGAAGCTATTGAAAAACTACCATATCCAAGGGACTCAAAGGTATAAGAAGTTTTCTTGGGCATGCAGGTTTTTACCGTAGGTTATTAAGATTTCTCCAAAATATCAAAACCTCTAACCAATCTTTGCAAAAGGATGTTCCTTTCTCTTTTAATGATGATTGCATTGAGTCCTTTAATATTTTGAAGAATGCTTTAAATGCTCCTATTATTCAACCTCCTGATTGGAAATTGCCTTTTGAAATTATGTGTGATGCTAGTGATTATGCAGTTGGGGCTGTTTTGGGCCAACGTGTTGATAAGAAACTGAATGTTATTATTATGCTAGTAGAACACTTGATGCTGCTCAAAGAATTATGCTACAACTGAGAAAGAATTTTTAGCAGTACTGTTTGCTTGTGACAAGTTTAGACCTTATATTACTGATTCAAAAGTCACATACATACTGATCATTCTGCTATTAAATACTTGATGAATAAGAAAGATGCTAAGCCTAGATTAATAAGATGGGTACTTTATTGCAAGAATTTGATTTACACATTGTTGATAGGAAAGGGGAGATAATCAAGTAGCTGATCATCTCTCTAGATGGAAAATATACCTGATGATCCTATTCCTATTAATGATAGCTTTGTTAATGAACAACTTGCAATTGTTAATGTTTCTAGTGCTAAAGTTGCATCTCCTTGGTTTGCCAACTATGCAAATTTTATTGTTGGTAAAGTTTTGCCTCCACACTTCACTTTCAACAAAGAAAGAAATTCTTTTATGATCTTAGACATTATTTTTGGGATGATCCTTTCCTTATAAGAAAAGTGTGGATGGTATTATTAGACGTTGTGTACCTGAGCATGAACAACAGGCTATTATAAGAGATTGTCATGACAGTCCCTATGGAGGGCATCATGCAGGAGATCGCACAGGAGCAAAGGTATTACAATCTGGTTTCTATTGGCCTACTTTATTTAAGGATTGTGCTGAATATGTTAAATCTTGTGATAAATGTCAAAGAGTAGGAAATATTGGTAGGAGAATGAAATGCCTATGAATTATTCATTGCCACTTGAACCATTTGATGTGTGGGGTTTTGACTTTATGGGTCCTTTCCCAGAATCAAAGACAAAGCATACTCACATTTTGGTTGCAGTTGACTATGTTACAAAGTGGGTGGAAGCAATTCCAACCAAAAGTGCAGATCATGCCACAGCAATGAAGATGCTCAAGGACATCATTTTCCCCAGGTTTGGTGTTCCTAGGTTTTAATTACTGATGGTGGTTCTCATTTCTTGCATGGTGTTCTTAGAAAAACTTTGGCAAAATATGATGTTAACCATAGAATTGCATCTCCTTATCATCCTCAAACAAGTGGACAAGTTGAATTAAGTAATAGGGAAATTAAACTCATTTTGGAAAAGACAGTGAATAAGTCTAGATCTGATTGGCCAATTAAATTAATGATGCATTGTGGGCTTATAGAACTGCTTTTAAAAATCCTATGGGAATGTCTCCTTATAAAATGGTTTATGGAAAAGCTTGTCATTACCTGTTGAACTAGAACATAAAGCTAGATGGGCTATTAAACAATTGAACTTTGATTTTAAAACTGCGGAGAAAAGAGAATTCTTGATAAACCTACTTGATGAATGGAGAAATGAAGCTTATGAAAGTGCCAATGTTTAAAGAAAAAGTTAAGATTTGGCATGACAAGAAAATTAAGAAAAAGGAATTCAAAGTAGGTGATCAAGTTTTTATACAACTCTCGTTTCAAGTTTTCTGCAGGGAAGTAGCTTCAAAGTGGCAGGGACCATTAGTGATACAGGAGGTGTACCGTTCAGGAGCTATCCGTCTTCACGGTGACATGAAAGGTAAACCTCATGTAGTCAATGGACAACGCCTTAAACCTTATATTGCAGGAAAGAGCTTCATCGGAAGGTGGAGAGTTGAATTTACAAACACCGGAGGAGGTAATTGAGAGAAACCGTGCAGTTTCAGAAACCCTAAATCAATAGAAGGTAACTTACTGTTGGAAAGTTTCTCGGAATTGCATAATATTTTACGGAAGTCATTTTTTATGGAAATTAACGTGGGACAAGAAAACTGGACGAAGCGGAGACCCGAGGAAGGAAAGAGGGGTCCCACGCGGCCAGTACCTGGCCGCGTGGGCCCACTCCTTTTCCCCTCGGAGTCCCTTTTCGTCTCGTTTTCGATCCCGACGCTTCGTCTTGACCTAAAAACCCTCAATATATACCCTCTCTGCCGATCTAATCTCGCACCGAGCGTTCTCGAGCGATCTTTTTTTGCTGTTTCTGTCTGTCAGGTTTTAGCCATGTCTTGCTCCGGATCCAACCAAGAGGGGAGAGCTCTCCCAAGGAAGGTGTTGTGAACCGCTACCTCAACTCCGTGATGGCACCACCGAAGACCGTGTGCTTCAAGGAGGGCGTGATGCTCGTGGAGGAGGTGAAGGCTCCCAAGGCCACCGGCACGGTGGAGGAAAGGCTGGATGAGTTGGAGGACAAGACCTTCAGGTATGGCACTGTGGTTTACCGCAGCCTTGATGCTCACTTCATGAACCTGGAGCTGGAGAAGAAGGTTGAAGAGTACAAGAAAAGGCTTGAAGATCTGGAAGATAGGTACAAGGACGTCATCGACAAGTGGGAGAAGTTCCAATGCTTCATGTGGGATGTAGAGAACCAGAACTGCGAATATGAAGAACGCTTCAAGAAGATTGCAGCAGCTGCCACCCTCAGGTATAATGATCCACCTACATCTTTCCGTGATGGAAGGCCTTTCCCATGGAAGATGGCTGAATGGGAGGAAGAATATGAGAAGGAGGAGGCTGCAGCAAAGAGATCTGGAAGAACGTCAAGCTTGGGGGAGTTCCACCTAGTCTTTATCTCTACTAGTTATCATATCTATCTAGTCATGGTGTGTTTGCTTTTATCGTTTAGTTATCAATATCTCTTAGGCGTGTGTGAGCTCATGGAGCATTATCATGTATCCTATCTTATGGTTTATCAATGAATATTAAAGTATGGTGTCATCCATGATTCTCTTGTTTGGGGATTTATGGGTAACACTCATGCAAATGAGCGTGGCATATTTAGAATTTCAATCACATCTTGCCTTGAAATTAATTAACTTGAGTATGTTGGACAATTGTAGAATTATCTCATATAAATAAGTAAAAGTCAAGACTTGGAATTAATAGTTTGAGGTTGAGATATGTCTTGTAGGATAAAAGTTGAGAAGATAATGAAAAGGATATAAAACACTCTTGTTAGACCTAGTATCTTTTGAGCAAATTAATGATCATGGATATTTCAATACTTATGCTCTTGAATGTGAATGAAAGGAAGGCACCTGAAATTTCAGTTAGCCATGGAAAGTGTAAGAAAAGGTGGTATGGAGCATAGGAACTTGATTGAGATATCCATGACTAAAGTTTGCACTAGTTACTAGAAGCAAGGTGATAACAATTTTTATATCTATCTATCTTTTCATTTGTCTTCTTTGAACTTGTTATCCAATGAGAGTTTATCTTGTCTTTAAATTTCAGCAAAGTATAAAAGATTATAATGCTTGCCATAAGAGCAAAAGCATGTGAAAAACTATATGATTCGATTGTCCAACATACAATGGTTATTTGCTTTCAAAAGTAAGGGGTGATTGCTAGAGTTCTACTTATGTTGCCCTCATATGTATGAGTTTTGTTCATTAATCTTATCTTGCAATTGAATATGATGATGATACAATGCCGTATTTATTTATCAACCATAAGTCCATTGATGCATGTAATGATCTATGTCCTTACTTACTCGAGGACGAGTAAAGGTTTAAGCTTGGGGGAGTTGATACGTGCATTTTATATCATCATTATATAACTTTTAGTATCATATTAGAATGTTATTTGCATGATTATATGATTGTTTTTACATGTTTTAGATGATTTTGGGGACTTTCATACAAAGTCCCTATTTTTGGTATTTAATTTCTGGGAGGCAGAAAACCCCTTTTCTTGTTTTAATGTTTCAGGAGCTAGGAACCCAAATAATAAAAGGAAAAATACCACGAGTTTTTCATCGGAAGGAAGGCAAGGGAAGAAGACCGAAGAGAGGAGAGCCACGAGGGCCAAAAGGGGGCCCACGCGGCCCATGTACCTGGCCGCGTGGGGCCCACCAAAATCGGCCTCGGGCACCTCCTCGCCTGGGGCTTTTTAGCAACGCCTTCGTCTCGCCCGAAAAGTACGCCCTAATTTTCCAAGTCCATCCGAGGCCGCGCGCGGCGAAACTCCTGATTCCCTCCGAGGGGGATCAGATCCTGCTGCTCCGGAGCTCCGGAGAAGGGGAAATCATCGTCATCGTCATCACCTCTCCTCCTTGGCGTGGGAGGAGGCCTCTACATCATCACCCCATCAAGACCAGCACCATCTCCATCATCATCACCGTGATCCACTCCGTTCCCCTCGTAGTTTGAGAGTTGCTATACCCTAGATACTTGTCTTGTGCTACTATTCATGTTTGTGATTGAGTACTTGTCATTATTTGTGGTGAAGTTATATTTCAGATTGTGTTGTACCACTTATGCCACTGAATATCATCATGTTTGCACGTTGTGAGTAGTTGTTGAGTACTTGTCATTATTTGTGGGTGAAGTTATATTTTCAGATTGTGTTGTACCACTTATGCCACTGAATATCATCATGTTTGCACGTTGTGAGTAGTTCCCGTATGTTCCTAAGGGCATAGGATGAATTGGCAATGATTTATATATAACATGTGTTGGTATTTTGTCAAGAGTTTATCTTTTATGTGATTCTATGATGGTGTTGTGCGAACGTCGACTGCACAACACTTCACCTATATGGGCTCATAGGAGAACACCGTAGTATAATGAATTGAACGAGACTTGGGAGTACATGTAAACCTGAGACCGAATCATAAAGTTATGTTATAAGGGTATTAGTATCGGGGACCTTAGAGTGTAATGCTATGGTGGGACTCTATGTCTTAATAATTCTTGTGCAGTCATTTACTTGGCCACATGATCCATCATAAGGGGTTGTAGTTTATTTATTTAGCTATACCAAATTATGGCTCCGTCCAAGGAAGATTAAAACTTGACAAGATATGCAACGTGTTGTTTAATAAATCTCTATGCCTAGCAATATTACTACTATAAAGGATGAGAGGGTACCCGACATATGCCCCCATCTGCCCCGAGCGGCCATTTCCGTGCGTCCGATTACGTTTGAAGCATTGGTGTTTTAACTGTGACCATTAGATGCAGTGAAAACTTTTTACACCCGTTTGGATGAATAGTAACATCTCAATACTCTATGACCGATGAGTCCAGTGCTCCACAAATCAGTGAGCGAGACATGCTCCCCGCGTCTCACTACTTTTTCCTTTTCCCGCAGCGACACAAAACTCCGCCCCACGGTGAAACCCTAACCCAATCGCTGCTCGTTCTCCTCCCCAATCCCGTTCCTCCTCTCTCCTCCACTCCCGCGTCTTCTCGCTCCTCTAGCTCACGCCGCCGCCCCTCCCAGCTCCAACTCGCGCCACCACTGCCAGTTCCAGCTCCGGCTCGCCCCTCCCAGCTCATCCGCTTCTCCGCCTCCTGGTCACGAATCCCAGCGGCGGCGGCTCAGACGGCCGGCGACCTGGCAGCCGGTGACCTAGATCTCACATCTCGTCTTCAATCCCCGCTCCTCCTTCGCCCCCGTGCCCTCGTCTCCTCTCCTTCCCCAATCAGCTGCCTCCTCTCCTCCCCCAATCCCGCTTCCTCTCCTCCTCCAACCAGCCATCTACTCACGGAGCCGGAGGGGATGGTCGGTAGGCGGTAGAAGACCGCAGCGGCGAGAGGCGTTCCTGCTGCTAGGGGTTTGATTGATTGGTTCTCCACTGCCGCCGCCAAATATGGAGAGGGAGCTGATGGAGACGTTCGAGGCGGCGAAGAAGGTGGCCGTCGCGGCGGACGATGAGGACGGGCAGCTCCCGGAGGCCGGCCGCTGCCTCCACGCTCTGTGCAGGCTGCACGCCTTCCCTGTCACCACCAAGGTCCTCGTCTCCACGAAAGTAAGATCCGAATTTCGTGGCTGGGGATGAACTGGTCTCCAGCGTTCAAAATCGAAGTCGAATATGTGCACCGTTCTTACGCCTCTCTACTCCAGGTACCCTTCCTGCTGCCTACTGCTGATTCAGGTAAGCCGAGGAAAACCAAGGGTTGCCAGAGCTGACAGTCGTGCTAATGGCGAGAAAGAGCAAGGGGATGGGCGACCCCGTGTCTGCTGCTGATTACGAGCAGGTTAAATAATTGTCTCTTCATGTACCATATAGACACTCTTATATGTGATAGCTTTTGGCACTGTTGACTTCTATGTTGATGCAGACCCATCCAGATAATGCACTTGGGGAGCAAATGATTAGAAATCTTGAGGTACCATTTTACCCGTGTTTCACTGTGGTTGCATGAACCATTTTTTTGAGGAATGATTGAGAGTACCAGGACATTGTTTTATGACTGTTGCATGATATTTTGTCTATTTAGGAAATAAATACTTGAATATCAACTATGTTACCGTATTAAAGTTTTAGCTAAATAAATAATACCTAATAAATGTGAGATGTGGCCTTTGCTTATCATCGAGTATATTTATTTGATTTATTCACCACAATCAGGTGCAATGACTATTAGATCGTCCTTAGAACCATGACTTGTTGGCTGTATGCCAATCAAAGGATAGAGCATAGGGAATCCCATGATGCTGGTTCATATCTCCATGTAGCTCACTTCTCAGTCACATCTTGTGTTCCTGTATTTCTTTCCATAGTTTCTTATCTGAAATATTTAATTGCCATCTCTTTGCTGCAGTGGTGAAACTCAGGATACATTCATTGCTGATATGGCGGCTAAGTTATGTACTGTATGTTTCGAAATTCTTCTTCGAAGGATATCACCAGGCAACTCAAGTTTCATGGTGAAGCTAATGCTAATCTTCCATATGTAACAGGGCCAGATCAAGAGTGAACCATCTTGCAGATCAGAATGTCTTGCGAAGTACAACCAGGTAAGAAGCTTACAGTCCTCTTCTCGTTTCCACCTTGTTTTGTGGATCGTTGTGGAAAACTTGCTAAGACTGATTTATGGAAAAGCTGTTGTGTACAGTCCTGTTTTCTTGCCTCAATTTCCTCAAAAGAAGAAATTTTGCCTCAGCAAGCATGTAGTACTTTTTATCTGGAATTAGTATAGTGTGTGGGTTTCCTTTGTTCCATATGTAAAGTATACACTTAAAAGAAAAATGATTCCACGAAATAGGAGTATTCATAGAGGATTGATACCTTACATGTGTTATGTTTCCTATTGGTTGAGATGCATGGGCAGTTCACCCTCTAGAGTTCGACCTGTTGTAAATGAATATCTGTCGGGTTAGATACTCCCTCAGATCCGTAAAGAGTGTCGGAGGCTATAAGTTTCGTTTTATGGTGGAGAAGAGTTATTTGATTTAAGTGCATACATATTGTTTATGGGTAAATAGCTCTTGGTCGTGGAGATTCTGCTGTTTATTCAACTTCAATTAGGTCTGTTTCTGAGAAAATCTTATGTTGCGTTTCAGTGCATGTGGAGTTAAGGAAGGAATGCACATTATCTTGATTTATGACTCACATTTTTTCCTACTAGGGCTACTTATGCTCTGTACCAAAAATTAAGGCGAGATCATGTTTAATTCACTAAGCATTTTTATTTTGTTCTTGCAGGGGAGGCGGGTGTACGACGCCCAGCGTCCGTCCACTTGTGCCTTGTCGGCGGCCGCGTCAACATGGAGGAGGGGACCACGCTCACGTCGCGTGTCCCGGAGGAGGGCGTCGGTGCGTTTGTAGAGCTGCGAGTGGACGGAGTCGGCTGGGCCGCCGCTGCAGCTCCGTGCTCCACAGCCCTCTCCGGTTCCTGATCTCGAGCGGGAGGAGCAACCAGACGCTGCGTCGGCGCTGACGGGGGAGGCTGGATGGAGATGCTCGAGGTGGGGTTGAGGCCGGTGGCCGTCCCGGCCATGGCCATGTCGCTTGCCCCGCTGTCCCTCGACTGGTCTCCTCCGCATAGCACAGGTTGTCTCATCCTTCGTCTCCCACTCTCCCCATTCAGCACCTCTTTCTCTTTTTCCTTCCCTATTCCCTAATTTAATTTTTGTTTCACAGTGAGTTTGGGTGCCCAGCAGATTTTACACAGCAGCACGAATTGGTGTTCGTGGTGTCCTACTGCAGGTATTCATCCTTCCTACCTCTCTCATCTCCTACTCCCCCTCATGATCTCCAGGTTTCTTTTTTAGAAGAATTATTTTTTCTTAGATTTGTATGCCTTTCATCAGGCTACAGGTGCCGCTTCTGAAGACATGGAGAGGAGCAGCTATTAGTGCTCGCATTGCAGAGCGGTGTATAAATTATATTGCAGGAGGAAATTAAGGTAGTAGGTAAGATTTACTGAATTTTTCTTTACATTTGATGGTTTGTTGTTTTATAGGTAAGATTTACTGAATTTTTCTTTACATTTGATGGTTTGTTGTTTTATTAATTAATACTAGAAGATTGATTATATGTAATATTGATACATGATTTTATGCTCTGAGGGGCCATCCTATGTATTATATGATTTTAGTCTGAAGGTGATGATTTTTCTTTTTAATCAACTGGAGCCTCCATTGCTTTTTCAAGGTTGCAAGTGCGACGATGATATACCTCCATCGATCAGTAGCCAGGGATTTTGATCATTTATTGTACAGTGGAGTTTTTCTCATCTTTTACTCTGGGATGCTGATGATTCTAAAACATTACTTCCAGGGCATCGTTATCTTGCTTGATTCATTCTTTGGAACAACCAATGGAACCTCAGTTGCAGTGTAAGTATTTTCTTGGGCATGGTAGAAGTAGCATTACTTGATTGTATAATTAGTTTTGTAAACTTTGTATTTGTTGGGAGAATGTTAGTTTACTTGCTTTCACACATGTTGGTAGTAGGAGGGTAGTGCAAATATCTGCAGGGTTCATGAATTTCTTCGTGGCTGTGGTTCTTGTAGATAAACGAATGTACAGTTGTTTATGTACATACTTTAGAGGTTTAGTAATAGGAGGCTAGAAAAAAATAATGTGGTGATATTTTCCCTAAAATATTAGATAATACTAAACTCCTCGTGAGTTTTTCATGTGAGTAAATAGAGGAATATTCGACAAGTTATTTTTTATTAAACCTGCCTTGCCGTTTCAATACCTGCACCTTCTTCATTTTGTTTGTTTTAGTTTGGAGATCTCTGATTCACTTTTCACGAATGTATAAAACTGTTTTGGGCCCATGTCAGTGTCAATTTTGAACAGATTTAGGCTTTTGTATGAAATCATTCTTGTAATCAACTTACAGATCATATTCTGACTACCGTTAGAACCCTGCTTTTTTGCAGGGGACGACTCTTTTCAGTTCGGGATCTCTTCGCGGTCGTGCTTGATGGTCACCTGGTTTATCTTCTAGGTAGCTTTTTTTACTTCACTGCCTCTTTATTTATAAGCCAAAGATATATTAGTTGAAATATGTTCCTTCGGGCATGCTCATAAATATTCTTGTTATTGTTGAAGGTTCACTTCTAGGGTTTCTTTCTTCTTTTGTGTCTCTTGCTTTGTTTCAGAGTAAGAAATAAAGTATTTTGCACATTAAGTATTTAATTTGGGAAATAATACTATGGGGGTATTAATTTCCTGATTGTACATGAGATGGGCATGTTCTGTTCTCTGGTGCGTTGTTGGTAAAAAGTTTGTTTTACCTGTACAGTGGGAGCCCATAGCATGCTAGCAGATGTGAGCAGGTATTTCTAGGCTATTTATCTGACTTAAGGCTGCAAAAGCATGTGAAAATGGTGCTTTCAAGTTATCCCTGCAAATGATGTTTACTTGGATCCATAGGTTGTATTCTCTCAGATGGCATAATTTATACTCCAATAAGATACTATACTTAATTTCGTTCCTAACCCACTCTACAGAATTTGTGTTATCTGCTCAGCCAATCTGATATCTTTTCACTTTGTGGAATGGTGTGTGGAAATGATAGCTTTCCAATATTTTTTTGAGTAATCTCTCAGATGGCATAATTTATACTCCAATAAGATACTGCAATTAATTTCGTTCCTAACCCACTCTACAGAATTTGTATTTCAGAATTACAGATTTATAGTGTAGAAGCTAGCGGCAGAGCAAAATTTTATGTGGCTTATTTTTGCTATAGGCTGACATGAAAGTCAAATGTCTGGAGAATGGTACTAATGTCTTGTTTGTACTCAATGCAGATATAAAAGGGTCTTGATGGATAGTTGTTCTGCACTGCACCTCTGTTAATAGGTACGATTTCGTCGAATTTATTAACATGCCTTCTAATGGATGGTTGAAGCACATATAGAAACTAATATTATATGTCTCATACATTCTCTTTTATTCAATGAATTTGTTTTAGATAGTGCATCTTATCTTATGGAGATTTGCTGTAGGGATTGGAGGTTTCGAGTTGGAGCAGATGGGTGAGCAGCAATGGAGGTATGGGGAATAGAAATGCGACATTGAGAGAGGCTCAGGTGAGCCTGATTATCCTTCTCTCTCTGTGTTCTTTACTTTCTTTCAGATCCTGGAAAAAAAATCTTGTGAGCTCCTTGTGGTGTGGCTAGATTTGGAAGGCCAAGTTCATTAGTCTTTTCCCACACTAAATCAGGTTGTATATGTGTGTTTGTTTTCCAGCTATTCATCACTGGCGCGGGGTTCTAATGATTCTGCTGGGTGTTTGCGGCGGCAAGGCTGAGCAAATCGAGCTGTATAATGCATAGACCACGACTAATGGTGTGGTGGTGACTGTCACACACATTTTCCTTAAGGTAAGGTGTCTCATTTCTATTTGCTCGCTTGACATGTATGTTAGTCCGTGGTGGTGGTCGAGTTTTGTACTCTCAGTATTCATTCCTGAATTCTGGAGATTTTCTATAGTTCGGTCAAAGATGATATGTTGTTTATTAGAACATTTCTCCCTACAATGAAGATAAGTGAATACACCAGGATGTTTTTAGGTCGCTATTTCTTTGCTGGGATGTTTTCATGCCGTTATTTCTTTGCTTCCCTTTGCATCTTGCAAGCAAGCATTCACATCTTGATTGAAGGTTCACTTGATTTTTTTGTTATATGGCTTTTTTTTGGCCAACAAGTACAATGGGTTCTTGATTGTCTGTGATACCAAGCAGGATTATAGCCATGTAAATCTTTCTGTTCTTCACAATGGAACCAATGCTATTGTACTTAATGTCCCTCCCCCAGTATATTCTAATCCTAGGCTGCACTTACGAGTTTCAAAAGGAATAGACGAGTTGTTTTGCAGTGGCTTTTTGAATAATTGCCACATTGAATGAAAATAATCACTGCATGGCCCCATGTTGGTAGAGTGATTTATGCTAAATCTTTATTTTGAAGGTGTCAAGTAAAAGCGTCTATTCACTGTCTTCTATATTTGGGGACATGCAACCTTCATTTCTGGTTTGGTTGAGTTCATGGCAACTAAATTCGCCTCTATAGTTGTAGCATGAACGTCTATGTTACCAATACAGCATGTGTGTCCTCATCAAAATCTTAATTTATAAACTAACAATGTGCATATGTAGGGTGTGAGATTGAGGCTTATGAGCTTTGAATTACAGAACTGAGCTTACAATGGTCTTGTACATGGTGAGAATATGGAGCTAGATTGATATTCAGATATTGCTGGCCAGATCTTGTTTGTACACCTTCAGTGCAAAGTTTCACTTGTGTTAGTATAGTGATGTATTGCAGATTCCTAACCTTCAGTGCAATGTTGCTGTATTCTATATCTCATGAACATTGTTTTTATAGCATAAATTTTCTTCCGCTTCCTGGTTAAGTAGGTTCTAGATGCTTCCTATTTATTTGTAATTAAGGTCGAGTGGATCGAGGGCTTAATGTTTCTTTCTTTCTTTTTGTCTAAATAGAGTAATAGACTGTATGTACCAGTCATACTTACCTTCTATCATAGATATCCTCCTTTTGTTTTTAGGGGAGCTACCTTCACTTCTTTTATTTATCTTGTGATTTTGACGTTAGGTATTTTGCCCTACTATTTACAGTATTACAGCTGATGGTTCCATTGATTAGAATTTTGCGATTCACTACAAAATTCAATCAGGAGATACCGCGTGGGATAGGTTTTGCTTCTCTGACGAATAAGCCCTTTATTTTCCCTCCAGGCCTTCTGAAGTTTCTTCGTCGGAAAAGTATGTCTCTCTACGCCTTTAGCCGTTTACATTGTTGTCTTGGTTTGTTTTTCATTGCAGCTTCCTCATATGACTTTCATGGATATGTGGTCTCTTCTGAGCAGGAATAATTTGGTTGCCGGACCCAGTGCCAGCCCATGCTACCTTTAACCGGAAAAAACGCAAACTGGTCGTTGATTCGCAGCGGAAAAAAAATCCTACCCTACCCAGCCTTCCTTTTTTAGATGGTTCATCTTCAGAAGACATGTCTATTGTTACTGACCTATCTAATGAGGCTGCCTACGGTAAACCAAATGACACCGATGTAGGCATGCTTCCTTTCATTTATGTTAATCTTAGGACACGTATCTATTTTGCAATAACCTGAATAATCTTAGTATCTCCACGTTAGTTCTAACTTTTCTATTATTATTTTTAGCCTGAATGTAGCTTGACAGCTCTTACATCACCGCAATCAATCAACAAGCCAAGTACTCTAAGGTTCTACTAACAGACTACATTATGGGTTACCACTCTGTTTTCAAAATAAGACAACTACCTTAGGGTTCTGCTACCAACTATTATGGTTCTATTGCAGGACGACTAATGGAATGATTGATTCCAAAGTCCGCAAGCCTTTGTTCCAAGATGATGAAGATAAAGGGAAGGCAACTGGGCTAGGAGATGAAGTATTGGAGAAAGCTGGAGGCTTTGCTGAAACTGATGAGGTAATATAGTGTTCTTATGTAGATAAACAAAGCCTAAGTACTGCCTTTTTACTTTTTTATGTTTCAGTTGTCTGAAGTGTGATGTTCAAACTTACATCTATATTTTCTCAGTTGTCGGCGCATTTTCCAAGAAAGCCAAGCCTTAGACAATACGGCTCGAGGTTCACATTAGGTATAAATGGTGCGTTCAAAATACTTAAATCTCTTTGGCTTTCTGAACATTAGGTGGCTATTTACATCCATCTGTGTCTTTTACTCGGTGACAACTCATCGTCAACTCCTATGTGCATGCTTTACTTTGAAGATGCAGGATTATTTTGTTCTACCTGGAATCTAATCCATCAGAGACACTTTCCTGATGGCAATCATCGGCTCGCTCTTAGACTTTCATGCTGTGTGAAGTAGGCGGCGTCTGCCTATTTCTACTCAGGCGGACCCAACCTTATAGTCCGACCCTTCTAATGTAACTATGTTATTAAATTTGAAAAACTGTAGCCTGACTTCCCTCAGCTATGTTATGTAATAGACTAAGAGAGTATTTATTGCTGCATGAACCATCCCCAAGTAATTTGTTTCTGTTACCTCTTTAGATGGCAAATGCTTGCTGCTTGCTCATCCTTATTTTCTCAGTATTTCTTTAAGTTATTTTGCTCTCATTGTTTTTTTTTTCTCATTGCTTCAGTTATTTATCTCATTTATTCAGTCAGTATTTCTATTATTCTCTCATTAATTCACCCCTTTATGTCTGCTTCATACAAGTTATGGATTTCGATATGGTATGAGTTAAATGAATGCAAATAAAATTAATTGGCAACAATGTGATAGTTGCATCCGGCGTTGCGCAGTAGCGCAACGGGTCATCTTATGATGCATTCTTCTTCTGTTTTGAATTAATGAAGGGGCAAAGCATCAGTTCATGGCTTCATGCATGAAAGTAAGATAACCAAGTATGCAACAATGTTGTAGGCTGTACATCTGAATATATGCTTATGATTTAGTCATTAGCCATGTAATTGTATCGATAGATTAATTGGAATGCAATACTTAGTCATGTGTGAACTATGATGTGCCATTTCTATTTTATCCCTTTGCATCCTGATGTTGAGATGTGATATTCGATAAGAAACCTTTGCAGTAGTGCTCCATGGGTGTGCTCTTTGCAGATGTGATATCCTGATGCTGAGATGTGATATTCGATTAACCTATACTAATTGTTCAGGTTCTAAGGTGTGCTCTTAGCAGGAGCATTGCTGGTTTTCTTTTTCTCCAAGGTGTGATCCATGTCCCTTTGCTTGGTCGCTCTGAGGTAAGGCCTTCAAGCAACCATCTGTTGTGATGTCTGGATCACAGTTAGTAATGGCATAGCTTCCTTTAATGCCTAACATATCAAACATCTACCAGTGGTTTCAATCGGTGGCCCCGATGCTTTCCTTATTTAACTTGATTACAATAAGATCACTACTATTAGACAAACTGATAAGTGATTTGCTTGATTTTTTTTTGTGTTGTGCTCTGGTTGGTATTCTCCACTTCATTGTTATAATGCTTGTTCCTTGATAAGTATAGAATTTTCAAACTAAAGTGTTAGCTGCATTTTTTGAGTTATCAGTTACGTCGATGAAATCTAAAGTTGATCGAGTTGGTCAACTGTTTCCTGGATGGGAGTAATTCTTTCCTTCAATTTAAATACTCCATCTATGGTCTCTAAAATATTATAATATTCAATTCACCAGTGCTCCATCTATGGTGTCCATACTGGTAGTGATTTGACATTTTTAAAGTTACACCTATTTTTTTTTTGAAAATGTAGCTTTTGTTGCATTTGCACAGGATATATATGCCCTCTCAATGAAGTGCCAACTTTAGATATGCCATCAAATTTCGTAGGCTTTTGTAAACATAATTTATTGGCTTTGTGCTAATTTGACCAAGCCTAAATTCATGAAGTTGTCTTCTGCATTCAGAGTTGAAAAAGATGCATTTTTCTGTATGCAGTTTAGTCAAGTAATTCAGTTTTCTTATGAACATGAAACAGTGAGCATCTGCATGTGTTCCTGCGCAAGATGCGCCTCGTGGTGCCCTTCTGCCGCTGGGACCAGGCACGGTGAAGAGCCTGGTGGCGCGCATCTGCCGCTGGGAGCCGGCCAGGTGAAGAGCCTGGAGGTGTGCTGTTGCCGCTGGGAGCTGGCAAGGTGAAGATCCTGGGCGAGATGTGCCTGGTGGTGCGCTTCTGCTGGTAGGAGCTGGCGATGCGCTGCTTTTGCTGGAGCCGGAGACGCAATGCTGCTGCTGTGGTCGCCAAGCTGCAGGGGATCGCCGGAGTTCTTTTTCCTGCTGTCAGAGGCGCCGTCCGGAGCAAGCAGGGGCGAGTTTGACGAGGTCGCCCATGAGGAGAGCAACCCGGGCCGCCCTGCAGCCGGAGTGTGTTGGCCAATTTCCATGGGCTCGGGGCGAGCTGCACGGGATCAAGGTGGAATGGCCGTCGGGAGGAAAGTAGGGGTGGAGCATCTGCGACGGACGGAGGAAGAGGACGACAAAAATTAGAATGGAAGATCTTTTTTTCCTAATGATTTGAGTGACAAAAGACTTCTATGTAAAATGTAGTTTGTACACAGACCGCGTCAATTTTTCCTATCTCGGAGGGAGTAATATTTTAGTTTTGCTGTCACTTACTTCATTTACACTAACTATCAGTCTTATATCTACCAACCAATCATTTTTCATTATGAATGAACGGCACATGTCTCTCTCACTGTGTGTAGTATGATAGGTAAACACCTTTGTGGGCACAACGAGAAGAAAACCCTAACGGTCAGCCTCCGTAATCCTGAGAGGTCGATGGCAGCGACACAAGAGTCGTAGAATCTCATACACATACAACACCATACATGAATACACATAGAACTTATGGCTAAAATACAGTCTCGCCTTTGGCATTTCACCACTGGGGCAACGGGTCATCTATTTTGTTCCCATTCTATTTTCTAATCGATATAGAAAACATCGAAACTCAAGTTGAAAATCACATGCCTCATAAATATATCACTCTAACTAAATAATATAGATGCCAAATATAACATACCTCTACGCGTGCTACAAGATTATTAGTCGTCGAGATCCGACCGAAAAAACTTGGTGCTATGTTTTTAACATGTAGTGTGCCATATAAAACTGAAAATGTCCGTCAATTATCTGGCCGAAACCCGCTTAATTTAATCAAATAATGTACTCCGTTCAGTGTATTTATCCCTTTTTTGAACAGGGGTGTCATTGACAACAACACAAACTTGGTGCCGTTTGTTTTTAAGATTCAATGTTTCAAATTAAACTAAAAATGACCGCCAATTGTCTGCTTGAAACCGGTTTAATTCTAAATCAAATGATGGGCAGTGAAACAAATGAGATCACTTTGTTAGGCATAGAAGGACCATATGCCTTCGTGTTTTGCTGACAACAATGATGACATGATTCAAGTTATGGATGACTTCTATAGTATAACTGATGTGCTCTATGAAGATTCTTACTGCCCATACAAAACCAAGCTAACTGAAGGAGTATCCACACAAAATAAATGAATGCAAATAAAATGAATTACTTTTCACCAACCAGTAAAATGTATGGCAATAATGTAATCTTTGCATCCGGCAGTTGCGCAGTCGCGCAACGGGTCATCAAGTAATTTATCATCAAGTAATTTGTTTAAGTTATGTTCTTTGGCCTATTTAAATCCATTTTATTTTTATGTTTCATGGAAGCGATTTCAACATTCTCGAGTAAGTATCCATATATAACCGAGCTCTATGAGTTAATAAAATGAGTTGCTTGCATTATTTCTTCCCATTCTATTTTCAATCGTTACAAAACATCAAAATTAAACACAAGTTGGATTTGATATCAATCCATGTGGTGTGGTAAGGGTTAATATATTTGACCGAAAAATTCTGGTGGTGCCATCTGTTCTTAAGATACAATATGCCACATCGAAATGAAAATGCTCGCCAATTAAACCAGCTTAAATTTCAATCAAGTGATGGGCAGTGAAGCAAAGAGAGCATATGGAAACAATATTGTATTGCTATGAACCTACGTGTTTTATTTCTTTGATCTAATTAGATGCTAAATTCTGTTTCCTGTGGTTGCATGTGGATGTCTGGTGCGTACTAGTTTGTCTCAGTGTACATGATTTACTGGTTCAGTGACTCATAATTTCATTTTTCAAATTCTTCTCAGTGGCTATTTCTCTGATCTAATTATATGCTAAGTTCCGTAGAGATGATATGGCAACAATTAATCTTCACCGGCAAATACAGTTTATGAAAACAATTTAGTCTCTGCATTCGGGCAGAGCCACATCCGATCGTCCAACCCTAACTATGAAAAGTTGTAACCTGACTTCCCTAAACCATGTTCTGTGATAGACTAAGACAATATTTCGTGTTGCAAGAACCGATGCCTAATGCATTAAATCTCATGCTTTTCTATTTATCCTTAGAGTAAGCCGTAGTAAAATGTCTGTGCGACTATGTTCTGTGTAATAGACAATCATTTTTATTCTCATAGCCTATGATAACAATGTGGTCTTGCTTTCAGCTGTTGCGTAGTGCAAGTGCAGTGTTCAAATTTCCTTAACATACATGGAAATAAATTTAGCTCCAAAACTTTCAAAATCAAATGATGTTGAAATAGTGTGGTAGTTGCATCCGGCGGTTGCGCAGTCGCGCAACGGGTCATCTAGTATATATAAAAGTTGACCCGGTTAGCCCTCACGTCGCGTGCCCATGTCACCGCGGGCACTGTAGATGTGCAAAAATCGCACTTCTACAGTGCCAGCGGCACTCCGCGCCGTCGACCGTCCATCGGACGGCTCCAGACGTCGCGCCTGACGCGATTCCAAAAAGGCCCCAGCGTTTTCATTAAACCGTTCCGCAACCCACGCTTTCCTGCAGAGAAGGACCGAACAGCAAATTTTGCAAAACGTGAGGAC
Source organism: Poa pratensis (assembly GCA_947311845.1). Taxonomy (NCBI): domain Eukaryota; kingdom Viridiplantae; phylum Streptophyta; class Magnoliopsida; order Poales; family Poaceae; genus Poa; species Poa pratensis. The sequence continues at coordinate 29,329,739 of CAMZMU010000027.1, forward strand.
CTTTTCACAAAAACACCGGACAATTCCCCTTCTTCCTCCTCTCCTCTCTCACGCGCGCGTGGCGGCGACATCGCCGCGGCCGCCGACACGCTCCGCCGCCAGCGCAGTCCTCCCCGCGCAAATATACGGCCTCCAGACGTTCCGCCGTCGCCGTCCACGCCTCCTCGCCGTGGATCGGCCGCCGGCATGCCGCCCACGCGCGGGAATCGCCGCCGTTACGCCCATGCCGCCCTCGGGAACGTTTTTCATATATAAGTTACATGTCACTTGAGCTTGTCCTCTTGCCACATAAGAGGATTGGGCTTTCTCTCATTGAGAGCTTCCAATTTCTACTATTTATTTCCTGCATTGCAACTATACAACCAAAAATACCAAAAAGACTTGCATCTTTTATTGTTTTATTTATCAATCTTGCTAACCAATACCTTCAGCTCCTCGTGGGTTCAACAACCTTTTCTAATTGAAAGATACTACAATTGATCTCCTGCACTTGGGAGTCATCACCGCCTCCCTAGGTGTCGCGACCACCGCGGTGACTCTCTCTGCGTTCTACTCCATGGTGCTGAACTATGAGGTGCTCCAGCTGTCGCAGCAAACCGACAACGAGGATTGGACCTCATCGGCCAACGCCGCGTCGCGGTACGGCAACCAGACTGCTGATAACCGATACCGTGCACTGGACACTGGTCGCCCGTCTGGAGGGCGTCCCATGGGAGGCTACCCGCAGCAGTGCCAAGGTGGGCAAGGCGGCTAGGATTCTCGCCAAAACCACGGTGGTGGTGGAGGGGGCGGCAACGGCCGTAACGGTAACGGACGCCGCTGGTGTCCCAAGTGCCAGATATGCAAGAATTGGGGTCATGAAGCTGGAAGCTGTCGCAATCTTCTCGACCAGGGCTACCGCACCGACAACCCCCGCTCTGCTAACTCGGCATCGACCTCCTTCAACAACTCTTCGCACTGGGTCATGGATTCTGGCGCCACGGACCACCTGACTAGCGACCTTGAGCGCCTCCAAGTTCGAGAAGGCTATGGCGGACATGATCAAGTTCAAGTAGCCAACGGCTCAGGTTTGTCAATTTCGCATATTGGGCACTCGACCTTAGCCGGTTCTTCTATTCGCTTGAATAATATCCTGCATGTTCCACACATTAGCCAACACCTTCTATCCGTTTATCGTCTTGTTTCGGATAATGACATCTTCATAGAGTTTCACAAATATTTTTTCCTTGTTAAGGACAAAGCCACCAGGAGAACACTCCTTCGCGGTAGGAGCAAGGACGGTCTCTACCCTCTTCCGTTCGGACGCGCCACATCTCCGTCCGCGCGGCATGCATCGTCTAGCGTCAAGATCACGTCATCTCAGTGGCACCAGCGTCTTGGTCATCCATCCAATAATGTAGTCAATTATATTGTTAGCAATAATGATCTCGAGTGTTCTACTTCACACAATTCAAGTTTAGTTTGTGATGCTTGTCAACGTGGTAAAAGTCATGAGTTATCGTACACTCTTTCATCTCGTGTTTCTACTATGCCTCTTGAATTAATTCATTATGATGTTTGGGGACATGCGTGTGTGTCCTCCGGGGGGTATAAGTATTATGTGAGTTTTATCGACGACTATTCTCGTTTTTGCTGGATTTATCTCCTCAAACACAAGTCTGATGTTGAACAAGTGTTCTATGCCTTTCAGGAACATGTTGAGCGTCTTCTGAACACTAAAATTCGAGCGGTTCAGTCTGATTGGGGTGGCGAGTATCATAGGTTGCATCGCTATTTTTAGCTCACGGGCATCTCTCATCGTGTTTCTTGCCCCCACACATCCCAACAGAACGGTATTGCCGAGCGCAAACACCGTCATTTGGTAGAAAGTGGTATCGCTTTGCTCGCACATTCATCTCTTCCTTTGCGTTTTTGGGACGAGGCTTTTCTTACCGCATGTTATCTCATTAATCGCATGCCTACTCCTGTGCTTGGTAAAGATACTCCTATACATCGTCTTCTTCAAATTCCACCTAATTATTCGTTTCTCCGCATTTTCGGATGTGCATGTTGGCCTAGTTTGCGCAAGTATAATTCGCACAAACTTGAGTTCCGTTCTAAGATGTGTGTTTTCCTTGGATATAGTCCTATGCATAAGGCGTACAAGTGCTTAGATAAATCTACCGGTCGCATATACATCTCGCGTGATGTCATCTTTGACGAGTCCGTTTTTCCGTTCGCTACTTCCGGTGTTATAGTCGATGTGTCCACTCTCAAGGAGGCTATCTCCTTGCCATCTACCGAACCGGCTCTGAGTGTTCCTATGCGTCATTATGACCTAACCTATTTGGCTACTAATTTTCCTGGTCAGGCCAGTGATTTTCCTGTGCAGGACACTACTACGGCGATCGATGTCAACCATCAGCAGCCGATCGACGTGCATGGCGGCACGTCGTCCCAGGCTCCTGCCTTGCGCGTGCATGCTGGGGCACATGCTCCCGACGTGCATGCTGGGCCGCATGCTCCTCCTGCCCCGTGCATGCATGCTCTTGACGTACATGCTGGTGCGCATGGTCCTGTGCGTTCTCACGCACCCAAACGAGCTAACGTGACCACTGGGCCGGGTGCTGCTTCGTCCGCGCGTGATGACGCGTCCGCAGCACCGGCTCATGTACCGTCTTCCGAGCACGTCGTCTCGTCGTCATCTGCTTTGACTGGTACACTCTCCTCTCCGTCATCGTCGGCAACGGCTGCTCCTCCCACTGTGCCTCCTCATCCTATGGTCACACGTACAAGGGATGCTACTCGACGTCCCAAGGAGTACACTGATGGAACCGTTCGGTATGATCCTGCGCGTCGAGCTTTCTTCGCGACGCCCGTGTCGCATCGAGATGCTCTTCGAGAGCCGGTGTGGTACGATGCTATGGCTGCTGAGTTTGACGCCCTCCGTCGCACCAACACATGGGTGCTGGTCCCTCGTCCTCCTGGCGTCAATATTGTGGGGAGCAAGTGGGTTTTTAAGACGAAGGAACGTCCATATGGTTCTATTGATAAATACAAAGCTCGTCTCGTCGCTCGTGAATTTACCCAGCAGCAAGGTATTGATTATGGAGACACATTTAGCCCCGTTGTGAAGCCAGCCACGGTTCGTTTGGTCCTCTCTCTTGCAGTCTCATGTGGTTGGAGTTTGCGGCAAATTGACGTCAGTAATGCTTTCCTTCATGGGTTTTTGTCTGAGGATGTATATGCAGCAACCACCTGGCTTTGAGGATGATCGGTATCCCTCGCATGTGTGCAAGCTGCAGTGAGCTCTCTATGGTCTTAAACAGTCTCCTCGCGCATGGTATGCTCGGTTGAGTGCTCGTCTACTTGAGCTTGGGTTTGTCTCTTCCAAGGCGGACACGTCCCTCTTCATATTCGCTCATCACGGTGTGCAGATTTACATGCTTGTGTACGTGGACGATATTGTGATTGCCGGCTCTACTACTACTGCAGTGGACCGTCTGATACGATCTCTTTCAGATAGTTTTCCTATCAAGGATCTTGGTACTCTTGAGTATTTTCTGGGTCTAGAAGCGGCCTACAGTTCAGGGGGCATGACATTGACTCAACGGAAGTATGCGCTGGATCTTCTTCATCGTGTGAGTATGGAGAATTGTAGACCTACTTCGACGCCATTGGCTGTCACCGATCGTCTTACTCGTGAAGTCGGGACACCGCTAGGTACCGAGGATTCCACCCGGTATCGTAGTATTGTTGGAGGGTTACAGTATTTAACCCTCACTCGTCCAGATTTATCTTTTGCTGTCAACAAGGTGTGTCAGTTTCTATCACAACCCGCCGACGTGCATTGGGAAGCTGTTAAGCGAATATTGCGTTATGTCAAGGGGAGTCTAAGCATGGGACTGAGAATACTAAGTCTTTAGCCACTGGTGTTAGCATTTTTACAGATGCAGATTGGGCAGGATGCGTTGATGACCGCCGTTCTACCAGTGGGTTTGCTGTGTTTGTAGGCCCGAACCTTATTTCATGGAGCGCCAAGAAACAACCTACAGTCTCTAGATCAAGCACAGAGGCAGAATATAAAGCCTTGGCAAATGGAGCTGCTGAAGCTATCTGGGTAGAGTCGCTACTCAAGGAGTTGGGAGTGCCACAACAGCGTACCCCCATCTTGTGGTGTGATAATCTTGGGGCTACATACCTGACAGCGAATCCAGTCTTTCATGCGCGAACTAAACACATAGAGATTGATTTTCACTTTGTGCGGGAGCGTGTTGCATCTGGCGCTTTAGATGTCAGGTTCATCTCGACAAATGACCAACTGGCTGATGTATTCACCAAACCAGCCACACGACAGATGTTGCACCGTTTTCTGTCTAATCTGAATCTTGTATGTAGTAGTAGTTCAGATTAAGGGGGAGTGTTAGAAACGGTCTAGGTTTCCATATACGTGTTGTATACGAGTTCCTGTCATTGTAATTGTACCTGTTGGTCACCTATATATATGAGATACGCGGAGGCTAGACCTCAGGCAATCCTCAAAATAAACTGCCGCAACAAGAGTCGACGGAGCAGCCAGCATGGCCCGTGGAGGAGCACCGAGCAGAGACGGAAGGTCCATGTGCGAGACGACAATCAGCTAGACAGTATAACCAGTACTAAGAGCACTTTGGTGGAAGCACATACGACAGCAGCCGACGCTGGTACGGAGCACCAATCGAATCTGAAACAATCATCCAAAAGGCACGCTCCAGCTCAAAAACAAGCACACGCCACCACGCGCACGATGCAGCGGGTGCGAAGGTCCAGGCGGCCTGAGAACCACAGGAGGTGCAGCCCAGAGGGCTTGCAGTAGCGGAAGGTTGGACGGCCGCTGTGGCGGCGGCGGCCGGGGACAGGCGACGGCAGCGGACAGGGACAGGCGGTGGCCAAGGCCCGGAGGGCGGCGTCGGGCGAGCGGAACCAGGCGAGGCGGCGGTCGACTTGAGGGCGGCAGGCTGCCGGTCTGGAACAGCAGAAGACGATTACGGAGAGAAGAAGGTCAAGTACTGTGATGTCCCTCAACTCGGTAGTATAATTTCACAGGATTCAACAGAGTTTCACATAGAAATTGGGATAAGGAGCAGACTTCACACGACACCTATTCCTCCACACGCTCGGGTACATATACCCGGAACACACACTTACAGGTGGGGCCAAGGTCCACACATCAACTCACACGCAGGAGCTGAGCTAGGCCAATCCTAGCTCGCTAGCTCAGCCACATGACTCGATGTTCGCCATCGTGGAAGTAGAGGGAGTGACAGTTCCCCCCCCCCCCCCCCCTTGAGATGCCACCACTTGTGCTTGTTCATCATCCCATAGCGCAGCATCAGGAAAACGAGTCTTGAGCACGTAATAATCCTCCTAGGTGGACATGTCGTCTGGCAGATGAGCCCACTTGATCAACACTTGTGGTAAAGCAGCGTTACCTTTGCGCACCAGTCGGCGTTGCAGAATGCCGAGTGGGACTGGCTTGGCAGCATTGATCATTGGAACAACTGGAATGTCAGCGAAAACTGGTGTATCACTTGCAGTAAAGAGCTTAAGCTGTAAAACGTGAAAGACCGGATGAATCTGAGCAGATGGGGGTAATGCCAGCTTATACGCTACTTCTCCAATGCGCTCAAGAATTGTATATGGTCCAAAATACTTGTAAGAAGGCTTTGGATATGGGCGATTGACAACAGACTATTGTGCATAAGGTAGAAGTTTCAGGAGAACCTGATCACCTATAGTGAAATGGCGCTCAATTCTATTCTTGTCAGCATAGTTTTTCATGCGTTGTTGTTTTCGAAAGAGTTGAGCACATAAGAGTTCAGTTTGTGCCTGATATTCCAGTGCTATATATTCTGCTACTAAATCCGCTGAGACCATCAAATTTGGCATTCCTCCAAAATTGAGATCAGTCCGATATAGCGCTTTGAAAGGTGAACAGCCAAGAGCAGTATGGAAACTGTAATTGTACCAGAACTCTGCCAGCCCTAGCCATCCACGCCAATGCTTTGGGTTATCGTGCACAACACACCGCAAATACTGCTCCAAGCACTGCTTAACCTGCTCACTCTGGTCTTTTGTTAAACGATCCACAACCACCAGAATGCGTTGAGTGGCTTGAATACCCGAATGCCCGCCTACTGCACTATCAAGTAATGAACCTATTAGCTTGGTTTGTAAGTCTAAATTGTTCCCAGACACCAAACGACCCATATATTTGATTAATCCCTTTTCCAGAGAATATCCTTTTTCATTGGGAGATTGTATTGTCAGTTCTTGAAGCAATGAAGAAGAAACAGTGTCTGATAAAACAGAAAGAACTTGTTTCTGTGGTTGAACCACTCCTTTCAGTGTAATCTCTTTGCCCAAGTAGTTGAAGGATAAGTATTTCTCCTGCCAGTCAATGGTCATCCTGCCAAATTGCTTCAACCAATTGGCACCCAAAATAGCATCATAAGCTCCCAACTCCAAGATTCTCATGTTAGTGGTGAAAGTATTTCCCTGAGTCCACCAAGATAGTCCGATGACTTGCCCATTCGAAGTCATCAATCCACCATTAGCTACTTTAACTGGTAGTGATGGGGTAGATGAGATGGTACATCCAGCTCTTTCAGCAAAGGCTCGTGTGACAAAAGTGTGTGTGCTTCCAGAATCGATAAGGAGCAACATCACATGATTTCCCGCAAGAGCTCTCAAACGAATTGTTTCACCACCATCAGTACCAGTCAGAGCATCGGCAGACAGTTGACAGCAGTTAGCAGTGACCACTGGTTCATCTAGTAACTTCAGAGCCTATTCAGCATCATCGAGATGACCTCCCCAAACTCACCAACCTCTATGGTGAGTAGCTGTCCAGATCTCTTACACCGATGCTCGTCTAAATATTTGTCTCCACATTTGAAACATAAGTTATTGACACGCCTGAAATCCCTTAGTTGCCTCTCTCGCTGAAAATCATCAGTGTGCGCCTTCTTAGGCCACTCAAGACGAAGCACAGAAGGGTTAGCAATTGCCTGTGTTGTTGGAGGGTGTTTAGTTGGAGCAGTAGGTCTTGATCCAGGGCGAGTGTGCTCAGCTTCTTCTTCTTGGATCCGAGCTAAGGACGCAGCACAAGTGATACTTGTCGGAGCTTGCAATCGAACAACACAGCGGATGTCATCTCTGAGCCCGAAAACAAATTGAGTCACAAACCATCTCTGACTTAAGGAATCATCGAGTGAAATTAGGTGATACATGCACTCCTCAAACGCCAGACGGTATTCTGCAACAATACCCGTCTGTTTGAGCTGCAGCAGCTTGTTCATCTGTCCATCATATTCACCCTGACCAAACTCCTGAACTACTGCTTGCATAAAACAATCCCAAGCAATAACACGATTTCTGCGTTTGAATGACTGAAACCAAAGTGCCGCATGACCATCTAAATGCAGTGTTGTTGTACTGACCCAATGATGTTCTGGTACTCAATACATCTCAAAGTAAGTCAGACACAGATCGATCCAGAGCATGGGTGTTTCACCTGTGAACCGGGGGAAATCGTGGCGTCGTGGTCTGACGATGAAGTCGCCCGCCGGTATTTCGTCAGCGCCGTCCTTGGGTGATGATGGCGCCGTGATGAATCCGGCCCCGGCCCCCATCGCCGGCGTCCCCAGCAGTGGCAGCCCGTTGTTCAACAGCCGTGGCGCTGCTGTCCCTTTGCCGGCGAGTGGAATCTCGACGCGGGGTGCTGGTGGTCTCTGTCCTTCGGCAACACGGCGCTTCACTCCATCCAGATCCGTGCCGAAGTCCTCGAGTTGTTGACGGAGACCACGGACCTCCTCCGAGACTCCCTTGATCTCCGACGACATGGTGTTGAATCGGGCCAGCATCTCCTCCATGGATTTCTGGATGCCCTCCATCTTCTCCAAAACAAAATTAGTCTACGCCGAAGGAACGGCGGGCCGCGCGGGTGCCGTCACGACTCCTTTGAATCAGACCTAACCCCGATCAGGATTTTGTGCGGCATCACCGGAGCAACACCACACCTTTCACGGTGGGATTTTACAGGTCTGATCTCGAGTTTGAGCGCAAGCGGGGCAGCGATTTAGGCTCTGATACCAGATTGTGATGTCCCTCAACTCGGTAGTATAATTTCACAGGATTCAACAGAGTTTCACATAGAAATTGGGATGAGGAGCAGACGAACTAAGGGGATGGGACACAGACGAAGGTAGGAGACGAAGTTCAGACTTCAGAATCAATTACACGACACCTATTCCTCCACACGCTTGGGTACATATACCCGGAACACACACTTACAGGTGGGGCCAAGGTCCACACATCAACTCACACGCAGGAGCTGAGCTGGGCCAATCCTAGCTCGCCAGCTCAGCCACATGACTCGATGTCCGCCATCGTGGAAGTAGAGGGCGTGACAAGCACGGATTGAGTGCTCGGGCAGGGATGGCCACGGCTCGATCGCGAGCTAGAGAAAATGCAAAACGCGATTTCGATTTGGATAGCTGACTTGATGAAGACACCGATCTGTAGGAGATCGATCGGAAGGGGGTGAAGAAGTAATCGATCTAGCCACCGAAACAGATCAGAAAAAAGAATCACAATCGCAGCACGAGTTGCGGCATGCGGTAGATGAACTGAAACCTATACTCTGATACCATGTTAGGAATAGCAACTTAGTATTATTAGGAGGCTAAAGCCATCATAAATACATGTACAGGTGGGAGGCCATAAGGCAGAATGTAAAGAGCCAAAAGCCAACATAAATATAACTCTAACAGGGTAGAATCAAACAACTGCAAACTACCATAGAGAGTCACATCACCGGCCAAGCCATCGACGTCCAGCACCATGCTGGCCAGCGAATGACCTCACCCCGAATCACCATTGATGCCAAGCTGGCCGCGTGCACCAGGCCAGGGAGCGGAGAGAACCGCCGCCAGAGCCTGCCAGATCCACAACCATAGGCTGCGACGAATCCGCCGTGCCACGCACGAGAACCAAGCAGGGTCAGCAGGGGTGGGGGCGAGAGAGTCATACCGCACTGAAAACTGCCGGAGAAGATGGACGACGGGGCAGCAATGGCCGAAGGTGGACACGCACCAGATCTAAGGATGGCCCCGCGTCGATCTGGCCGCTCCCGCGCAGCCCGGCCACCCCCAGCAAGTAGCGTGGATGGAGATGGACCGGGCCGAAAGGCGGCACCGCCGGCGGCGCCGCCGATGCACGCCGGAGGAGGAGCGCCGCCACACCATGAACGGCGAGAGCTGGGGAAGCTCGGGACGCAGGAACCCCACCGCCACCCTTTTGGGAGCAGGGACCCGTCGCCGCCGCGGCGACCGCCAGCAGCAGCGGCGGAAAGGGACGGCGCTGGGGGAGGGTCCGCGCGGCCGACGGTGGGGGACGCCCCGATGCCGCCCAGGAGCGACACGGGAGCAGAGTTTTTCTAAGATCCCCCCAATCAGTCTTGTTGTGCTATTCGGTGATCAAAAAAATAGTTTCCGTGTAAAAAAGGAACAAGCAGAGCGTCTTGCGATCCTAGACCGAGGGGGCTGCAGAGCCGACGGCGGCGACAATGGACGAGGTAGGTAACAAGAACTATGACTTCGGAACGGACGTCCTTAGGGCTAAGTATCTGAGATCCAAGGACATCCTAGTCGATGACCACGGGGGAGGTTCCCAGTTCTGGAGGGCTCTCCAGAGAGTTAAGAACCTCCTATGTCTGGGGGCGAGACACCGGTGAGGAATGGCAAATCCACTAGACTGTGGATTGATTGGTGGACGGGGGCGGGTCCCCTGAGGGATCGATTCCTAGCGATTTTTGCCATTGTGGTTTCACCAGACACCTCGGTGGCGTAGGCCCACCGGGAGGGGGAGTGGTACATTCCTCTCCGGCGGTCGGTTGGACCAGCCGAGGCTACGGAATGGAGCTCTCTAGTTAGGGAGCTCCCGGTTTTCGAGCCAGCTACAAACCAGGATGAGCTATCTTGGGTCCTTGAACCCTCCGGGAAGTTCTCGGTTAGGTCCCTTTTATAACAAATTTTGCGACGGCACGCCTAGGAATCACTATAGGGAGATCTGGGGGATCGCCATACCCCTTAAGATCAGGATATTCCTGTGGCAATTGGCTAGGAAGCGGTTACCCTCCAACGATAATATAGCGAAGAGACGGGGTCCCTCTACCGGCAGATGTGCCCTCTGTGAGGAGAGAGAGGATATGAATCATATCTTCTTTTTATGTCCCCTGGCAAAGTTAATGTGGAGCACAGTTAGAGAACTGCTGCTCTGCTCCTGGAACCCCTCATGTTTCACAGATCTTGTTAGATTGATTACTGCGGAGTCGGGACAACACAAGCGAGTTTTATGGATTTGCTGTGCGGCTCTTTTATGGTCTTTGTGGAACATGAGGAATAAATTCTCGATTGAGGGGGTGTTTCCTTCTCAACCGGCTGACGGGTTATACAAAATGGCGTTATATGTGCAGGTATGGAAGCCAGTGGCTAGGAGGCAAGACCGTGGAGCGTTGGAGCAAGCAATTGACAGGATTCGCTCGCTTCACAACTCTGTCCGAGATAGACCAGACTGACTGCCTTTACCTGTATCTTTACCGCCTTAGACCTATTTATACTAGCTCGTCTGTGCGGGGTGCTCTCCCCCCTGACTATAGCCTTCATCCTATCGTGTGCCTCAGTTTGTAACCGCCGTAGACGGAGACCTTCATATTTGTGTGGATCATTTGGCCGGATAACTTTATTAATTTAAAGCCGGCTCTGCTAGAGCCTTCCGTCTAAAAAACGGACGTCCGGGTGGACATCCTTCGGCGTCTCCCGCCGAGCTCCCTCGAAACTCTGGAAACTGTACCACAGCTAACTATACTGCATTGGATGCCCGTTCTAACTGCCTGTACTATTCTGCATGACTTTATGCATCTTCCTTGAATGATATCATGACGCCATTATGTTGTCAACGCTCCAAACAGTCATCCTTCCTCTGGGGATATCTGATATCACCAATAATTGGTGGAGCACTTGTCAGACTACTACGGTGGGAAGCGAGTCATGGCTTATGGTGTGGCTTTGTGCCTTTGTGGTCCTTCGCAACATTCTTTGTCCCCCTGGGCAGCTGCTCGCTCTCTGTGGCTGTTCATCTCAACTAGAGTTCTGCTTGGTGTTGCAGAAGGAGTGGCACTGCCATGTATGAACAACATGGTATTGAGGTATTTTCCTTGGAATTCTGTTCATTTCGAAGCACTTGATTAGTCTTCAAGCTTTTGCCACAACCTAATGTTATTTGTTTCCCTGATTGCCGAGATTTATGAAACTGTTTGCATCGGGCCTTTTCCTATAGGTGGTTTCCTCGCACTGAACGATCAAGTGTTGTGGGCATTGCAATGGCTGGCTTTCAGCTGGGAAATACCATTGGACTACTTCTTTCACCTATTATCATGTTACGAACTGGAATTTTTGGGCCATTTGTGATATTTGGGTTGTTTGGATTCCTGTGGGTGTTGGTGTGGATATCCGCTATATCGGGCACTCCTGGTGAACACCCTCAAATTTCAACATAAGAACTAGAGTATATAACCAAGGGTCAGAAGTTGGTTAAACCTCAAATCCAAGGTGAAAAAACTAGAAAGGTCCCTCCTTTCAGCAAACTACTTTCTAAATGGCCAACATGGGCTTTAATTTCTGCTAATGCTATGCATAGCTGGGTAACTCCTTTAAAGTTGGCTCACTTTTGGTTAGACTCTGCCATGTGAAGAGTACTGTTTAGGGGTAATCTCTTGAGTACCATGCTATTTTTCAGGGCTATTTTGTGATCCTATCTTGGATGCCCGTGTATTTCAAAACAGTAAGTCCTGATCCTGCTTCATGTTTCTTGAATAACTAAACCAATTATCATTGTGGTTTTTGTAATATCGTCTTATGTGATCAGATTTTTCATGTCAATCTGAGAGAAGCTGCATGGTTTAGTGCAATCCCCTGGGTCATGATGGCAGTTTTAGGTTATGTTTCTGGTGTCGTATCGGACATACTTATAAGAAATGGGACAACCATTACTTTAACCCGGAAAATAATGCAGGTGGGTTGCTGAATATTTTCAGGTTAAATGAATAATCAGTATTTTTGGTTTGTTTTATTGAATACGATCATGAGTGCACCTCCACGTCCTTACAACATATTGTATAACATAATTGATGATGTGTTGTGATTTAACTTCTGGCAACTTGTTTCACAAGATACGTCAAACAATATTTGTACTTTGGTAAGCCATTGTATGTTTCAGATGCAATGTATGAATCTTCTCAACTCCATAATTAACATAGGCGACTAACTTTAATCCGTAGCTGACTGGATAACCACAACATAATTATCATATTGGTAAGCCACACTAGAATTCTATGGAAAATGGCAAGTTTTGTGTGACCACCTGCCATTTATTTAGTTATTTTTTACTTTTTAAATCAAATTTGTCATCTCCAATGTAAATATTTCCTGCCAGTCTTAAAGTCCAGGCTCTGACTTCTTTGATATTGCTTCATGCAGACAATTGGCTTTGTGGGTCCTGGTATTGCTCTTCTTGGTTTGAATGCAGCAAAGAGTCCAGCCATTGCTTCAGCTTGGCTAACACTGGCTATTGGTTTGAAGTCCTTTGGTCACTCAGGATTCTTAGTAAATCTTCAGGTGTTTAAAGTTTTCATACACTAGTTCAGTATGCGAGAAGTGCCTTTTTCCCTTTCTTTTTTTTCCTGACTCAGTTCTCTTTTCCCTCTGATACAATTCATTTCTAAACTCTTACCAGGAGATCGCCCCACAATATGCTGGAATGCTACATGATATTGCATATGTTCCCTGTGATTTAGTTATATATTTGATGAATGCATAACTTTATTTAACCACTAGTAGGAAAAGGCCTTTCTGTGGCGCACCTTTTTGGATTTCTGTGGCGCACCCGCAAGTTTTCTGGGTGCGCCACAGAATCATCGCCACTATTTTTTTCTGTGGCGCACGGGCTTGGTGTGCCACAGAATTCTCACATTTCTGTGGCGCACCTGGCCTGGTGCGCCACAAAATTCTCAAAAAATTCAAAAAATTCAAAAAATGCAAAAAAATATAAAAGTTTCAAAAAAAATCAGAAAATCAAAATATGAAATAATATGAAAAATCCTAATTATTTGAATTATTTTCAGATTTTAGCCCGTGCGCCACAGAATTCTCACATTTCTGTGGCGCACCTGGCCTGGTGCGCCACAAAATTCTCAGAAAATTCAAAAAATTCAAAAAATGCAAAAAAATATAAAAGTTTCAAAAAAATCAGAAAAATCAAAATATGAAATAATATGAAAAATCCTAATTATTTGAATTATTTTCAGATTTTTTGAACTGATACCTTCCGCTAGTCACCCATCCTCAAATTGCTCCAACCCTAGCACGCTTAACTTCTAAGTTCCACCCAGTTCACCTACCCTTGTGCTACTCAAGTTCTTATTGATATATATATATATCATATGAACCCTCTTAAGTCTTGTATGTGTATATGTGTTATAAATGCGTGTTTTTAAATTTCAGATTTTTCAAAAACTTATAAAGTTTCAAAAGGAGTTTCAAAAGTTTCAAAAGATCCAAAAAAAATCAAAAAACTTAATTTTTTAAAAAAATTCAAAAAAGGCAAAACACTTCAAAAAATCCAAAAAAATTCAACAATCTTCCTTGTTATACATTTCTGTGTCTTTTTTTTGGACTTTTTGAATTTTTTTTTTATTTTTATTATTTCCTTTTTTTTATTGTGCTGCGAAAAATCGTCTGTTTGAAATAACTTTTTTTTCTTTTGCAATTTGAGGAATCTGTGAATTGATGACCGGGTAAACCCATATTTGGCATATTTTTTGTGAGTTTTTTGGCATATTTTTTGCATTATTTCGACGTCATATGCAAAAGTTATGGCCGTTACAAGATTTTTTTCATTTGTTGCAGAAAAGGTCAAAATTCATATTTCAAAATTTCTATACCTACTAGACACTCATGTCTAACTACATCGCAAAGGATTTTATTTATTGAATTTTTATCATTTTATTTTACTTCTTACAAGATTAAAAAGGCGATCCACAAGGGGGTGTGGGATTTGAGCTTGGTGCGCCACATAATGTCACCTTTCTGTGGCGCACCAAGCCAGGTGCGCCACAGATTTTTTTTCTTCAAATTTCACCGATCCCCAGATGACATTCTGTGGCACACCTGGCCATGTGCGCCACATAAATGTGACATTCTGTGGCGCACCGGGCTTGGTGCGTCACAGACAAATATTTCTGTGGCACACAGAAATTAGTGCGTCACAGAAAGTCATCCTCCTATAAGCTTTTCTCTATTAGTGAACCCATGGTTTTGTATGCACAGGAATGTCGAATACGGCCGGAACATGTGTTCCGGCCATTCTAGGAACTATTGGAGCAGGATTCTTTGTTGATCGGATGGGTTCTTTCCGTGGATTTTTATATCGTAGAACATATATCATGATTTGATGATTCACTGGAGAGCACTTGTTTAATCATCTTCTGGGATAATACTGGAAAGTTCCTTGAACAGAAGTAGAGAGGAGCAGCACAGTTATGACACTTCCGGACTACAACATTGTGGGCTTCAGTGTATCGGAAGTATGTGCTGATTTGGCTTATTCTGGAAGTAGAATATCTTATATGGACAATGGATTTAGTTACTGAGGTCATGTGAGTTCTGTGCTGCGCAAGTTCGAGAGGTCAATGTCACAGACTCAGGTAGAGAACTGAAAAGGATTGCCAGGATAGTTTGAAAACTTGATCTGGCATAGTTTTTTTTTTTAGTTTTTTTTTTTTTTGCCGGGATCTGCCATAGCTTGATGAGGCAAGAGTTGCCATTGTTTAAATTTCTAGTTGATGTAATGACATTACTGTCACAAACATAGGGAAAGTGATATCAATGTGGACGCACATCCTTTTTTTCCCTTAAATAAATTGCTGCCTCCTTCGTGTGTGCAAATATTGTGTGTCCACCAAATACTGTGAAACAGATGTGTCGTACTTGAAGCAAAAACACCCAAAGCGGACTTTCAAGAGTCCAGGCGGATATTTCGGTTTAATCTGTTGTAGTACTATTATTTGCCTAAATAAATCTGTTGTATTTTTGGGTGAGATCGAAAAAAAGTTTCCATGTACAACACGACGGCGGCTAAAAAGGGGAAAGGAGCACGAAGAGCCGATCCGTGTCTTGCGATATACAGTAGATCCAAATGGGCTACAGAGCCTTCGGATAACGAAAACTATGACTTCGGCAATGGACGTCCTGGTGGAGATCCTTGGGCGGCTCCCAACGAGCTCCCTGCGGCGGGCCCGGCTCGTCTGCCGGCGCTGGCGCGACGCCGTCGACGACGGTACGTCGGAGATGAAGAGACGCGCCGTCAGGACTCTCATCTCTGTCAGGAACACGAGGATGGAGACGACCACGGTGTCCGGGTACGTCGTCGACGACCTGCCGGTGCCGGAATGGGGCTTCACAAAAAAGTGAACTTTTAGTAGCTACGTGATCGGCACATGCAACGGCCTCGTCTGCCTATGCAACGACGGGATGCCTGGCGGCGCCGTCTTTCTGGCCAACCCAGTGACCAGCGAGGGTCTGACCTGAGAAGAAGTGAAAGATTGAGAGGAAAAAGTGGTGTTGTATTGATCTGCACTTGGGTATTTATAGGTCCCCAAGAGTCGCTTTACATGTCGGTTACAATGCCTCACGCCTGTTCCGGTAAGACGTGGTGTCCTTTTGGTGTGGGCAGCGTTTGGACAACGCTATAAAATAACAGCCATGTTAGCCTATATCTAACGCTAACTGCTAACTGCTATTTTATCTCTAACACTCCCCCTTGGACAATGCTGTCCAATTTCCATTGTGACGCCATCATCTTGAATCTTCACATAGTCGTGAGTGTTGAAAAATCCTTGGTTGATCTTGATGCTCTCCGATCTTGAAATCTTGAGAATCTTTGATCTTGCAGAGTCTTATATCCTTCTAAATCCTGTGGGAAAAATATAGGAGGAAAATATAGAAATTTTGATATACCGTGGGTATAGTATTTGTCTCATTAAAACCTATATGAGAAATCCGTTGGAGAACTCATAAGGAAGAGAGTATAATATTTTATTTATCGGATGATAATTAATAAGTTCAGTTCTAGGAGTTTTCTCCCCCTGAACTTTGCATTCATTTTGCAATATTGTTCTATATATAAATCATATGCATTTGAATAATACAAATGGTATTATCTTGATAGATAATGGTAGATGATTCTGTTGAATCTTAACTACATAATATCCGTCTTGATATGATTGCGAACACTTTTCATGTGTTGTACTCGATTATAAAATCATCGGCATATACATAGGTCATGTAGAATCCAGGGAGGGATTTTCTTAATAACTACATGTATGCAATCTTTATCCGAGTATCCTTTTAAATAGGGAACTCTCATAGTCGATTGTACCACACAATTTTCGACTTTATTAAGTCATGGAGTGACTTTTGATGTTTTACACAATATATGTTGTGATTTGTTCTTGGACATTCATATAGATATCCAAGATGAGTGATCCATATGAGTATGAAATCACCGCGTCTATGAACAACATGGATAGTTTATTTGTACTGCCAATAATATTGATATCGAAACGTAATTCCACTTATACCAAGAGGGTATGTTACATCATAATCGATGTCGGGTCTCTGCGTGAACCCTTGTGCTACAAGCATCGCTTTTTCACCACCTCATTATGAACAAAAATTCATTTGTCTTCCAAAAGGGAAGATGCTTATGAGAAGAATGTATTACTGTGGTAAATACATCTCTTTTGTTTAGCGAATGCTATTCTTAATTGCCTCCTTCTAGTTGAACCAATATATGAGTGCATGAGGCACTCTACCATGGATTTTGGTTCAGGGCCCTAAAGGTTTTAGCAATTCAAGAATAAATATTTGTCGACAAATGTAGTCTTTATGTTATATGATTCTGTTGAATCAACGAAAATTGTGGAAATAATATTTACATCTTTTAACTCCTCGTGATTTCCCATAACAATGGAGTCAAGGTGTTTCGATTTCCCAACACTTCAAATAGTGTGCACATTTATGTTGGGTTTGGATGAAGAGCATCCGTTATGGTTTATTCAACTTGAGGTTGAACTACATTTACTAGTTGAGGATATAATTTCCTCTATTTCCGCGGATACATATGAGAACTCATTTCTCATGTGACCATGTTTCTCCCCCTTTTGCTCTCATTTGGGGAGAATAGTGGTGGTACGAGATACTTCCACTTTTATGGCACATTGCATGCATGCATAATGTAATTCATGACGTCTTTGTCATAGGTAAATGTATGTGGCAGATTTGCAATGTTTGCAAATATATTGAACTTATGTTCAGGTTTTAAGTACGTGAATATGAGGACTGAATGTCTTATGACATTTCTAATTTATCGGCATTCTTTGTGGTACGAATCTCCCCCTAATGCCGAAAATGTCCTTATATTAAGTGTAATCAGCGTACAGGTTATAAGCTATTCTCCTGATAGGAGCTTGAGATATTCATGATTGACGGATAATAAATAAATAGTAATATCTCACATAGATCCTATACGCTGGAGTGGTGATATTGGTAATAACCAAAATATCGCAGATAGGAAATACTTGTTTCATTTCCACGTACTTACTGCAAGGGGAAGCAGTATGAATGCAGTTGGAATGATCTAGAATAGATCTGTGCGTGTAAGACCGCAGGTCTCCAACAAGATGTTGGTATATTAAATTCTGTATAAGTGGTCATTTGTAATTTTAAGGTGAGAGAGCCTTAAAATTATTTTTCTCATGGCACATGTGGTGCACATAAAGTCTGATGACTTGAGATTTGCAACTTTTAAGTTGTGACCAACAGAATTGTTAATAATTTTCTTATCATACCTGTTCCAGGATGATCAAGGCAATCTTGCCAAGTCTTGAATTTATCAAGGTTTTGAAAATTATCTTGTAACATAAGGTACGGGTTTTATGTATGTATAACATAATCCGAATGAAGGTATAATCAGGACACAAGAGTGCATTCTGAACTACAATAATAGTACATATAGGGAGTATGAATATGGTTCTTTAGGAACCAATAATTGTTGTGTTATGCCTATTTACGGTCATAACATCGTCCTTACTCTTAGTAAGAGTTTGGAAATGTTTTGTTTCCCTTAAAAATGATAGTAGTGGTGGTACCACCACTAAATGATTTTTTTTTCATCGGATTGTTTCCCGTAAATAAAATAGAATGTATAGAATATATTTTTATTCATATATTCACCAACATAGTATTTATGTTACAAATATCAAATATAAATCATTACAATATTATGTCTGATTCACATAATACAATATACATAGTCTGATAGACTTTTTTCTACATAGTCTGATAGACTTTATTCTACTTATTGTTATACAATATAACATTTTGTAGTATTTTAATGGCTAAATGACATCAAGTGTTTATGGAGTTTAATTGAGGTCTCCAAAAACATCTTGGGTGTAGTCCACAAGCATGTCTTCATCGAGGATGATATCGTCCTTTGGCTCGAATTCTTCAATAGAACTTTGAGATGGACCAACTTGAGAGTTGTCTTGTATGTCGTTGAAGTGAGCTTCAGCTTTGTTTCCATGAACTTGTTTGACTTCTTTGCCATACTTCATGTATAGTTCCACGAGGTGGTCGGGCATACTGCATTCATTAGTACGATGATTCGTACATCCACACCTTTGACAAGTTTGAGAGTTGTCATTTTGGTTATTTTTATTGAAATGACCATTCCCCTTAGATGGACCGTTGGTCTTTTGACCATTGTTCGGTTTCCACTTTCCCTTGAATTTTCGGAAGTTCCGTTTACGGTTTCCAAATTTACTAGTAAAATGAGCATTAGCATGTGCTTCAGGGATTGGCATGGCGCCCGTTGGGCGAGCATTGTGATTTTCCATGAGAAGTTCATCATGCTTCTCAGCCTGAAGTAATGTGTATATAAGCTCAGAATACTTTGTGTATTTCTGTTGACGATACTGCTGTTGCAATATCCTCATCGAGGGGTGGAAAGTGCATAAGGTTTTCTCTATTAAGTCCTCGTCTGAAACTTGCTTATTGCAAAATCTCAGTTTGGAATTAATCTTATGCACTGCAGAATTATATGCAGCCACAGACTTAAAGTCCTGGAACCTTATGAGAGACCATTCTCTCTGGGCTTCCGGCAACATTACTGCTCTTTGTTGGTCATATCTCTCCTTTAGGGAGTTCCATAAAGCTAGTGGGTCCTCCTCCATTAGATATTCAGTTTTTAGATCAGGATGGAGGTGGTGCCTTATGAAATGTAATGCCGCATACTTTACCACTTGTGGTATTTCTGGGGCATTTTCGGGGGTGTGATGATGCAAGGGCCAAGGTTACGTCCAGTCAAATTTATCTTCATATCCATGGCCCATGATAGATAGTTACTTCCATCAACTTGTAGTTCTTGGAATTCTTTATTATTGATGCCAGCCATTTTTCCTGCATGTATGATCATGCATTTTATTAATTTTACTTGATAGTAAAATTATTTTGGTAAACAACAATTTTGTTCTAGGGAACAATTTTAAGCTGATGCTTTAAAACCAAAATGTGTAGATCTTCGAATTTCAAGTTAACACATTGTAGATAATCTCCATTTATGGAGTACATCTCTCAGTACTAGGAAGCATAATCTGACGTATGTCAGTAGACGCCTATCTAGTACCCTGTGTTATACTTTGACTTCAATATATTTGGAAGAGCACTTTGGAGATAATCATTCATCGTAATGACAAATGAATATACTCACAGTAATGGATAATCTGTATTTGTACAGTAGATGCCATCACCTTGTGATTCGCAAATATGATTCGAGATAGTCACATACTTTTTATCTCATATTTTAGTAATGAGAACTTTGCACGAAACTATATTTCAAATGCAAAAAATAAAATGAAATTGTTGTACCCAATAGACATGTTATAATATGCTACATGCAAATATATGAATAACATGACGTATTTCATATTTGAATAGACGTAAAGTCTAGACTATAAATTTACAGTGCGATAGACGAACTGAGGTTCTAAACTGCACACGAATACAGATACAGTGGCAGATATGGAGCTTTCCTAGAAATAGAAGGACTACAGCTACACAACGCCTAATTAGTAATTAATCAGCAATTTATTTATTAACATGAGCGTGGCATGGAAGGCCTTTGGCCCACAGCCTGTGTCGGCACCGCTTGGACCAGCAGGTCAAAAGGGGATCGGGAGGAGTGGATGACGACCAGACGAACAGTTCGAGCGTCTCCTCCTCTGATTCTCCCGTCACCGCTGCCCTGCTCCATATCGGCGCCCACGGCCGGCTCCATCAGCGGCGGCTGGGCCCCTCCACGGAGGAAGAGGGGCTGTTGGTGGCGGCCTCGTTGAGGCGAAGTTCTCCGAATTCGTCGTGAGGCCGCGCGCCACGGGCGACCATGTCCCTCTGCGGATGCCGGCGGGGCGGGCCGCCATGGCTGACGCGAAGGTGCAGAGAAGGACGCGGGCCTCCGGCGAGTGCGTCGGGATGTCGATCAGCGCGGCGTCCTCGTTCTCCTCTGCCTGGCGCGGAGTACCGGGGCGGCCGGCGCGGGAGCCGCGACCTCGCCCGGCTGGATCGCGTCGGGCGGCGAGGAGAACTCCGGCAGGGGGTCGTAGCCGAAGTCGTGCACTGGGTCGTCGATGAGCCGCTCGGATTTGAGTAGTTCATCGGCGTCCACAGAGGCGTTGGAGGCAGAGGCCTCGTCCTCGTTCAGAGCATCGACCAGTTCTTCTGCGGCGACCTCCGGCACGGCTACAACGGCTATGACCGGGGTTTGTTCCCGGCGCGCAGCAGCCCTGCTACTTTGTCCAGGGGCTCCAGGAGAGTAGCGGCGCTGCGTCCAACGGTTGTCGCGGAGGCGACGTCGGAGGCCACCGCTAGGGCCGTAGCGGCGGCGGTGAACTGCCCTGCGGTGGCGGATGCCACCGTTCCTGTCCGGGCGACGCTGAGGGCGCCGGCCAGAGTTCCAGGGGTGACGGGCGGCGACAGGACAGAAGGTCCGGCGAGCGGGGCGATGCATTCTTGCGACAAACCTTGCAAAGGCAAAAGCGAGTTCCGGCAAAGTTGCCATCCCTCTTTTCTCACCTTTCTTCTACTGGCCTGTGCTCTTGGGTATTTATAGGTCCCCAAGAGTCGCTTTACATGTCGGTTACAATGCCTCACGCCTGTTCCGGTAAGACGTGGTGTCCTTTTGGTGTGGGCAGCGTTTGGACAACGCTATAAAATAACAGCCATGTTAGCCTATATCTAACGCTAACTGCTAACTGCTATTTTATCTCTAACATGACCGTCCCTCCGCTGCCGCACTACCGCTCGTCCGGACAGGTGTTCCGAGAGCGCACGCCATGGGTGCGCTGGCATGCACGAGTCGTACAGCATCGGGTACCACCCGCTGACGGGGCGGTATAAGATCGTGCACGTCCCGAGCTACCTGGACCACACTTTTCCTGACGCGTTGCACGTGTTCACGCTGGGGGAGGCGTCGTGGCGGAAGGTTCCACTGCCAGCCGACGTCCGCTTGCTCGGCAGCCTGGGAAGCGGCGGCATCGTCAGCGTCGACAGCACGACCTACTGGCTCGCGAACAGGGAGGGCGCAGGCGAGGGGAAGGTCGTGTCGTTCGACCTCGGGGACGAGCGCCTCTACGCCTCGCCGCTACCGGTGACCGCGAAGCCAGGCGTCGCGCTGACGGTGGTGCGCGGGAGGCTTGGCGTCGCCCTCGACAGGAACACGGTGGTGCGCGGGATGCTTGGCGCCGTCCTCGACAGGAACAACAAGACGGAGGTATGGGTTCTCGTGGGAAGCAGATGGAAACGCCGGTACGAGGTTCAACTGGACAGACGGCAGCGGCTCACTAGCCCGCACTTTGCCCACGGCAAGGACTACGTCCTCACGATGGGGGAGCAGACGGTGGGGCAGCGCCAGGACTCAGTCATGTACGGGCATAGGCTGGGCGCCACGAGGTCGTCGTTGATGTGCGATGTGTTGCAGATCAAGGAGCCGGCGATATGCAGAAGGAGGAGGGCTACATCGACCGGGCGTTCGCCTACGTCGAGACCACGGAGCCGTTGAGCGTTTACGAGCCGCAGCGGCTACGGCGGTGCCGAACTGACGACTAGAATCAGCGTTTTACAACGCATATCCAAGACGAGCATCTGCAGTTTTTAAATTTTAAATTCTTGGCCACGGTGATTGAAACTGTGATTTGTTATGGGTTACCAATCTCTATCTCTTCTCTACTATATAATATGGCTTGAGAAGGTGATGGTCCGTTTTTTAAATTTTCAAATTTACCCTTTCATTGCTAGGCTGATTTGAAAAATATTACCCACCGTGCCACCGGTAAGTAAAAAACGGTTCGAATTAATTTCTTATCCAGAAATCATGGCGCAACTCCTCTGCCAGCTACCGTTGCGGGAGGACGAGGTCGTCTGCCCCTCTTCGTTCCCGAGCGAGCCAAAATCCACATGCCTCGGAGCTAGGGATCCATCACACCCCCCCACCCCCCCCCCCCCCCCCCCCCGCGCTCCCTCTGATGCCCCGCTTCCGGTCCCTCCGGTGCCCCGCCTCAGGCAGCGACGAGTCGACGACATGGCGCATTGGGGCCTCCGGTCCGGTCGCATCACACGTGTGTAAGAAATTAGGGTTGGATCAATTTCGGCCTACGCTCTATTCATCTGCATTATCGGTGGTGCCGCTCACAATGCATATTGAGGCTAGAGGGTGGGACCTTTATATTGACTCCAAATTCCAGATAACTGAATCTGTATCCAGATAGAATTCGTGAGTTGTTAAACCAACCACTATCATTAACAGCCATTAACCGAGCCTATTACTGTTAAACAATTAGGTCCCAACACGCACGTGTGAGTCATGCGCCGAGTTCGAATACAAAATCAAACTCGCAGGCTTTAACAATCCATAAAGCCAATCATATGATCAACCTGGCATTCCGCTCTATACTGTTCCCGGGTATAATTCCAGCATATTAATATACACTGTGTTCCAGTATAGCCGTACCGGCTTCCTTAAGTATATTTCCTTAAGTATAATTCCACATCATTAATTCCATGTTATTTCCGTGATGATTCCACACTGAAGTTTAATTCCGGACAATGTAGTAAATATATAAAATGTTGCAAGACACAATTTCCTACATCTCCCACTTGACTGAAAACATTTTATTTCAGCTAAGTGAATTCCCATGCTATTACATGGTTAGGCGTTAATTCATTCCTTCAGTGCACTCACGTTGTATATAAACCTTTGTGACTTTTGGAGTAAAATTATCACAAAGTAACAGGTTATGATGCACCTTTCCACGACCTTAAGTTCGCAAAGAAAATTCCTTAGCCATAGACCTTCGTCCAATGCTTGATGCATCAAAGTATTCATATTTCATAAATAACAAGTACTAAATCATGTTTCCTTTGTACACCATAAATACCTACAAAATAAATGTTAACACATAACGTAAAATAGATTACCTTTCACCAAGATCACAAATAGCGTCAATATATCCACGTAGTTGAAGGTTGAGATCATCAATGAATAATGAGTAATCTATATTTCCTTGACATTGCGCGACAAGTCCATTATGTGATTCCAAAAATTTCAATGAGATTCATATTCCGTTTGCTAATAATTCCAGCAAATCATTTCCGTGCTAATCAAAATAGCAACAATTTCCGTGGCATGGCTAAGTTCAGGTGGCACGAGTAATGTCCCACAATAACCGTGGTATGACAATTATTCTTCCTTTTTCCTCACGAGTTCAAATATAATTCCTCGTAGAGTATCATTCCCTTAATTAAAAGGTACATGACAGCTTTGCACTTTCCCATAGAAAAATATATCAAAATATTATCCATGTAATTGCACTCCTTTGTATATGAATATCTTCCATCAGTAACAAAACCGTATGACCTGATATTCCATCGATGTGAAGCGTGTTCCAAAAACATGAATTGATCAATTCAATTAGCAAACACTGTCATTGTTACCACCTCCTCTAAATTCAAGAGTTTCCACAAAGTATAACACTTCCTTTTTGTGAAGAATTAAACAACACCTCCTCTAAATTCCAGAGTTTCCACAAAGTATAACACTTTCTTTGTGTAAATAATTAACAACAACACCTTCTCTAAATTTCAGAGTTTCCACAAAGTAATAAATATTTCCTTTGTGTAAAGAATTAAACAACAAACTTAGAATTGTAACTTCCACTAAGAATGTTGCATTAAATTTCCTTGTAAATAAATCCAATAACAACTTATAGGCATGCGGTTGTTTGGTAGAATAACAAGTTCCCAAACTTTTATTATTCATCATTGGGTTTATTCCTTCCCGCAATGTTTCCACCCATAGTTAACATTAGCAACAAGTTTCATATTTTTATTTCCTCTAAAATATAGAGTAACTTGCTCAAATAACACACAATAGTAGCCAAGATATATGATGGCCCAATTTACTTCCTCCCACTTTCCCTAAGAATTTTAGTGTTGGAGTGTAACTTGGTATTTTCCTTTGAGTTTAACACATATATTTTGGTGTGACCATTAATAAACACACCCTTCATGAGAAAATATCATATTCCTACTTTCCACCAATTTTCTCTTTCCGGATCAAAAACAAAATACCATTTGATCCACTAGAATATAAACATTAATAATAAATCTTGGTGTGCTATGTAGTAAACAATGATTCCAATTCCATACTACCAAAATATAAATATAATACTTCCTTCCGGTTCACAAAATATAAACAGTGACTATGGTAAATAATGACTTACTGAATAAGTAGTACTCCCTCCGTTCGGAAAAGGATGTCACAAAAATGAACTATAGATAGACCATTTTTATGACATCCTTTTCCGAACGGAGGGAGTAGTATGTAATGCTTTTGTAATCCAATGAATAACCAAGAGGTGTATTCCTCCATTCAACCATGGAGTATATGACATAAGACAACGGTGAATAATTTCATGCTCAACGCATAGTTTTAATATTCCTGAAGTGTATTTTTCCCACCAATCAGTTTTCAAACCTTTATATCATTTGACGAACTGATTTTCCACTTCAGTATGAGATGTCAACAACAAAGAACTTCCGACTTGTATGATAAAAGATATAAATAACCATATCAAGTGCAATCATGAATATAATATATATGGTCACCTCAAGTAGGAGTGTCCAAAGAATAATATCATAAATATAAGCTGCTGAAATATTGCAATCCTCCCACTAAAGTTCATAATTCCAGAATTAACAAAACTCGTAATTCTATTTATAAGGTAATACCAAGTCGTAAATTCCACAACCAATAAAATTCCGAGCATGTGTTCCTATTATAAGTATTCCTCCACATGGAGTTATCTTCATGAAATAAACAACTTATCCACCAACTTCCAATGGTTTGTCAAAATAATTGAGACCATTGTGTTAAATGTCATATCACACTAATTTACATTGAGCACTAATTCCGCTCTTCCTTCTCCAAATAACATACATAATCAACAAAATTCCGATAGAGAAGTATAAATTGAATTCCATCTCATGGTGTGTTAATATTCATGTCCTACAAAATAAAATGATAACTTCCCTCCACAGAAGAGTATAATGAAATAATTTCCAATTCCAACAATGAACTATAAATTCCTTCCCATTGTAACCTTAATAATATCCCTCCATAGAGTTTGATTACATAACTTCCAATTCCAAAAAAGTATATATAATTTATCATTAGTGACTAATTAAACACACTTATTTTTCCTTTGGAGTTGTTCACATGTCAATAAATTTGCTAATGTATTCCATCAAACAATGACGTTCATGCAAAGTGTAGAATCCAACTAATGGCGATAAACAGATATTTGTACAAAACAATAAATTGTACATACCTTAAGCGAATATCAAATTTCCGCCCTTACAGCGTTGTCCATCTTCCTTAAGTGAAGATCAAATTTTCCGCACTTGAAGCGTTTTCCATCTTCCTCCAAATATAAGTGATGTCAATTTCAATATAAATAATCTTGATTTCTTCCCCTTGTCGTTACGCCAGAAAACTCCAGTGAAATTGTTAAGTACTCCGAGAGCTTCCAGAGTATTCCGACAAGTACCAATATATTCCGGTGACAGTTTACACCGTAGCAATTAATAAACCATGGTGAAAATAAATAAATAAATCTATACGACAAAAAGTTTAACAAATTCCTTCAGAGTGCATTCCAACTTCCTCTAAAAGCGAGTGGTATCCAATAAAAGAAGTCCACAATAAACAAAATTCCAGGTTACGTAAAATATTCCGTAATCTGTACGCTCTCATATATTGATCAAATATTGATATAACTATGTGGACTAGTCTTTTTTGTTTTTTTTTTGAACAGGATCCGAACTTATATTAGAGAGCTCAGTCGAGTGGTATCCAATAAAAGAAGTCCACAATAAACAAAATTCCAGGTTACGTAAAATATTCCGTAATCTGTACGCTCTCATATATTGATCAAATATTGATATAACTATGTGGACTAGTCTTTTTTCTTTTTTTGAACAGGATCCGAACTTATATTAGAGAGCTCAGTACAAATTACAACCAGGTCCAGAGGAAACCCAAATTTACAACAAGACCCAGAAAACTTGCACTTAACACCCCGAACAAGCAAGAAGAACCACAACCGGATCCACCCCATCCCCAAAACCTAGCCTCCGCCGGAGACGCCGTACCGCCATTCCCAGGAGAACAAGCACCTCCAACACTTTAGATGGCTGCAGAACCGGCCGCCGCGCCGCGACGGACACCCAAGACGATGAACGAATCCAGCCGTAGCGCTTGCCTCCAAGAACCACCGAGCATCCCGCCATCTCCGCCTCAACCAGGCCAGCCGCCCAGCACACCCGCACTCCGGACGAATACTCCCCTCGCCGCCACGGCCGGCCGGAGTAAAAACGCCGCAGAGAGCCACCACCACCACCACGCCAACCAAAACCAGAGCAAGCACCTCCACCCCCAACCCCCTATGCCACCACG
Organism: Poa pratensis; assembly: GCA_947311845.1. Lineage (NCBI taxonomy): Eukaryota > Viridiplantae > Streptophyta > Magnoliopsida > Poales > Poaceae > Poa > Poa pratensis. Next base: position 29,356,946 of record CAMZMU010000027.1, read on the forward strand.
GCCAGCCAGAGAGAGAAGCAGAGAAACTCACCCAGACGAAACACCTCACCCTCCCAACGCCGCCGCAGAAGACGGACGCCCGATGACAAAGGAGAGGAGGGAACAAGACCCCACAAGGAGCGAACGCCGGCGCCGCCACGCCATCCGCTCGGGGGGAGCAAGAACTCCACGGATCCGAGGATCCGGGAGTACCAAAACCTCCGCGCGTCACGCCAGAGCACCGAAGAACGCCGGCGTAGAGGGGACGACGCACGAGCACCTTTATTCTCTCCGACGCCGCCTCCACCCCCACAGCGCCGCCGGCAGAACTACTACACCTACTATTCACACGCCTAACCGGACGATCCGCGGTTCCCCCACCCTCCCGCCGCCGGAGCGACGAGCGGAGGGAGGGGGAACCACCGGCGCCGGCGGCGGAGAACGAGGGAAAGAAGATCACCCCCCTTTCGCCTGTCTTCTACTGTAGAGATAAGAGGGGAGGGCGTTGCTGGTAGACCGTCGTGGACTAGTCTAGTCTTTTTTTCCTTAGTCCAAATTCCATAGTTTTCCTTTTACTATTGGCAATCTCCGATTTTAACATATCAATGACATAACCATGATCCGAGAGAAGAAATAATAATCCAGGCCAGAGTAAGACAAGTATGCAAATTATTTCCCTACTGTTTTCCGTGATTTCCGTGATGGACCAAAGAACAGTAGCCATCTCGTGCCAGCAAGAAGTAGTGCAAACAATCGATTTTCTCAGCAGGAAAATAAATAAATAAGTGTTACCGTGCAGATCACCAGACCAAAGCAGCAGCTGCAGCAGCTTAATTTTCCTCGATCTTAGCCCCAAGAGTAAACATCTGACGAGTCTCACTTTCGGGTCTGCTTTTCCAAATTGAACAATCGACGACGGAAAGAGAACTTGCCTGTGTCAAGATGGTTAGGAGGATGGTTGTACCCTCAGCCCAACAGAGTTCAAACCCCACGTTTGACGTTGGTATTTCTCATTTAGTCGGAATATTCTTTCAGTGGGAGGCGACGTTCCCGTCGACAGCGAGGCGCCCGTGGTGACTTCGTCAATCTCAAGACCAACCGCCGGCTCAGTCTTTCGGAGGTGCTCATAGGGGTAGGATGTGCGTGTGTGCGTTCATAGGGGTGAGTGTATGCGCGTGTATGTGAGCGTCTGCGTTGTACTGTGTTTCTCAAAAAAAAAACAATCGACGGAAACGGCAGGGCGTGAACAGATGGTGCTTCCTTGCGATTTTTTTTACAAATTTAACCCCCTGCCCAATACAATTGTCAAAAATGACCCCTCCAAAAAATTTTGTCAAAAATGACCCTGGCGGGAAGCTAGCGAAGCGACACGTGTCCTCCCGCCATCTGGAATGGCGGGAAGTCACTTCTTGACTTCCCGCCACTTGGCGGGAAGTGACTTTTCAAAAAAAAAAAAAATGACACCGAATACAGCCTGCGTCTCGTCGTGCAGACCCCACCACTTCCCGCCACTCCAGATGGCGGGATGTGACACGTGTCGCCGCAGGAGGCTTCCCGCCATTCCAGATGGCGGGAGGACACGTGTCGCTTCGCTAGCTTCCCGCCAGGGTCATTTTTGACAAATTTTTTCGGAGGATCATTTTTGACAATTGCATTGGGTTATATTTGTAAAAAAAATCCTTCCTTGCATGGTTGCAGCGTCGGTCAGGAGTCAGGACACATTAACTAATAATTCCGGTACGCAGCTCTTCAATTCCAAACTACACGGTTCTGTATCCTCGATCTCCATGCATGCAGAGTAGTAATCAAAACAGCAATTGCTACTTTTCCTCGATCCGTGCAAGATAGAGTTGAGGTTGACCACAATTCCGTGCGTGAATTGGCTTCCCATGTTTTCCTTCCTGAGCCGCAGCGCAAGAAGTGGTAATAATCTTGTAGTCTTCGATCTTCGTGCGTGACAAAATTACCGTTCACTTAAAACTTTCCAGCGATTTCGATCTCGCCGGCGGATAGAAGCAGCATCGTTGATCAGAAATTCCACAACGGTTGATTCGACAGTGCCTAGCACAAGCGTGGCAGGAGATTCCATGCACGATCAAGCAGAAGAGATCATACAACGCTGAATCGAAGCAAGCAGCGATAGGATTGGCGGGATCGATCGCAATCTTGTTGCGGGCGGAGAACCCCGTCCTTGACAAGGCAGAGTTTGCAGCGGAATAGGATCGGCGACATCACGGCACACCGAGCAGCAACATCGACGACGGCGATCAGCGAACCTTGCAGCGAATTCCGGCGGACGCGATGTTCAGCTCTGATACCAATGTAAATGTAAAAAAATAGGGTTGGAGCAATTTCGGCCTACTCTCTATTCCTCTGCCTTATCGGTGGTGCCGCTCACAATGCATATTGAGGCTAGAGGGTGGGACCTTTATATTGACTCCAAATTCCAGATAACTGAATCTGTTTGCAGATAGAACTCGTGACTTGTTAAACCAACCATTATCATTAACAGCCATTAGCTGAGCCTATTACTGTTAAACAATTAGGTCCCAGCACGCACGTGTGAGTCATGCGCCGAGTTCGAATGCAAAATCAAATTCGCAGGTTTTAACAATCCATAGAGCCAATCCTATGAACAACCTGGCATTCCGCTCTATACTGTTCCCGGGTATAATTCCAGCATATTAATATACACTATGTTACAGTATAACCGTACCGGCTTCGTTAAGTATATTTCCTTAAGTATAATTTCACATCATTAATTTCATGTTATTTCCGTGATGCTTCCACACTGAAGTTTAATTCCGGACAATGTAGTAAATATATAAAATGTTACAAGACACAATTTTCTACAACGTGTACCCTGAGCACCAAGGCCGCGGCCGGGCGGACGTCGTTGTTGCCACCCCGGGCGAGGTCCATGGGCGCCGCAGTCACATCCTTTGTACGAGTGTGCTTCTCCTTCTGCATACACCGATGGAGAAGAGGCGGCTGCAATAGTGCTTACCTCCGCTGCTTGAGCATGTCGCCTTACCTCCACTGTTTGGAGCTCGATGGTACTCCCCTCTATTCATTCAGATCTCTGATGGCAATCGTGAATCGTTCAGGCATACGTGAAATCTGTGTGCAATTTTGGTGTTTTCAGGGATTGAGCCAAATGTGGAGCTGGCATTCTACCACAAGCCTTCCAGGACATTGCGGATTTTTGTTCCTCGGCAGCCACGGTGAAGATACTAGCAAAGGGAGGGAGGTTCATGATGATCTAGTTGTGGACAATAAGCTCACCCGACAGAAAGGTAACTTACTGCCATGTCCTGCTCTGCTGAATTCAGTTCAAGTTGATGTTCAACATATGCCGAACATAAATTGAGTAAAGCTTCAGAATACATGTAGTTCAGCAAGAACGTTAACTACAGCACAGTAAAATGCCCGTGCAATGAGGCAACAATAGTTCAGATGGTTGATTGAATTTATATTTTTTTTTATTGTGGAACCTCTTGTATTTTGTAGAGAATTCAGTTCAGATGATTGATCAAATTTCTATAAAAAAAATGAAATATTTTGCAGAGTGCAGACAGCCTTGCTGTACTACTTTGTCGCTTTGTTTTATGACTAAGTAGGGCATTCAGCAGGGGAGATCTTATTATTGGCAAGTTATCCCTAATCACAGGTATAATTGTTCATTAAGCATCCAAACTGAGTGTACCTTGATGTAGCAGTATGAAATGTTCTTGATTTTTTTTCCTTGGTGTGGTGTAGAGACATCAACGTCTTAGAGTGTGCATTACTTACCAGCGATCTTCCTTTTAGAGCAAGAACAGAGAGTTAGTTCCTATATCCATTGAAGTTTGTTCATCATTATTTCGAGCTGAAAGAAAGGGGAAATATTTAATTATTAGTCCATTACTTTGACTAGGCAATGAGCAAAACTAAAGCGAGTTCGGGATATGTGTTGTATTTCCAGTTAAGCAGTTCATCAGAAGACTAACGCGCGGGTACTGACGCGCATGTATGAAACCCTTATTGTTCAGTGTGATGCTAGCCAAAGAACGGCGAGGCACATATCGTGCTACCACACCCATGGGCCATCGCGGGCGATTTTAACCTCATCCTAGAGGCCTGTGACAAGAATAATGCCAACCTCAACCGCCGCACCATGGGCATGTTCCGTCGCTGCATCAACGAGCTCGAGCTCAAGGAGGCAACGCTGATAGGAAGACGGTACACGTGGTCCAATGCGCGCGATGAGCCAACGCTGGTCAAGCTAGATCGTTGGTTCTGCTCGGTGGAGTGGGATGACATGCACCCTGATGCATCTCTTTCTGCGGTCTCGTCCTCAATGTCAGACCACTGCCCAATCCTCATGTCCACGGCAGTCCGCTTTGTAGCCAAGAAGCGGTTTCGTTTTGAACGCTTTTGGCTCAAGCTCGATGGCTTCATGGATGTGGTGGCGGCGAGCTGGAATGAGATCGGGACCCCGGCAGACCCAATTACGCGACTGGACTTCAAGCTCCGTCGCCTCGCTAAGGCGCTGCAAGGTTGGAGCAATAGGACTGTGGGGAACATCCGGGATCAAATCCTTATGGCCAACGAGGTAATCATGCGCCTCGAGACAGCCCAGGAAGGCCGTGTGCTCAACGATGTTGAATTGGCTCTGCTGCGGCAGCTCAAGCAGCGGTTGCTTGGCCTTGCGTCCCTGGAGCGCACGATCGCTTGGCAGCGCGCGGGTTCTTGGACTTCAGGACGGCGACGCGACAGCCCAATTCTTCCGCATCCATGCGGCTGGACGGCGCCGCCGCACCCATATCCCTTGCCTGCGGGATGGTGGTAGGGTTGCCCGGGAGCAGGAGGAGAAAGAAGATGTGGCGACTTGCTACTATGCCAATCTCCTGGGTACGGCCTTTGAGCGGGAGCATGACATCGACCTACCGAACCTGGGCCTGGAAGCGTGCGACCTCGCCGGTTTGGAGGCACAGTTCTCGGAGGAGGAAGTCTGGGCCGCGATTAAGGCCATGCCAAGCAACAAGTCGCCCGGGCCAGATGGGTTTCCGTGGGAATTCTATCGAGCGTGCTGGCAGGTGATCAAGGTGGATGTGCTCGCAGTTCTGCGCAAGATTTTCCTGGGTAGAGATCAGGACTTTCAGAGGTTAAACAGTGCTTTGATCACGCTTGTGCCGAAGAAAGAGGGAGCGGTGGAGATGCGAGAATTCCGGCCTATTAGCCTTGTCCACAGCGTTGCTAAACTGCTGGCGAAGCTACTAGCGCTACGGCTCGCCCCGAAGATGCAAGAGCTCGTTAGCTGCAACCAGAGCGCCTTCATCCGCGGCAGGTGTATCCAGGATAACTTCCTCCTTGTTCAGCAGTCGGCTTGAACCCTGCATCGCAAGCGAGTTCCAGCGCTCCTTCTGAAGTTAGATTTGGCGCGAGCGTTCGACAGTGTGGCGTGGCCCTTCCTCCTGAGCGTCCTGCGGCAACGCGGCTTTGGGCCGCGGTGGATCAAGTGGATCAGTTTGCTTCTGCGCACAGCAACAACCCAAATACTCGTCAATGGCAGTGCAGGTGAGAGGTTCTGGCATGCCCGTGGGTTGCGGCAGGGGGACCCCTTGTCCCCTCTTTTATTTATCTTGGCCATGGATGTCCTCAGCGCCATGTTTCGCGAAGCCGAGCGCAGGGGTGTGCTCACGGACCTAGCTGTGGAGGGTTTGCGCCATCGTGTCTCCTTATACGCCGATGATGTAGTCATATTTGCTCGGCCTGAGGATAGGGAGCTGGGCGCTGTTCGGGCAATCCTCGATTGCTTTGGAGCCGCATCCGGTCTGTTGGTAAATTTTGACAAGAGCGCGGCGATGCCTATCAGGTGCTCGCAAGAATTGATCGCATCTATCTCCCCTGTGCTTGCCTGCCCGGTCAAGGAGCTGCCTTGCAACTACTTGGGGTTGCCGCTGTCGATCAAGAAACCCAGCCGCGCTGATCTCCAAGCGGTTCTGGACAAGCTGGCAAGAAAGCTACCGTTTTGGAAAGCAAGATTGCTTACCAAGGATGGTCGTGAGGTGTACGTCCAGGCTGTCATGACCGCTTCCGTTATTTACCAGCTTATGGCGCTTGACCTGGAGCCGTGGTTCTTCAAGGCTGTGGACAAGCTTCGAAGAGGATTCTTATGGGTGGGAAGAGAGGAGGCCAGAGGCGGCAACTGCCTCGTAGCATGGCCTGCGGTTTGCCAGCCGAAGCGAACAGGTGGACTCGGTTTCCACAACCTTCGGTGGCTCAACGCGGCCCTACGAGCACGATGGCTATGGCTACAGAAGACAGATCAAGAGAAACCTTGGGCCGGCCTCCAGTTCCGAGTCATGCCCGAAGCGACGGCCCTGTTCAACGCTCCGGTGGTGATCTCGGTGGGAGACGGCGCCCGGATCAGCTTCTGGGAGGACCCGTGGATCGAGGGCAGAACGGCGGCGTCGCTTGCGCCGGGCATCCGACAGAAGAGGACGGTGCGCGACGGCCTGGACAGCAACGCATGGACCGGGGACATCGTTGGGAGCTGACAGTAGATGCCGCTGTCCAGTACCTCAAGCTTTGGGATGCCGTCAGTGCTGTTCCTCGAGGTGGCGACCAAGACAGGTTCAGGTGGAGGTGGACGGCATCGGGCAAGTTCAGTGCTCGGACTGCATACAACGCGTTTTTTGAGGGATTAACTATGATGCCGGGCGCCCCGCAGGTCTGGCACTCGTTTGCTCCCTTGAAAGTGCGGCTGCATGCTTGGTTCGCGCTGAGGGACAGGTGCTGGACTGCGGATCGCAGGCTGCGACGCGGGCTCACCTCTCACACGCTCTGCCCCCTCTGTGTTCGTGAGAACGAGACCATGGAGCACCTCACGATGCGCTGCCCGTTTGCCGCCGCTATGTGGACCGGCATCAATGCTCGGCTGGGTGTCTCGCTGCCATCACCGACTTCCCAGAGCACCCTCGCTATTTGGTGGCCGTCAGCTGTGCAGCGCCTACCACGGAGGGATTAGAAGACTGCCAATTCGCTGATCATGCTCATCATCCGAGCGTTGTGGCTTGAACGGAATGCTCGGGTGTTCGAAGGACATGCTTCCACGGCGGCACGTGTGCTGGATAGTATCTTAGATGAGTGGAGGCTATGGGCAGCCTGTGTAGGTTGACGCGAGAGTGACATGTATCTTAGCAGTAGGTGCCGCACCCCTAAGGGGTGCTGGCCGTGGTGTGTGCTCGCCCTTTGGCGGCTTGTTGTAACCTTCTCCTTGAAAGCTTAATAAAGAAACGCGCAGATCTCCTGCGGGTTCTCTAAAAAAAACGCTGTCAACAACATGCAGAATCCATGGTGGTACACTGTGTGGAGCACGGACATAAAAACAAGACTCCTCCCAGAGTACGTCTTCAGCTTCAAGTGCCCCCGCCTGCAACAAATGCAAGCTTAGTGAGCGCACTGTCTGAAAATTGATTTTGTAGTTGTTTACGACCGGTTCTTTGATCTCATGTGGTTCATTGGGAACATGGATTTAGAATCGCCAGGGGCGACGTTGGAGCTGAAGAAGCCTTCGCCTGTCAAATTATAGTTTGTATCGACATTTCAAATGAAGTGAAATCTTAATGCTCTCCGATATGTGATTTTGACTTGAATTGGAATTTTCATGCGTCTCATTATGTTTACGCGTGTGTCAAAACAAAAAACTTGATTGACCGATTAGATTAAACTCGACATTCAGTTCAGAAATAATCTGAAAGAGTTGGTCCATCATCTAACCAAGAGAATGCACGCTCATGTTTCTGGATCTTTAGTCATATGGTATTTTCTGCTGTGCAAGTGCAAGCATGAATGATTTCAGTCCTGAAGCTTATTTCCTGAACAATTCGGTATCTCTTACTTGGCTCTGCCGGTACGCTCGTTCTGGACCTATGCATCATCCACTGATGCTTGAATTTAGGATTCCTCCGGCCTGGGATTCATACAAAGCAGGGTATTCTAAACAGGGATGCCGCGACCAGACATGATTCTGAATGCTTCATTGAGTGTGTACTGCTTTAAGCAAATTCAGTGCAAAACAGCACATGCATGATTGATGGCTCCTGCCAATGCTTCTGTTGAGGTGAACATGTGAAGATAATAAACTGTAACGGTTATATGGGCTCACAATGCTGATGCGGTCAATTGACAGGACGTGCTTGAAGCTGCGTGCGTTACTGTCTTCAGAGCGTCCCTGATGTGAAAAAATTGCCTGTGCGGGGTACAAATATTTATTACTATAATGATTCAACTCTAATTGATGCTTCTATATTGCCACTAAATAATAATAAAAAATAGGAGGACATACCGATCAAAATTCATACATGTTACAACCAAAAGTAATTGTGTATTTGCACACACCATTTAATGTAAGAAATGTTGTTTGTATATATATTGCATAAATATGCTTTTCATATTTAAGCTACTATTAATGTGTAAAAAATATTTATGAGTCAAGAAATATTTTGAGAAAATTGTTAACCAACAATCAACTTAATATATTCAAAATTTGAATGAACAACTGGGAAGAGGATGAGAATACAATCATGCATGTTGAATGTCTACACAGTGGACACCTGCCCAGCAACCTTGGCAATGGCCTCACTATCATGAGGGCAGCGACAACTTCTGTATGTGTTGTCGTGTTTGGTCCCAGACCGAGCTGCGCTCACCTGCAGCCATGATCTGACATCGTCGACCCCATATGCCCATAGTCATGTTGAGAAACACGCCGAAGAATAACAATCTGCAGCAGAATTAAGTACAAGGTTCCATACCTCTCTATACTTGACTTGTGGGACTAATATGCACATAGATGACAAGTTGTGTTATTACATATAATTTCAGTTTCTTCCAACAAATGCTTTTGGAAGGACCTGGCCGAAACTACTAAAGCAAGAGAGAGATTTTGAACACAAAATAAAACCTTACGGTGTGCGACAATAGGGGCGTGCCTCATCTAGCAACAACACTGGGAAGTAACTGCTCCTTAATATCATCAGTGGATATCCAGGTCATCCTCAACAACTACCAGTCTGTAATCTATAAAAATGCATCGATTGTCAAGTGTTGAAGCACGGGTTGATAAATACATCGTATGCTGCACGATTCTACTATACTACTCACAATTTGTGATCAATTTCCTAAGCCGTCAGGACCAAAATTGAAGGAGACATGTTTAGAATCTTTTCATGCTGATGCTTAGAGACATTTCAACCTCAAGAAAATATTTATCATAGATTGCGCTCTGGTAAATATACTTTCTTAAGTTGATGGCCGAATATGTACCAACCGCAAGCATATTCTGCAACAAAAGGTTCTTCAAAACCAAACAAATATGAATGGCAGCTTGTGCACTAAAACAAATTACATGAGCCATCGGGTATAAGAATCCTACAAAACAAATGGATTATACTATTTCTTTGGTTTTGATTTACCCAAACCTGTTCTGATCGAAAAACCTAGCTTAATCATCTTTTGAGAGACAAGCTATCCCAGCATTCTAATGAAGACAAAAATACCACGGAAGCCCGGCTCTGTTTGGATTGCTAGCTATTTATGTAGTAGTAATTATCACCAAATTGGCAGGTCCAATTCATGTAATTTGTTTCAATAGGCAACCTGAATGCACTGTTTAGCGAGTCAAGATACTTGCGTCAACAACGACATAAACTAAACAATAACATAAGTAGAAGACATGCAATTACTGTAACCACAACATATCCGTCTAGCTAACTAAATCAATAACCATAAAATATGAAAAAGTGAAATTACTAAACATAAGCATGTATATCTTCAGTCTTGACTTATACACCACCAAACAAGTTTTGAAAAGGTAAAACTGCACATATGTATAGAAAAATAAGATAAGTGAAACAATTCAGAGAATTTGAAAATGGAAACTTGCTTCAGCTGTATGCAACCTCCAGCAGCCATTTCACTGTGAGCATCTCCTCAAGGCCGCGATAGTTCATCGTGACCCTTTTTTCCTTCTAGGTTCTGACCCAGCCTGTATAGGATCAGCAATCAGTTTAAAGTTATGTCAACCATCTACTCACTGGTAGAGTAAACCAACGAGTAAAAGTTATTAGTTCTGTCAACCATCCGTTTTGAAGTGGTCGGTGAAGGGTGCAGACGAGGAGCAGGGAAGCCAGCAGAGTTTCCATGGCTGCGATGGAGGAGCGGCGTGGATCTATCCATCGCGAGCTCGTCATCGGGAAGGCTGGCAGCGGCCACACTGCTTCTCGTGTGGATGTGCTAAAACTCGCAAGTCGTCCGTCCCCGCCGGTGAGGATGAAGACGAGCATGTGCTGCAACAACGCCGTGACCCTCCAAGGGCCGCTTTGACTGCGAGACATTGAGGATGAACGGAGCTGAAAGAAGTTGCCGCGGGGCGGCGGCGGCCGCACAGCTGGAAGTCGAGGTCCACGTACCGCCGATCGGGAGGCAAGGAAGGGGAGGGGCGGCGCTGTTCCTGCAGGGGGAATGGGGAAGGGCTCTTTTGATCCAGGCGTCTGTGGTGGCAGGCGCGTCGCGCGCGGACGCGTCAATGTCGACCTCTTGAGGCGTCGACCATGGACAAGGACCGCTTCGAAGGTGGGCAATCTTGAGAGGGGAGATCGTCGCAACGGGAGTAATCTTGGAGTACGGCAACTCTTTGTCGTTGAAGAAAAAATTTCAGGTCAAGCAAGTTTCTGTATGTGGCATGTCCTTCCGGCTGTAGCTGTTGTTCTTGGGACTGAAAAAATAGCAGCATGAACCACAGATTTAAAAAGTGAACCCAATCCTCCAATTCCCAAAAAAAACTTTAAGCATGTTGCCAACAAGAAAGATTAGGCCACGTCTGATCCACAAATCACAGTAGATCCACAAACCAGAGGAAAATTAATTTAATTCGTGGCACCTTGTGTGCAGTTAACAGTATGTAATCATATCATATACCTTATTTAGATTTTTCTTAGTGATCTTCTCGTGTAACCATAAGTGATTATGTTTTAATAAGTTTCTGCATTATGATCCTATAATTTTCCATAGAAGAATGCAGAGAAAAAAATTAAAATAGAATAGTTGTGATTTATGTTTCTTTTGAGAGGATTGTTGTACAATAGAAACATAATTACTAACATTGTGATGAAACCCAACAGTCTAAATTAGAATTTTAAATGCTACACAACCGAAACAAGTGTAAAAAACTTAAGATGTTACATGGTTATCATTTTTTAGGTTTACCACTATATGAATCTGTAGCGTCGGCACTTTTGCATGTTAGCCCCTCAATCTCCTCCCCTCGTCCTTTGCCCAGCACCACCACCCGCATTCCGACAGTCCCCCACCAAAGAAAAAAGGCCATCGTCGCTGGTGAGATTCAGTCCCCCAGCATGTTGTGCATGCATCGTCGAAACCGATCCATACTCACCTTGTGCCTCATTTCCTCACCGTGGTGTCTCACGTAGTGCTCAACGAGGCAGAGGCAGAAAACAACAAAAGAACTTTGGCGTTTACCACGACTCATGTGGAGGCATTTCTCGTCTTTTGTCTGTAGCAACGCACAGGCAGTGAAGAAACAATTTATTTTTCATCGGGAAGTTAATTCTCAACTGATTTTGTGTATGGTAAAGTAAAAGAATACACGTCCATATCATGCTAGGCGTGCATATTCACATGATAAATTATTTATGAATAGACTTTTCTTCATATTTTTATGCACGGTGATGAAATTGGTGTGGTTATTTACAAAACACAATGACTGAATTCATTTGTCTGATAGCCCGTAGCAACGCACGAGCATTTTACCTAGTGACAAATATATATATACTTGAAGAAACAAACGTTAGATTCCTGAACATATGTGTTGGGGAAGGACTGAACATGTCATTGCTTGAGAGATCACGCCGTAAACTATGTCCATCGATTGATGCAGAGACAGTGACTTTGTTCCCTTTTCGATTTTTGTGAGAGATCACTCCAAGTGAGTTTTTCCATCGTAGCAATTGGTTATGGGATCAGACCCTTGTTGTAAGTTGTAACCCGTGAAACCTTCACAAACACAGTCACTTTATATAGAGAAAACCTTCATCAGAAAGAAATAGTTTCCGTGTACAACACCATGGCGGATATTTCGGTTTTAATTTGTTGTGCTATTCAGTGATCGAAACAAATAGTTTCCGTGTACAACACAATGACGGTTAAAGAAGGAAACAAATAGGAAGAGGCGATCCCTCTTGCGATCCTATATCGAAGGGGCTGCAGAGCTGACGGCGGCGACAATGGACGAGGCAGGTAACAAGAATTATGACTTCGGCACGGACGTCCTGTTGGACATCCTTCGCCGTCTCCCGCCGAGCTCCCTGCTACGGGCCCGGCTCGTCTGCCGACGCTGGTGCGACGCCGTTGACGAGCGCACGTCAGAGATGCATAGCCGCACCGTCAGGACTCTCATCTCTGTCAGGAACACGAAGATGTCGACGACCACGGCGTGCGGGTACGTCGTCGACGACCTGCCGGGGTGGCGCTTGAGAAAGAGGTGGGCTCGTAGTGGAGACGTGCACGTGATCGGTACATGCAACGGCCTCATCGGCCTGTGCGACGACGGGAAGCCCGGCGGCGCCGTCACTCTGGCCAACCCGGTCACCGGCGAAGGGCTGGCCGTCCCGACGCTGCCACGCTACCGCTCGTCTGAACAGGGACAGAGCGCGCCATCGGAGGCGTACAGCTTTGGGTACCACCCGTTGACGGGGCTGTACAAGATCGTGTTTGTCCCGTGCTACCTGAACCCAGATCGGACCCGATCGATCACCGGGTGGCACGACGTGGTGTACGTGTTCACACTGGGGGAGGCGTCGTGGCGGAGGGTTCGGCTGCCGGCCGACGTCCGCCCGATCGGCAGCCTGGGGAGTGGTGGCCTCGTCAGCGTCGACGGCACGACCTACTGGCTCGGAAAGGCCTGGGGCGACAGGATCATGTCCTTCGACCTCGCGGACGAGCGTGTCTACGCCTCGCCGCTGCCGGTGGCCAAGACCGTGAAACCGGGCGCCACGCTGACGGTGGTGCGCGGGAAGCTTGGCGTCACCATCGAAAGGTACAACAAGACCAAGGCGGAGGTATGGCTTCTCGAGGGAAGCAGATGGAAACGCCGGTACGAGGTTCAGCTGGACGGACGGCAGCGGCTCATGAGCCCGCACTTTGCCCATGGCAAGGACTACGTCCTGACGACGGGGAAGCGGACGGTTGGGTGGCGCCAGCGCTCAGTCCTGTACGGGCATAGGCTGGGCGCTAGGAGGTCTTTGCTGCGGTGCGATTTGTTGCAGAGTAAGGAGCCGGCGGTACGCAACATCGAGGGCTACATCGACCGGGCGTTCGGCTACGTCGAGACCACGGAGCCGTTGAGTATTTACGAGCCGCGACTTCGGTGACTACTAGAATCAGCATTTACAACCAACCAAAATAATAGCCCACTATTTCGCGGTTAATACCACGGTATAGCGTATTTGGAGAGGCTACGTTATATTTAGCCTAAAGTTGACGTCACGGCAAACCACCATAAATGTGGTATCGTTAGAGCTACACTAACAAAAAGATTGAAAATAACGTTAAGTGATGATGGCGGATAATCTGGTGGTTCTTTTAGTTATTCTGAAGATGATGTCAATGATTCTGATTAAAATTTAAAAGAGTTTATATTTTATTTTATTACTTTTTCATTGTTTTAAGCCTCAAATTTATATTTGTGCCATGGATTTGGCAATGACGTTTGAATACGGTTACCTGGTTATGCATGCATTGTTTTTGGACAAATTTTTAGTGCTGAAATCCTTAATATTTGGGCTAGTTCTCGCATTCTTTTCATCACGCAATTTTAAATGTAACTTCGCTAAATCACGTAGTATCTTGTATAGTTTCTGGAGGAGGGCCACGCTATTTTTGATAGCACGCTATTATTTTTCCTTATTTACAACGCATATCAAGACGAGATGCTGCAGTTTTTTAGTTTTCAGTCCATTGAAACTGTGATTTGTTATGGGTTACCAATGACAAATATATTTTCTTGAAGAAACAAACGTTCTAGAATCCTGAACATATGTGTTGGGGTAGGACTGAACATGTCATTGTTTGAGAGATCAAGCCGTAAACTATGTTCCCTTTTCGATCGATGCAGAGACAGTGACTTTGTTCCCTTTTCGATTTTTGTGAGAGATGGGTTATGGGATCAGACCTTGTTGTAACCTGTGAAACCTTCACAAACACAGTCACTTTATAAAGAGGAAACCTTCATCAGAAATAAATAGTTTCCGTGTACAACACCATGGCGGATCTAGAGCGAAGGGGCTGCAGAGCCGACGGCGGCGACAATGGACGAGACAGGTAACAAGAACTATGACTTCGGCACGGACGTCCTGGTCGACATCCTTCGGCGGCTCCCGCCGAGCTCCCTGCGGCGGGCCCGGCTCGTGTGCCGGCGCTGGCGCGGCGCCGTCGACGACCGCACGTCGGAGATGCAGAGCCGCGCCGTGAAGACTCTAATCTCTGTCAGGAACACCGGGATGTGGACGACCAAGTCGTCCGGGTACGTCGTCGACGACCTGTCGGGATGGCGGTTGACAAAGATGTGGGCTCGTAGTGGCAACGTGCACGTGATCGGCACATGCAACGGCCTCATCGGCGTGTGCGACGACGGGAAGCCCGGCGGCGCCGTCACTCTGGCCAACCCGGTCACCGGCGAGGGTCTGACCGTCCCGCCGCTGCCGCGCTACCACTCGTCCGAAGAGCGCGCGCCATCGGAGGCGTACAGCTTCGGGTACCACCCGTTGACGGGGCGGTACAAGATCTTGTTCGTCCCAGCTCGGACGCGATCGACCGCCGGGTGGCAGAACTTCGTGTACGTGTTCACGCTGGGGGAGGCGTCGTGGCGGAGGGTTCCGGTGCCGGCCGACGTCCGCGCGATCGGCAGCCTGGGGAGCGGCGGCCTCGTCAGCGTCGACGGCGTGACCTACTGGCTCGCGAAGAACATGGAGGGGGAGGGCGACGGGAAGGTCGTTTCGTTCGACCTCGGGGACGAGCGCCTCTACGCCTCGCCGCTGCCGGTGACCGCGGAACAGGGCGTCAGCGTCACGCTGACGGTGGTGCACGGGAGGGTTGGCGTCGCCTTCGTCAGAGACATGAAGACAGACGTATGGGTTCTCGATGCAAGGAAATGGGGACGACGGTACGAGGTTCGGCTGGACGGAGGGGAGCGGCTCACGAGCCCGCACTTTGTCCACGACAAGGACTACGTCCTGATGACCGGGGAGCAGACGATGGGGTGGCAACAGAGTTCAGTCCTGCTGAGGAGGTCGTTGCTGGTGTGCAATGTGCTGCGGATCAGGGAGCCGGCCGTATGCAGCATCGAGGGCTACATCGACCGGGCATTCGCCTACGTCGAGACCACCGAGCCGTTGAGCATTTACGAGCCGCGACTTGGGTGATGATCTGATATTAGGAATTGGAAAGATGTTGGGTGATTAAAACTGTCATTGGTTATGGTTAAGCACAGCAAGTTCCCTCGAATGTTGCTTAAACTTTTAACACTTTGGTCTCTGCAAATACAGAGCTTATAAAAATATCGTCATTTCAGATTTCTGTACTCCACTTTGTTAACTGCGGATGTTAACTTCACTTTGGGTTGTAAAACGCCACCTTCAGACCGTCAAATACCAAAGAGGGTTTTAGGCTCTCAAACTTTCCAGAATATAAAAGCAGCAACTACCAAGGTTCTGAATTTTTCAGATAATATCTATTTAAACTTAGAAATTGCTGACTTTTGCTAAATCTGTACGGCACATTTGGGGACCGAGGGAGTACGAAACAGCATAGTTCACAGATGGTTCAGAACTCTGGTAGCAAAAGGAAGCCTTATGGCTGAATACAGATAGCACTGATGAACTCAAAGTACAGAGGCTAAGCAGCAGCTTCGTGTTTCAAACACACAGTATTTGTGGGTGTTTCAGGTTGTCAAGGCGCTTCGCATATCTTATCAACACACGGGATCCTTCACCCGCATTATATTATACTGCTCCGTGAGCGGTAGTTGTCATGCATGCGTGTACTCCTGACTTCACTGGCTTGACCTGAAACCCAAATAAACATTCCTTTCATAGTTATTAAGAAGTGCAGGCCAGGTCAAGCTTGAATCAGTCTATCGCGTAAAGTCTACATAAGTTTTAGGAAAGAAACAGACAAACATGCTACCTTGTAAATTGTAATGTGGGAGCAGCTTTCAACGCCATCTTCTAACCCCATTGGCTATGCAGACAGCATGCCATCGGGCATCCAGGTCTGGCCATGGAGATCTCTCTGGCCCCAATCTTGAGTTTCAGATAGAAGGCAAAGACATGGCTGACAAGAAGGCCAGGAGCACAAGATCGTTCTGGGAAGCAGCTGCTACGATGATTGCAGGGGCATTTGCAAACTGCTTTTCTCCTCACCGATCAGAAATTAGTGAAGGCCATGCCAAGCCTTCACACGATGCTCTTGATGTGTCCAATAGTTCCAGTAAGTTCAGTTTTTTTACTCCATGCCTCCATCATGTCCATGTGATCCTGCAGCCTTATATTGTAGTTTGCGCAGGTTATTATTCATCGAACTACAATTGCATCGGAAAAAAGCAGGTTATTATTCATCGAACTACAATTGCATCGGAAAAAAGCATGTATATTAACTTGACACGGAAGGCCTTCAAAACTGATCCATGTAAAAAAACAAAACTGTAGCATAAAACAACATCAAGGAGTCAGTGCTGATCAAGGCCATAACTTCTGGGTTAAATACCGTATACTCCTGAAAAAATAAGTGATTTGGCACGATGTTTTGTCTTTCAACAAGCCAGCATGTTAACAACTTTCCTGCCTTGTTTACAGTCATCTTGGACACACCGCACACATAACAATTATGTTAATTCGGTGTCCTTCAAGATAGCATTGTAATTTAGTTAACATTCCATCCGCATATTTTTCTCAATCATTATTTTTCTATTAATGACATACAGGTTCCTAATTAATGAGTATGCATGTATTCCTAAGATTAGCTGTTCAATTGATAAGCAAAACCGAGTGTGATTAATTGCAAGGTTTCCAATGGTTTCTAGCAGTCTCAAGAATTTCATCAGAAAGCAGCAGAAGCACTAGTCAACATAAGTCCTGGCCATACCAATTCTCATTTCATGAAATTTGCCTGGCAACTTCAAACTTCAGTGAAGAAAACAAAATCGGGCAAGGAAATTTTGGCACCGTGTACAAGGGGAAGCTCAGTGATGGATCCATCATAGCCGTAAAGCGGGCTAAGAAGGTTTGTGGCCGAATTTCTTAACACACTGAAGAGCATGGATCTTATTAACAATTACTTCCAGCAACCAAATAAATGAAATCCTTTCACGTAACATCTGGAGTGGTAGAATATGTATGACAGGCACCTATCTGCAGAGTTCACAAGTGAAATCCAGACACTGTCCAAGATCGAACATTTAGCTTTGGTGAAGTTTCTCGGGCACCTGGAGCATAAGGATGAACGCTTAATCCTACTCGAGTATGTCAGCAATGGAACACTCCGTCAACACTTGGATGGTATGTCAAATTTGTTTGAGAACCAAATAATTGTTAAAATATGTACAAATAGAGAATCCACTCAGCTTGTGGAACAAGATAAAATCAAACATATTCTAGTAAATATTTTTAGTATACAAGTCGCTAAGTCAAGGTTAGTACTCTTTTTTCATAACTATACTTGCTCAATGTACCTTTGTATCTTTGTTACCCAGCCTTCTTTGGACTCAACATGCGTCTTGTAGGATGCAATGTTATTTATCTCTCACAAATATGTGTTAGATATTAACTTTTTATTTTTGTTGCGAATAAAAAAGGAACCTTTTTAGATCACAACCTTTTTCATTGTGCAGGATCACGAGGGGAACCATTGGGATTTTCTCAACGTCTAAACATTGCCATCGACATAGTTCATGCCATTGCCTACTTACACGGATACACAGGTACTACGCCCTATTTTTGTATGACAAGACCAAACCACTCAATTTCAATCTGAGTATTTGCTATCCCACATAGTGTAAAAGAAAGTTCCATCTCTTTTTCACAAACATGTTATGTTTTATATTAAAATGTCTTTTGGAACTTCAAAAGGGAAAGTGTGCTATGTCAAGAACAAACTTCCGGATTTACTCTGAGCAGAGCATGCATATGTTCATATTCATACTTATGGGAGGTCTCAAACGCATTACGCATACATGGCAAAAACCCTGAATGTCTATATGAATCGCCACAGATCACGACTTCAGCACATTTTTATCAGAAATTTTTCAACATGATGTAAATATTTAAAACATTGAACCCCTATATAGGGTATCTAGATCCAGGATCAACATCCTAATGTCTGACTAACATTTCTCTATGATGGACATGCAGACCACCCGATCATCCACCGTGACATCAAATCCTCCAACATTCTCCTAACAGATCAGCTGAGAGCAAAGGTGTCTGACTTCGGCTTTGCACGACTAGCCACGTACAACCCCGAAGCAACCCACGTCTCAACAATGGTGAAGGGCACGGCCGGATACGTTGACCCTGACTACCTGCACACGAACCACCTCACCGACCGCAGCGACGTCTACTCCTTCGGCGTCCTCCTCGTCGAGCTCATCACCGGACGACGCCCGATAGAGCGCCACCGCGACCGCCAACAGCGCCTCACGACCGAATGGGTAAGGCTCCGCCCATACTTAACTACTCCCTCTGTTCCATTTTAGTTGACTCCAAAATTGTTAAATCAACTAAAATGGAACGGAGGGAGTAGCATGCATCTTCTGCGTTTCGAAGGTACTGCAAGAAAGGTGTTCGACGGAATTACCGTTTGGATGCAGGCGCTGCGGAAGTGGAGAGAGGGCGAGGTGGTGATGGCGATGGACCCCCGGATGCACAGGACCAGCGCGACGGTCGCGGCCGCGGAGGGGGTGATGGCGCTGGCGGCCGAGTGCACGGCTCCGGACCGGGCGGCGCGGCCGGCCATGCGGCGGTGCGCCGAGGTGCTCTGGTCTGTCAGGCGCGACTTCCAGCGCGAGCAGCAGCACGCTGCTAGCGTCGGCGCTGGCGCGGGAACGGTGCGGCGCCTTGGCTCCACCGGTGCCGCCACGTACGGGTCGTCAGCAGTTCGGTCAGTCACGAGTTTTAAGTACTAGGAAAGGTCGAGATGCAAAATGGCCGACGCGATGAAGTGATCTGACGACCGAACCGTTCAAGTATTGTCCAAGTTATGGTGTCTTTGGTTTGCAGGATTTTGAACACATATATATGTATGGAAAAAGGACAAGATATGATTTATCGCTTACCAATGTTTGACCGATAAGATAAATCAACCGATAAATCAGACGATATGCCGATAAACCGACCGATTTACCCCTATCTTGTGTCGAGCGTCGACTGATAATTCTTGATAAGCGATATCCCAACATTGATTGCAGCGCATATATTTTATCTTTCTTTTTTTGCATATGAATTTATGAACTCAACTTAACTATAATTGCAAATCATGATAATTTAAGCTTTTACGTTTCTACGGTGCACAATTCAACAAAAATTCAATTTCTTAAATTTTAAACTTTAAAATTCAAATTCCAAGTACAACCTAACTTCCATATACACCAAAATTCAAATGTATGTGATGTTTATCTTCTGTCCTTCAGCGAGTCTCAAGAAACCCGAGTCTGTTAGTAATAGTATCGGGAATAACGAGTGATTCCATAAACTCATACTCGTCCGTGAACACATTCATCCTTTGTGAATGATCACACATGACCACCTGATCTTATAATTGAACAAGTTCACACACAATTGTAGGAGGCTCTCTCAGTATTCATCACTCTCTCTCTCTTAAGACTTGACGAAGTGGACTCTCTTGTTATCTTGTGAGTTTTTCAATGCCTTGACATTGGTTGACCATACGGGTTAGCTTTCGTTTACAAGGTAGTATCACATATTGTAGTCGAGACAATTAACAAGTTGCATGGTAGAACTTCTCATGTGGTAAGCCTTGCAAATGCAAGGTCTTTGCATTGACATCATTTTGGGTGGGAGACATCCCAAAGTAATATTGTCAGACTCATAGATAATGGGAGAGACGAGGGCTTTGACTTGACCTATTATGCTTGGAGTGCCAATAGTATGATGTTTACCGAAGTTGTAAATGCAATTATGAAGGAGCGACGAGGGAGGTTGGACACCAACCGCTAAGGGCGAGGGGTCGAGCGAAACCTTGAGGGACAATTATCATTGCACCCAGAAGAGAAGCCACGAGCATTGAAACACCGAGGAAAGGCATCAAGCGGAGCTGTCATAAGTATGCCAAAGGAGGTCCATTTATAATGCCAAATAGACGAGGAACATTTTTGTGGGTTTTCCTATGAGTAGACCCTTTATTTTTATTTTTTATAGAAATCCGAATTATTCATTATTATGAATTGAATGTTTTAAGAAAACACTTATGCTACTCGAGAGTGAAAAGAGTGTTTAGCATGCAAAAACATAAACAATGTTCTCGTTCTAATTTTTAATCTAGAACAAAGATAAACTACTTGGATAGAGATTAGTGAAAAATGTATGGATTAAACTCTCTTCTCTTTTTCGATTTGTATTTTCAACACCCTCTCCTAACCATATTGCACTAAGAATTTAAGATGTCTATCAAATAAAATCATCATGTAATAGTTGAACAACGAGAGATATTCAAATGGATGTTTTACGATAGATAAATAATCAAACTTGTTTAGATATTCAATAATCAACAAGTGTTTATGATATTTAAGATTCTAAGCAGTTCGCCGGATATTGGAAAAACACAGTAATTTGATAGGAATGCAGGTCTAAAACAGAGGGTTACAAAACAAAGGAAAACTACATGAATGGTCTTTTTTTATGAAACACAGAAAACATAGGAAAAGTGTCTTGATCTTACGTTAATGTGTGTAAAAAATAGATTAAAGTGGATTTTTTTTAAAAACTAGATTAAAGTGGATGTTGAAAGTCCTATAAGCTAAACGTAAAAAAAAAAGTCCTATAAGCTCAGGGTGTAGAAATGCAATACATAATTATTTTGAAAGTGCCATTCCTTTGAGTGATTATTTAGGAAAAGCTCCTATAAATTTCCTGTGAAAAGTTTTCAGTCCAATGAGGCCCTGAAAAACGAAAGAACTACAGTACTAGACAATCCATGGGACACGCATGGCCGTTAATTTTTTGGTGACTGCGGAGTGAATGAACCAGACGCGCATGATCCTTAGCTACTTTTGTCGTGCTCGTGCGTGCGTCACCAAACTCGTCCGTCCTTGACAGCTCAGTGAACGACCAGCACGGACCTCATGCCAAAGCCAGACGTGACACCACGCACGCAATTTCAGGTCCCCATCGTACATCTTCCCCAGGCCCCATCTCCAGCTCCTACACGAGCTCACGAAACGGTGCCAGTCACGTCGCGCTCCCTCAAAAAGAGCCTGGTGGCTGGGAAATTTTACGGTATCTTCTCATGGGATCTACCAAAGCAACGTCCGCAGAATTGCCCGAGATTTACCACTGCAAATCACGAACGGAACTGGATGGGGAGATGGGTGTGATGTTCAGATCTGGGGGCATTTTGCTACAGGAGACAGCCGCCTGAACTCGTCACGGTGGCGGATAGCACAAGATATCATACTTAATTAGGAAAGCTGACAAGAAAGAGCCTGCCCAATCTGGAAACGGATGTGTGGACCGATCTATCTTAGAGCAGGTACAATAGCGTCTAGTCAGCAGGCTATAGCGAGTGCCATGTCACCAAAATCCAACGTGTATGAGAGAGAAAGCCGGTGAGAGAGGCGAGCGGGCGCTTCGTGAAGCGCCGGGCGGCAGCACAAGCTTCGAGGAACTACAGCTCGCATGCAGCCCTGCACGCTAGCGCCAAGAGCACGTTTGGCTCTTTCCTCCAATCCGTGCTCGCTGCATGCATGCAAGATTAATGATCGATGCTTTAAAAAATTCATCCCTGCAGCCAGTTTATAGCTTGCTTACTGCATGGTTCGGCTATAAGATCAACTTTAGGTGACATGGAACTGGTCTAGAGCCGGCAGCGGGCGCTGCTATTATCCTTGCTCTTACCCGATTTGATTTACCACCAGCGCCACAGCCGCAGACTGAGAGCATGGCAGACACGGCCCACGTGACACGTGTTATCTCTGGTGGAGTACGAGCTCCCATCATTCACTGATTCAGTATTGGGTTCGTTTTTAGTTTTTCATGGAAAAGCTGGAGCTATCGCTAAACAAGGAGCAGAAGAAACCATCGGAGGAGAGCCCAGAAAACAACCGACGGCCTTCAGTCTCTCTTACTTTTGCTCATCTATACCACTTAAATAAAATTGTAATTTTTTCTTTTGACATCTAAAAAAAAATGTAAAATTGTTTCACGAGTTTTTCCAAAAAACGTTCGTCTCGCCCAGTTTCTCGGATCCCTCTCTCTCCATTACAAAAGGCGCCCACGGGTTCCGGAGTTCTTCCCGTCCCCATTTCCTTATCGGACTGGGATTCAGTGACTGGCCTCTGGCCAGTCACGTTGTAACTGGCCCCTCTTATCAGCCCTTGATTCTTCATCCAACGGACACAATTAAGTCAAAAAGTGAACTCAAAATTCAAACATTTTAGAAAAAATTGAAAAAATTCCAGTAGGTAGTAGATGGTCCGTTATGTATTCTGATAAAGTTTCGTGTCATTTGGATTGTCCGTTTATGATTTATTAGCGTTTTAAGATTAAAATATGAAAAACTATTTAATTTTTAACCAATCATCCAAATGACACAAAACTTTATCAGAACACATAACGGACCATCTACTACCTACTGGAATTTTTTCAATTTTTTCTAAAATGTTTGAATTTTGAGTTCACTTTTTGGATTAATCGTGTCCGTTGGATGAAGAATCAAGGGCTGATAAGAGGGCCAGTTACAACGTGACTGGCCAGAGGCCAGTCACTGAAATCACCTCCCTCCCTCGCACGCTCACCGAGAGCGCTCGACGCAATTCCCCACCGCCATGAGCGCGGCGGACAAGGTGAAGCCGGCGGCCAGCCCCGCGGCGGAGGACCCCGCCGCCATCGCCGCCAACATCTCCTACCACGCGCAGTACAGCCCCCACTTCTCGCCGCTCGCCTTCGGCCCCGAGCCCGCCTACTTCGCCACCGCCCAGAGCGTCCGCGACCACCTCCTCCAGGTGCGCTTCCCTGACTGAGACCACCCGCTTATCCCGTCCGTCCTGCCGTGCCTGCCGGCGTTGTCAATCTGATCCGTGCTCTCCTTCTTCGTGCGTGTGTGTGCAGAGATGGAACGACACGTACCTGCATTTCCACAAGACGGATCCCAAGCAGACCTACTACCTCTCCATGGAGTACCTCCAGGGCCGCGCCCTCACCAACGCCGTCGGCAACCTCGACATCACCGGCGCCTACGCCGAGGCCGTCAAGAAGTTCGGATACGAGCTCGAGGCGCTCGCTGGACAGGTCGCCTTCACATCCTCCTCTACCCAAGTCCCAAGTGCCTCCCATCGTAAATTGGAGTGTGCTTTGTTTAATTAAGTAGCGGTACTTCGTACTCTTGGTATATAGTGACATTATTTAATTGCCAGTGCTTTGTTTGACCGTGGCATTGTCTAATTGAAGTAAGTTTGTTTTGGCGTCTGTAGAGGCGGTTCAGGTATCTGGTTTGGTGGCTTAGATTTGATCCACTACTTAATGGAACAAAAAATGATTTACAGTAGCTTAGAAGGTGTACTATACGAAGAATCCATTTATTTTAGATCTGGAACCGTACATTCTTCTGGTTTAATATTGTACTATACGGTATAGTCTATACCCCATTGCTAAAGAAGATGTGAAAATCAGTCGTTTACTATACTAACATGAGCAGATCTTCGGGATCTGCAGTGTTGGGCATATTTTCTCCTCTGATAACACCATCACTTTATAGGAGCCTAGATCTGTCACTAAGAAGCTGACTTAAGGGTTCATGGCACCTGAATTGATTTATTTTGGTTGAAATGTCTGGAGCCTCTTTTCACCAGAAATTGATGGTATGCAACTATGCATTATTGTTGAACTCAGGAGAGGGATATGGCTCTCGGAAATGGTGGCTTGGGTAGACTTGCAGCTTGCTTTCTGGATTCAATGGCAACATTGAATTTGCCTGCTTGGGGCTATGGCCTCCGTTACCGATATGGCCTGTTCAAGCAGCGCATTGCCAAGGAAGGCCAAGAAGAAATCGCTGAAGATTGGCTTGAGGTACCATCTCTAAATGTGCATTACATTATTCATCATCTTTTTATTTCGCTCTCGATAATAGCTTTCCTCTTTAATATTTTCAGAAGTTTAGCCCATGGGAGATTGTTAGGCATGACGTTGTGTACCCAGTCAGATTTTTTGGCCACGTTGAGATTTCGCCGGATGGAACGTAAGTATATATGGACATATTGTCAAGTTAAAATATTGGTTAATACAACTTAATCTGGAGTTTTAAGATTTGTTATACTCCCTCCGTTCTATTTTAGTTGATTTCAAAACGGATGTATCTAGACATATTTTAGTACTAGATACATCTATATTGGAGTCAATTAAAATGGAACGGAGGGAGTACCTTCTAAATTGAAAAGGGAATATTTGATGCTTGAACTGCATTTCTTTTCTGTGGTTTGGTTTGATTTACAGATCTCGGATCTGTTCTGTTGGTAAACTGGCAGGTCTACCAAAAGAATATGCTTACCCCTTTCTATTATCATCTCTTGTAGCAACTTACATAAGAAGAGAAAACAAAGAAATGCATTGGTAGCACAATGCTTGTTTGAAATTAGAGCCTTTTTTTATGTAATTCTTTGATCCAAAAACTTGAGCGTGTATGAATTTTCATGCATAAAACTATGTAAAACCAAGTATAGCTATGTAGATTTGGTGCTGCTTTATTTATTAAGTGGAATGGTACACCAGACTGGAGCCATTACCACATACTTATATTATTTATATTTGGGTGTGTAATCACTACATTTGCTTTCTTTATCATGTGATAGTCGGAAATCGGCTGGAGGAGAAGTTCTGAAGGCTTTAGCCTATGATGTGCCAATTCCTGGGTACAAGACTAAAAATGCCATCAGTCTCCGTCTTTGGGACGCAAAAGCTAGTGCTGAGGATTTCAACTTATTTCAATTCAATGATGGCCAGTATGAGTCAGCTGCTCAACTTCATTCAAGGGCACAACAGGTTATATGCAATCCTAAACTGATTCACTCACTTGCTCATATAAGTTGCATTAGCTGAGACCAGTGTCACCTTTAACCACTTGAATACTGCTCCTGATCCTTGGCAACACATTACATCATGAGCCTGGAAGGCCATTACGTAAAAAAACCGCATCGAACAGAACCTGCGATAACCATGTTTTGTGTATAGAATTCCATGTACCGACCTTCTCATCAAACAACTTGTTCATAAATAAGTGATGCTAAAGGGTTATTATTGTGGTTTTAACGTTATTTTTATTGTAAAAGGGATAAGTGAGATATTTATCCATCTTAGGTAATAAGTTGAAGATTATCTATCATGTGTTCCCTATCTTTTGTCTGTGCCCATATTTAGTCCAGAAGTAGCTATTCTATCTTTTTTTCCAGTTTAGTTCTTCATTAAGTAGCTAATTTAATTTAATAAAATATTTTTAATCCTATAGATCTGTGCTGTTCTCTATCCTGGTGATGCTACAGAAGAGGGAAAGCTTTTGAGATTAAAGCAGCAGTTTTTTCTATGCAGCGCATCACTTCAGGTAACTTAGTAATAGTTGATTTAACTCAATAACGGTTATTGTAAGAGCTTCTTCTGTGACCAGCTTGTGATTTTATTATTTAAGAAATGATGTTAGAGATTCTTCTACAACAGCATAGTTGTATTCTCTTGTGTTGTTCCATGCTTTATCAAATATCCCTATCTCGCAAGATGGTACTCGTTATTAAGCTTGTCATGCAAGATAGGGAAATCTGATAATGAACTATACTGACAGTCTGTAGAACATGAAAATGAACTTGTGATATTGTTAAATGCTTGATCAAGTTTTTTTAAGGAACATGGTTATTATCATTATGATGACCAATCAATCAGTCCCCGTACATTTAATTACCCTTTCAGTTCTTCACGCAGTTAAACGTGGTTTTATTTCGTGTTGTCTCAGTATCTTGATCAATCTCCGTGATGAATTTGACAAGTATAACTGACTATGATTTTTTCCCAGGATATTATTTTCAGATTTAAAGAAAGGAACCCGGACAGAGTTTCAGGGAAGTGGAGTGAGTTCCCCTCCAAAGTTGCTGTTCAGATGAATGACACTCACCCAACTCTTGCCATCCCTGAGCTAATGAGGTTGCTTATGGATGAGGAGGGACTTGGTTGGGATGAAGCTTGGGATGTCACAAATAAGTGAGATTCATTTTGTACAACTGATTTATCTTAATTTGATCTCTTTTCTGATATTTTCTATCATTATTTAACTTTCCATTATTACTTTTGCATGTGTACTTATTAACAAATCTGTCTCATTGTCCAGAACGGTTGCTTACACCAATCATACAGTTCTTCCTGAAGCTCTTGAGAAATGGTCACAGTCTGTAATGAGGAAATTGCTTCCACGACAAATGGAAATTATTGAGGAAATTGACAAGCGAGTAAGTTTCATGCCACATTTACTCTTTCGGTAACCACAGTTATGGCTCAATTACACCAAGTTGTGCCATTGGCATGCAGTTCAGAGAAATGGTAATCTCCACCCGGAAGGATATGGAGGGAAAGCTCGACTCGATGAGTGTTTTAGATAACTCTCCTCAGAAGCCAGTAGTGCGGATGGCGAATTTGTGTGTAGTGTCTGCACATACGGTACGTGCAGTTTATTTATTCGGCCATGTTCTACAGCCTTTTATTTCATTCTCATGTTCTACAGCCTCTTACCTCACAGCATGACAAGCTTAATAACGAGTACTAACTTGATCAGCTTTACTACATAAGATTGCTTTTAAGTTTGTGCAAATTCATATTTATAAATAGCATTAAAATCATCAATTTGATATTTACACCCTATTGTGTTAGTGTGTTCTATTGTTTGTTTCCATTGTCTTTTTCTTAAAGATAATAAAGACTAAATAAGAGCATCAACACTATTGTGGTTTACTTAAAAAGTATCCTCCTGCTGGACCATGATTGTGTTTATGTATGTATTTTGCAAATTACAGTATCTTACTCATTCTGAATCCCACTTTTGTATTTTATTTTTATGCAAGTTGCTAAGAATTTCCATTATAATGAAATTTGTGTGCTTTAGTTGTCTACTCTGTACTTTTGTGACTCGACCATCTATTTTATCCTCTCATATTATATGAGGTAGACCTTAATGGAGTACACTAAATTCTTCTGACAGGTGAATGGAGTGGCTGAGTTACACAGCAACATTTTGAAGGAAGAGCTGTTTGCAGATTATGTCTCTATTTGGCCAAACAAATTCCAGAACAAAACCAATGGAATTACACCCCGTAGATGGCTCAAATTCTGCAACCCTGAGTTGAGCGAAATAGTCACGAAATGGCTAAAAACAGACCAGTGGACAAGCAACCTTGATCTTCTCACCGGGCTTCGGAAAGTATGTGTGCATGCTTCTAATCTCGTACCTTTTTGTTATTACCGATCACAGAGTCACAGTATAACTGAAAATTTTAACAGTTTGCAGATGATGAAAAACTTCACGCTGAGTGGGCAGCAGCTAAGTTAGCCAGCAAGAAGCGCTTAGCCAAGCATGTGTTGGATGCAACAGGTGTTACAATTGACCCAACTAGCTTATTTGATATACAAATTAAACGTATCCATGAGTACAAGAGACAGCTGATGAACATCTTGGGAGCTGTGTACAGATACAAGAAGCTAAAGGTTTTGCTTCTTTCTAGGATTGCCCCTATTCTTACACCTTCACTATTTTCATTGGATGGAAAATATTACGGTTCTGAAATCAGCTTATCTATCATGTTAGGAAATGAGCGCAGAGGAGAAACAGAAGGTTACACCACGCACTGTCATGGTAGGAGGGAAAGCATTTGCAACATACACCAACGCTAAAAGAATAGTGAAATTGGTAAATGATGTTGGTGCTGTGGTGAACAATGATCCTGACATTAACAAATATCTGAAGGTATCATGTTTTCACTCATCCAGAACTTATTTGGCAATTCATTCCCATACACTACTCATATTGGCATCCATTAAAAAAATTGTCGTACAATGTACATTACTGATTTACGGAATAGTAAATAGGCATTCACGTGTAAAATTTTCAAACAAGGTTCTTGTTTCTCCCAGGTGGTGTTCATTCCAAATTACAATGTGTCGGTGGCCGAAGTGCTCATTCCGGGTAGCGAGCTGTCACAGCATATTAGTACTGCAGGCATGGAAGCAAGTGGAACAAGTAACATGAAGTTCTCACTGAATGGCTGTGTTATCATTGGAACTCTTGATGGAGCCAATGTTGAAATTAGAGAAGAAGTCGGAGAGGACAACTTCTTCCTTTTCGGTGCCAAAGCAGATCAAGTTGCTGGTCTGAGGAAGGATAGAGAAAACGGCTTGGTAAGATATTTTTTGGTAGATAGTGAGTTAGCGACAAACATGCATTTTGGATTGGATGGACTTGCAAATAGCTAAATCAAATTGTGCTGTTTCCGGTCCATTAACTTCTTTGTTACACCCTGAGCAGTTCAAACCAGACCCACGCTTTGAAGAAGCCAAGCAGTATGTCAGGAGCGGTACTTTTGGTACTTATGACTATGCTCCTCTCTTGGATTCCCTAGAAGGGAACTCTGGATTTGGGCGTGGTGATTACTTCCTTGTTGGCTATGACTTCCCAAGCTACATTGATGCACAGGCTCGAGTGGATGAAGCCTACAAGTAAGAATGCCAACATAATATCTTTGTGTTGGGTCAATGCTTTGAATTTTAGAACTAAATGCCATTTCAGTTCTAGTTTGCATATGTCATTTTCCGGTATTAATTACAGCGAAGATAAAATAGCAACCTGAAATTTGGAAAGGGATAATTTTGGTATTACTTCCAACGTTGTGCCCATCTCACATCTTTGTTTCTCCTTGCTAGTGTTAGCTGCTATGACACCATGTTCCAACAGACTTCACTACAAATGATAGCAAAGTAGTGCTAGTTCATTGGATATTTTAACCAAACTGTCAGGAAATATTTCGGGCATAATTTAGTCTTTGGTTGGTATCAAGTTTCAAATTATTATCGCCTGTAAGAGATGTTCAAGACCTACTTGCATGGCTATGCCAGATGACCAATAATGAATATAGTTTGCTAATTTGCTGAATAGCAAGGGTTGATTTTTAACTCATGTTTCCATGACAGGGATAAGAAGAGATGGACCAAGATGTCTATACTGAACACAGCTGGAAGTGGCAAATTCAGCAGCGACCGTACTATTGCCCAGTACGCAAAGGAAATATGGGGGATTACGGCTAGCCCAGTTCCATGAAGAGAAGGCGAAGTTCGCTGGATGCTATTGCCCAGGCAGCAATAAGAATTTATAGATCCTCGGTGAATAAACCCTGCTTCCGTTGTACTAGCTGAGAAGAGAGTAGCAACGCACGAAGTTACACTTTTGAAGTGCAGGGATGATGCAACTGTTCTTTTGTTTTTGGTCCTGTAACAACACTATCTTGATCTGTACCGGAACCTTCAGGTTATCAATAAAATAAATCGAGCTTTTGGTCTTATTTGGTATAAAATTGTACTAGATACATCCATATTTGGACATACCCAAGTCAATTAATTTGGAACGGAGGGAGTATGAGTTTGCTACCAAGTTGTCAATATTTCCGGTCTTCCTGCCAGGTCCATCTTCGCATGAACACAAGTTCTTTTTCAGAAGAACATTTCTGATTACCTAGTTGCTAGATCTCGGTCGACTGAGAATAAAGTTAAACCTCAGTCGACTTGCATCGTGTTCGTAATTGCACATTGGTTGGCTGTAATTGCAACCAAATTTTCTCGATTGCACATGAATTGCAAATTCTTAGAATTAGTAACATCCTGCTCCAGCCTCATTCATATCTCAGTCTCCCAAAATTACACACTACTAAGATCAAGTTGTGCGACTTCAGTATTGCAACTTTTCTGCTGGTTTTTTGTGGTGACTGGTGGAGTGAGTCATGATGAGAATGGTTAATTGTTAACTAAGGACTAAAATGTGACAAGTTCAGTGGGGAAAGAACAGACTGAACAGAAAACCCTTTGTTTTGTACTTCTCCCCGAAATCATATTTCAAATTTTCGAAAGGAAAGGAATCAGGCAACAGTCCACTCCATTTTACAAACGGGGTCACAGCTCTGCTCAGCCACACACACACACACCAGAAGCTACAGAGGCTAGTAGATGTATGGGATGACGGCCTTGCGCTCCGCCGGGTACTCGGCGCCGAACTTCCCGATGTACCACCGGCGGTGGTCCCTGGCCCTGGGCGCGAGGTTGGCGCAGGTGTAGAGGAAGAAGGCCCAGGCCGCCGGCGACCAGGCGACGAGGCAGTACCCTAGCCACTCGACGATCTCGCCGAAGTAGTTGGGGCAGGTGACAGCGTCGAACCACCCGCCCCTGGGGATCTTGTACCCGCCGCCGGCCTCCTTGAGCCGCAGCAGCTCCTTGTCGGCCGCGATGTTCGTCCGCATCCCCCACGCGAACAGGGCGAGCCCGAGGAGGCAGCGGGCGAGGGTGAGGGTGGTGGTGGTGGGGGCGGCGTGGAGGGCCCAGGAGCGGGCCTGGACGTAGGCGTTGAGGAGGTTGAAGGCGAAGCCGCAGGCGGCGACGAGCGCGGGCATGGGCGCCGGCGCGCGGCGCAGGCGGAGGAGGCGGAGCGGGGTGACGAATGTGCGGTGGAAGTAGTGGAGCGCGAAGAGCGCGGGCGTGAGCGCGGCGAGGGGGGAGATGGAGATGGTGGAGAGGAGGAGGGGGAGGGGGGAGACGAGGAGCGGGAGCCAGAGGGAGGGGCTCTCCATGACGCACCAGGCGAGCGGCGCCGGGACGGCCGGGCCCCAGCCCGGGCGGGAGAGCTTGCCGTAGGGCGCGGAGATGTAGCGGAGCGTGAGCACGGTGGTCGGGCTGAGGATGTAGAGGATGAGCAGGCACCGCGTGAACAGCGCGTCGTCGCCCACCGCGGCGGCGGCGGTTGCGGCTTGGTCGGACATTTTCGGTTGGCTCGAGGGCGATGGTGTTCTCCTCTCTTGGGTGGGACGTTGGGAGACGAGTGCGGCCGCCACCCGAGAGTTATTGGGAATTCGGGGTTAGCTGGGGCGTTAACATCAAGGGCCGGAGCTTGGAGAGATATGAACTGATGAGTGTCAGAGTGTGATCGGCGGCCGCAGATAGCATCTAGGACGGCGTCGGGGTCGGTCGTGGGCTGAATGATGACGCGCAGCACCCCGAAAGTACCGACGTGATCCGATTCGGCGGAAAGGGAGATGCCACATTATCCACCAGCGTGATGTTACGTGATGCCGCTTTTGTTAAGGTTTTACAGGCCGGCTGATCTTGTTTAAGGGCTCCATTTGTAAGGAGTGTAGGCAATTTGCTTTTTTGTTCAGTTAAAAAAAAGAGTGAAGGCGATTTTCTGCAACTATTTTCACTGTCACGGTTGGTTCATCGGGGATGCAAGCGTCAACTACGATAATAATCATCTCCACTCACGGCGCCCAAGGTAACGAGTAGAGTGACTTGATGAAGCACTTGCTCACGTCGGGAGACATGTCGGTGATGTAGCATATTCTGATGGTGAGAGAGGGGTTCGCTGTCTAGAACTTCCCATCACCAATGGGCACGATGACGCTGAGAATGTCTCAGCTCATCAGAGGAACCACAAACAGAGATGGGTGAGGAGATTGACATGACAGTGACACAAGAGAGTGAGCGGTCAAGAGATTTATGACGCGTGTTCTCGAAGCCTCGAAGGGCACCGACGTCTCCCACTCTCCCACGCGCGTCAACCCGCGTGTCTCCTTTGTGCCCAACATGCAAACTTGATGGAAACAACTGAATCAGCCGTTCCCAGCAATCTCCGACTTACTTTGCGGTTGACGGTCATGTGACCAACATCGCATGCAAACGACCAATCAACCATTTCTTGCATTCATAGGGCCTGTGGAGGTTATGCCGAACGGGTATACCTGCCACGGTGGATAAAACCTGGCCCACCAGGGAGGCCCATCAGATAAAGCCGGAGGGCTTAATGGAGAAGGCCTCATGGGCTTAGGCGCAAGGATAAGCTCTGGGCTGGCTTAGTGAAGTCCAAGACGAAGGCCTGGCTGCGTTCGCCTTAGGGAGCAAGTTAGGGTTTGTTGCCGTGTTAGTCTAGGACTCGTGATCTAGGTCGGTTAAGACTTTCCTTGTAGGGGAAGACTTGGCGCCTTTATAAGCCAGCCTTCCAGCAGCCTTAGGGCAACGCATACAACCTCATTGTAACCTGTACACATATTGCCTTGAGTGAATTATAGCAGCACGTAGGATCTCGCCGCCGTTGTGAGATCCGAAGCTGGGTAAAATCGTGTGTGCAATCCCGTCACTGGAACCCTCCACGTTCTTCCCCACCTCCTCTACGGTACGTATGAATACTTCTAGTAGTTCCGCGTTACCAATACCTCGACAGTTGGCGCCCACCGTGGGGCCCAAGGCGTCGGGAGTTTTGTTTCAGGCGGGAGCATTGGGCGAGATCGGCAAGACTATGGCGGTTGGTCGCGCCCGCATCATCAACAACTTTGGGTGCATCGAAGACGACGGATCCTACGTCTCAGCGAACGACGCACTGGTGTCAAGCTTCGTCGTCCCCTTCGGCACCATCAACATCTTCATGGGTTTTACGGCTGAGGCGTATGGATTCCCCAGGGGATCCGCCGCCTTTTGGCCCACCCACCACCCCATCGATTATGCAATCGAGCAACAACACAGATCGGATCAGGCCTTTGTCTATCACGATCTGAGTGACTCTGATACCCAAAGCGATTCTGGCTCCAGCTCTTATGAGCTTATGGAGCCCGCCTCTCGCTTTGTCGGTGTCATTGACGCATCTGGCCCCAAGCCGGCCGAATCTGACCCTGAGTCAATATTACCTGCCTTACAGACAGGAGCAGACTCAGAAGCCGGATCTGATGGCACCGCTCCAATGGCGGAAGATTCAGATCTCGATGAGCATAAGGAGGAAGACTTCGCAGCACAGGTTGCCGCGCGAGGCTATGGCTCATCCGATCCAAACGAAGTCTTAATGACTTTCCCGGCACAGATAGCTCTGAAGGATGGTCGGCCGCGGCTAAGCCAGACGAGGCTGAAGTTTCCTCTAGCATCAAACACATTGGTGACAAGGCGGAAAAGCCAGAGGATGTGCTGGACCCTAAAAGGCCTCCCCCGGCTGCGCCTATTGAAGAAGACCTGGAGCGGTCAAAGGAGGAACACATGCGCGCTTGGAGCTTCTCAAAACACCTTTGGGACCAAATCCAACCGCAGTTGAACTTGAGGAAAGACGGAAAGCGCTCCTGGCTGAGACTGAAGTCAACATCAAGTACAAGTTGTCCCTCCTGAACAAGGAAAAAGAGTTAATCCTAGTTGGAAAGGCTCTAGAAGAGGAAGAGTACCAGCGGAGCGCGATGTTGAGAAATTCCGCAAAATTCGAAGTATACGTGACCCTCTTCTGCATCGGGATCTGCAGGGAAACTTCGAGAAGACTTCTGCCCAAAAGCCTTTAAAGCCTTGGCAGAAATACTCTTTCAGAGTTAACCCTGATGGAGTCATATTCTTCTCCACCCCAGCCAAAAACCTAGAGGCGGCCAGGGAAATCATGGGAGACGAAGCAGTTCCAATTGAAGAGCGCCACCATTATTCTAAAATGCTCATCGAAAAGGCGGTAGAGCAGCAGGCTAAGGCGGACTCAAACTCAAAACTGGCGGACGACACGCGTCTTTGCAAGACAGCCGTTGCCGGCGGTGGAGATCCAGAGGAACCAGCTGGTTCCAGTAGCCATGGCAATAAGGGTAAAGAGCCTAGGAAGGACAAAGTTCCTGACAAACACAGGGATGAGTCAAAGACTGGGTCCAATCGCCATAGTGACAAAGGCAAGGACGACCACCGGCAACAGGATAACACACGCCACAAGAAGAGTGATCCGCCTCGCCGTGAAAGAGATCAAGACAAGGGGAAGGACGCACGGCGTGGGGTGACCGGCTTAACATGCCACCTCCGCCCGCAGCACGGGCAAGAGACGAAGGAAGTAGAGGCAACAGAGATCCGCCTCAAAAGCGATCTCGCTCCCGCTCCCCTCATCGCCAAAGCCGTCAGGAGGAGCCAAGGCGTAGCCAATCCAACAAAGGACCAGCCAGGGAAAACACTCATATCTCAGACGCCCGCATCCGCATCGATGAGATTAAAGCGGCCAAAGAGAGTCTTACCTGGGCCCTGTGCTTTGGACCGGCGATTCGCAAGGTGCAACTCCCATCCTCGCTAGGCAATGTCAAGAAAATTGTGGACAAGTACAATGGCATTGACAAACCGGACATATGGCTGCCTGATTACATCCACGCCGTTGGTATTAACGACGGTGATTACAACGCAGCTGTACGTTTTCTTCCACTCATGTTGGAGGGAACGGCCCGGTATGGATCGACACTTTGCCAGAAAAGAGTATCCACAATTGGCAAGACATGCAGAAAACATTCATGCAACACTTCTCATGCACTTACAAACGTCCAAAGGCTTACTCAGATCTACTAAAATGCGCTCAAGTGGAGGGGGAGTCAAGCAGAGCTTTCATAGCTCGATGGACAGAGACAAAGAATGCATGCGAAGACGTTTCTGAGATCCAGGCCATACATGCTTTTATGAACAGCCTGAAGAAAGGCAACATGATGAGATATATGTTAGCCAGCCAAAACATCAAACACCTCGGCGAGCTCTTAGACAGCGCGAACAATTACGCTGCAGCAGAAGACGACGCTCGAGCTGACGACGGTGATCTGCGCATGGACATAGCTGTTAACCCGGAAAAGCGAAACAACAATCAAAGCCGGAAAAAGAAAGAAGCCAACGATGCGCCAGGACCATCAAAGGAGGTAGCCTTTGCCAATAAGAAGGGTGGCCAGAGCGGGGCTAGTAGATGGCAGAAGAAAGGCGATGACAGTCAAGGGTCAAGACCCATTAAAATCACCTATGACGACATCAAAGATGAACCTTGTGCCCATCACAGCAAGGTTGGGTGAAAGGCTTGACCCAACCTACCAAACAAATCTCTAAGTCTTATTTATCTCCCTTTCCGTTTGGGGTTCTTTTTCTCCAAGATTTAGAAGATGACAACCATTTTTAGGGTTTAGAAGATGCCAGTTTTTCTAGGGTTTAGATTAAGCCAGCTGAAGAAATACATAATGGAAGGAAGGCCCACTGGTCAGAGAAGAATACAAGGGCCAGGCCCAACGACCGACTCGGAGAAGGCGCATTATACATGTGTTGCATCATCACAAACGTAAAACGCATGTACGATCCTCTGGAAAAAGAAGACTAAAACACATGAACCGTGGTGTTTGTACATGATTCTACGGACGCAGCTCTCTCGCGGAGTCCTCTAATTATGACTAGGATCTCGCAAGATCAAACCGGCGCTATACTCCGTATTTATTTCGCTCATATACAGCTACGACGCTGCTGTACGTAGGCCGAAACGGCAGTGACGCGAGAAACTTTCTGGGAAATTCCACGTGGTAGCCGGGCTGCAGCCTTTGGTGGACCTCCCTCGCCGTCCACGTGAGCGGCCTTTTTCCACAGCGGAATCCGCACTCAAAACTCTCTATCACCCTCCTCTCCTTTTCCCCTTCGGTTCGGTTTCCCTTTCCTCCTTGCAAGAATCGCTCGAATCTGTCGGGTGGCAGAGCCGCAGAAACGCACCGAAGGAGAAGGAAACGAGGAAGGAATCGCCTCGCCGAGCCGCGCCGGAGGTTTTCTTCTCTCCGGGAAGAAGTGACGGGATGGACGCGGCGGGGGCGAGCAACGGCGGCCTGCTGTACCACGAGGTGCAGGAGGGGAAGCTCTGCGCCGTGCACTGCGTCAACACCGCCCTGCAGGGGCCCTTCTTCTCCGAGTTCGACCTCGCCGCGCTCGCCGCCGACCTCGACCACCGCGAGCGCCAGGTCATGATCCAGGGCGTGGAGGCCGCCGCCGCCGAAACCGTCGCCGCGGGGGACTTCCTCGCAGAGGGCGAGGGCTCCCACAACGTCTCCCTCGGAGGAGACTTCAGCATCCAGGTAGATTTTCCCGGGCCCTCCGTACGTGCTCTTTTTTTCCCTAAGGTTATATTCCGTTGTCGAGATGCCTTGCTGCGAATTTAGGGTTCTCCGTTGGAGATACACGCCTGATGTGGAACGTTGCTCTGAGTCTAGAAAAGGGGCAACCGCCTGTAGTTTTTTTTATCTAAAATGTGCATTTATATTTTTGATGGGCCGTCTTGATATGCATTGTCCTAGCCATGGTCAAGCGATGTTTATTCATATGTAATACTAGTTAGAATTCTAGGAAAAGGATCTCTGGGTATTTACCGAAAACTTGCACAGGTAGATGCACTATATAGTTGGAACCTTTGTTCCATCTAAGCGAATCCATATCATTCTTACTGAAGCCCAACCATATACTTAGGGCACTATATGGAGTCTCTGTAAGCATCCTAGCCATTGGCATTTGCATGATTTCCCTTTTATGGCACAGACCGGCTACTTGTTGAATTTGCGTGCAGATTTTAGGCTTGAAGTAGCCTGTATTTGTAAGCTAGATATTTCCTATAGGCTTGGAGTACCCTCTGTTTGTGAGCAAGATGTTGCCTATAGGCTTGTTTTTCTTAGCATTACTAGAGAAGGCTGTCTATAGTTGATTTTTAGGTATTTGTGTTAGTGATGGCAAGAGTCCTCGTAACGGTTTATGTACTTGGCATACGTAAATGCATGTGTCTGCATGCAATTATTGATTTGTAGTTGTATTGATTCTTCTGTGATTGCACTTTTCCACATTTATGTATTTTCCGTACGCCACGCTTTGTCGTTTTGTTGATTTTTTTTTCATGTACTGAATTGCTTACATTAAGAATGCACATTTCTAGCTATTAATTCTGCTGTGATTACGCTTGTCCACATTATGTCTTTTCTGTACGCCTTTTTATTTGAGTTCTGTCGTGTACTGAATTGCTTACGTTAAGAACTTCAAGCTTATAGCTGTCTAGGTTTTACCTTATCGGTAAAGAGTCCTCAAATCAAGTGTGTTAGTTAGTATTGAAGTTGTTAAATGCTTTCACCTACGACGGTGAGTTCTTTAGCTCACAGTCGGTGATGATTTTCTCCGTGGAAAATTGAATTGGTACAAGATATTCATGAGCAAGCCTGAGGAAACATTAAGGTTTTCTAATTAAACTTGTTTAGAATGAATTCTGAAAGCAAAAACTTGTGATATGAATTTTTTAGTGGTCAGTAATATATCATTAAAGTGTACATGCAATATATATGTGAAAATGAGGACACGAGATGCGATTGCATTTGTATTATGTCATATATTAATTCTAATAATAACCACAGTTTTTAATAATTCAGGTAAACATATTCAATGACAAACTATGTGATGAAACAAAAGAAAAAAGCCTAGTAATTTGCCAAGTCAATTAACCGGCAGTGGTTGAGTTTCTGATTAAGCCATGCCAG
The DNA here is from genome assembly GCA_947311845.1 of Poa pratensis. Taxonomy (NCBI): domain Eukaryota; kingdom Viridiplantae; phylum Streptophyta; class Magnoliopsida; order Poales; family Poaceae; genus Poa; species Poa pratensis. Next base: position 29,394,783 of record CAMZMU010000027.1, read on the forward strand.
TTATATCATGTTGCTAGTGTACTATGAATCTGCTATTATCATACCAACTGGGGAAGGAATTGTATAGTCAATAGCACAACCAGATGAGCATTTTTCTCAGTGCCCATAAGAAAACCCAACCTAAAGATAAAAGTGTGGAAGGAAGATAATTGCTTCCCTATATGTCTATTTATATCTGTTGCTGGAGTATGATTTGAACCCAAACGCAAGTAGAAATAGTAGTGAATATTTTCCCACTTCTTTTATTAAAGGAACATTTTTTTACATACACAGCACTAAGGATGTAGTGACTGAACATGCTACTGTATTTTTATCAGCTCTTATTTATCCTCCATGCATTTCATTGAAGTTATCTTGTTTTGAAAATGTAGAAAAAATTGCATTAACATTACAGTTCGATTCACTTGCTAAATTCTAGAATCTTTTGTTTCCTCATCTGGCTGACATCAAATTTATCTTAAACGAATGTTCTGTCATTCTATGAAAGAACGGAAGAATAGCACAAAACGCTGACCAATTCATGGACATTGTTTGATTTTGCGCAGTTTTTTCACTTGCATACATGTGGCATTTGCATTCTAAGTGGCCGGCACAGTTAAAACTTTACTAGATGTATATACCACCCTTTTTACGTTTACACATCAGTTTATCCAACATGGATATTTAGTTCCATAATACTAGTGATCTATTTCTTTGTAATTAATTGTCTACGATAAACTTACGTTTTTTTTTTTTTTTTTTGCATTTGTGGTGTATTGATTGAATCTTAAGAACCTCATATGCCAGTATGCCATTGACAGTTGATAGATTTACATCTTTGTTGTCAGAAGAAGTATATTGTATTGAATTTGCATAGTCTTGTAAACTAAGTTAGGTTTTCCATTTCTTTATACTGATCATTTATGAGATCGATTCATCTGAGTAAGTTTTCCTTCACAGAGCATTTCTTCATGTACCTTTGTGTTGAATCTGGATTTCCCGTACGTGCGCCTATTTAGGATCAATACAAAATCATCTATTTATTCCATGTGCATGGCTCATGTGGCTCATTGCTGTAGTTCAGCCTTAGAACTTCTTAGATCTAAGATGAAGTGGTTTTGATGGTTGGAGTAGTAAATAGGAAATTAGGTTTTCTAGCAGTACAGTTCTATGTAATGGGGATTTTAATTATATTATTACTTGCTGCAATTGCACTCTCATGTTCATATTCTCAGCAGGTGTCTATTTAGGAAAATTGTAACTTGGTCAGAATCATCTATTTATTTCCATGTACTAAACTGGCGCGATAGTTTAGCGATAGAGCTCAGAACTGAGGTGCGGTGGTCTTGATGCTTGGAGTAGTAAATAGGAATGAGGTTTTCTAGCACTACAGTTCTATGCAATGCGATTTTAAATCTGTTATTACTTTATGCAATTGCACTCCCATGTTCATATTCTCACCTGAACTTCTTTATCAACAGGTGCTGCAGAAGGCACTAGAAGTCTGGGACCTCCTAGTTGTTCCCCTTGACTCCCCAGCAGCTGGGTCATCCCTGTGTGACCCAGAGCTAGAAATTGCTTTCATTTGCCACCTCCAGGACCACTGGTTCTGCATTAGGAAGGTGAATGAGGAGTGGTATAACTTCAACAGTCTGTACCCTGCTCCCGAGCATCTGTCGAAGTTTTACCTCTCAGCTTACATTGACACCCTGAAGGGATCAGGGTGGAGCATCTTTGCGGTTAGGGGTAATTTCCCTAAAGAGTGCCCAATGGCGACAGAAGGGTCCAACGGTTTCGGGCAGTGGCTGCTTCCTGACGATGCACGGAGGATTACAGCCTCTTGTAACCAGGTGCAAACGCCCACTCGGCAGCAAGTCATCTCCCCTCTCCCCAATCCATCAGAAGGCATGAGTGAAATGGAGCTGATCGCGGCACAGCAGGAGGAAGCTGACCTGAATGCCGCCATAGCTGCTAGCCTGATGGACACTGGTGGTCCATTTGCCAGCCATAGTGCAGCTCAGGAAGAAAGCATGCCTCAGGTTATTCTTCCAAGTGAAGCTGCATCTGACGTTATATTCAGCAAAGATAGGAATGTAGAGGAGCAAGGTGCTGATAAGGCTGAAGCAAGCGAGCCTGGCAGCGATGCCATTGAGTCTGCTCCAGTCAGCTATCCAAGGGAGAGGTCTCCCCCTTCAGAGAGAAGACAGTGATAAAAGATGCTTAGGATGACATGTTCCATTCGGGCTGGAACTGCGTTGAACTATACAGACAAAAAGTGAAAGTGGATGATGTGTTTAAACAGCTGCCCTCCATACGGGGCAATCTTTTTTCTGAACTCCTGATTTGGGAGTGCTGTATACAACAGAGTCTGAACCTGCCTGGGTCTTAAAAACATTGACATGTGTGTATCGTTATGCAACCTGCATAGAGACTAGTGATGGAGGATTTGCTTCGTTTTTATATGATTCTTATTTTACATAGCTGGCCAGTTTTTGTTTGAATATATGGTCACACTGGGAAAATGTTGATCTCCACCTAGGTGGATTGTTGTGATTTTTCTTATGAAAAGGATCATGGATGATCACTGTTTTGCGCACTTGCAAAAATATATTCCCTCTGTTCCACAATATAAGATGTTTTAATCATTTTCTACATCTACATATGTACACATATATCTAGACACGTTTTAATGTATATGTCCACTTATTTTAGTGTAAATCTACTAATTTGTGACGCATCTAAAACATTTTATATTGTGGAACGAAAACATGTTATATTGTGGAATGGAGTGAGTACGATCGTATCTGTGCTGCAGAGACTGGTACGGCTTGGATAGTGAATCCACAGGTGCACACCATGGGCAGCTTCGCTTTGTCCTCTGATGAAAGGGACGTGATGATTGACGAACACAGAACACGATAGCGAATATGACGAGGCGACGGTGACGTGCAGGAAGTTGGAAGAACATTTGGAGCCTACTCTTTTTTTTGCGAGACAGATCCGGTGATAACACCAAAAAACTTACAGAACAGCCCAAAGATCAACAAAAATTACACATAGGTCCTGCAAGTCCTCGAGGACGCCGTTGACGAAGAAGACGTACCGCGGCATGGCCGCCGCTGCTCCTCCAGCGCAACCGCTGCAACCTTGGAAAGGAAGGAGACCCCAGGCGGACGGGTAGTCGACAGAACTCGGCTCAAAGAACCTCCACCTCGCATCGTCGTTGTCGCCCTCAACCTGGCCGCCATCACCATCACCGTCGAAACCATCAAGCCGGAGTCGCCGCACCACGAACTCCGGAACGGGGAAGAAGCCCAACACAGCTCCACCGAGCTGTGAGCGCCTCGGGGGAGGCAGATCCGTGGCCGCGCTCCGCGGAGCATCACCACCGGCGAGGATCTCCGCCTCCACAAAACGCCGCGCCGACCACGCCATCCTCACCACAACGCCGCCGGCAGGCAAACCACTCAACCCTAGACTATATATAGGCGAGATCCTGGGTTTCCCCACCCTCCCGCCGTCGGAGCGGCTGGCGGAGGGAGGGGAAACCGGCAGATCGACGCCGGCGAGCTGGATTGAACGGAGGGGAAAAAGTTCGTCTCCTTTACTGTAGCAGGGGAGAGAGTCGGGTCCAAGCTCCCAACTGGTCCGTCTTTTGGAGCCTACTCAGCTCAGATGGTATTTCACTGATGCTATGTCCACGATGTAGCAGGGACACGGAGGACATCATATCGTATGCAATGTCCACGAACCACGATGTAGTCATGTATAGAGAGCCGTGGCACACCCGATCAGTGCTGAAGAACACCGCTGAGGATGAGCTACCAGCATGCGCAGGGCACAATAGCACCGCCTGCTTTTGGCTGCGTGCGTAACTGGGAGTCTGGGAACGACGAACGCCACGGATGGAGTCGGCCGACGCACGCCTGGCTGCAGTGCGAGCGCCCGTGCCACGAGAGCAGTAGCGTGCTGTGGCCTCGTAACCGTCGTGCTCAGGACGATCACGGGATGCTGCTCGCGATCGGATGCTTTCCATAAAAGGCCCCGGCCAGGAGCTAGGCTAGCGATGTATTGGGCTTGGAGTGTTGGGCAGGGAAGGAAGAGACAGACATAGACACCCAACGCGGTTTTTCTAACGGAGCCGTGCCCTACCGGGTATGCATGCACCACTGGATCGCGCATCGTGATTCGTGCTGTACTTTTGGGTATTTTGCATTCCTTCTCTAATACAAAACTAGGTAGATTTCTAGGTGTATAGTGTTCTATTAAATACAACCATTCACCCACCTACGTTCTCACCTCTATGACATGTGGATACCAACAATTTATGTCCCACATGTAAATGACAGGCGGGTACTTTTGGGGTGAAAACTGTAATTTTGCTGCCCATTCACCCATCCTTTTTATTTTGTTTCTCAAATCTGTATGGATCATATGTTTTGAACCAAATGTCCAATTTATGATATTTTTTATATTTGAGTTCCTGACGACAAGAACTTCAAAATAAGATCAATATTGGACACATTTTGAAAAAGTTTAAATTTCGACTATGAAAATGTAATGATACTGAAATGAAATTTCAGTACGGTTAATTTATCATATTTGAGATGTTTCACCTCGATATGACATATGTTCGAGTATAATATAGGTTTCATGCAAATTTCAAAAAAGTTTCTTCTGACACAACATATATTTCATCAAGATTTTGCACATATAAGGAGTTTATGTCATGTTTTAAACATAGCTTATACAAATCTATTGACATATGCGCAATCTACGTAGAATTTTTCTGAAATAGTTGAAACTTCTATGATTTTTTTTTGAAATTTGTAAACTTTTTCATAAAAATATCACATCGCCGAAAAATAAGAAATTTCATATTTATTTCAAAAAAATTGTGAAAATTAGTACAAAAATTATTAATAAAAACATGTTTTCATATAATATATTACATATACATTAAAATACGAGTGAAATACATGTATACATATTTTAATACAAACACACGTGGCAGCTCGTGACTGGTCACATGCATGACCGTGCATGCCCGGTAGGGCGCGGCTCCGTTAGAATTGCTTTTTCAGGGCGCGTGCGAATCCATTGCTCTGTCACGCGATGTCGACGATGGGGTGCTGCCTCGGATTACAGCACACAGTTGAGGTGGTAGGACCTGTAGGAAATACAGTATATGTCATATTTGGGATATAGTAGAAGTTTCTTTGACAAGTCGGCAGATGGAGCATAAACATACCACCCATTGGATGATGCTTACTTTACTCGCCGTCACGGCTTGAGACAATATACATACGGTCGTGTTCGGTCATTATCTAACAAAATGGACTCGATCGAGGGTAACGTTGACGCGGAAAACGATGATTCCCCGTTTCAGTGGCTACCACATGGTGCTTATCCGCTTCATCATCCTTGGATTGAATGGAGCATGGATTGTTCATCCGCGGGCCGACTACCTGATTGCGCGGTGCGACTGCATCCTTGGATTGAAGGGAGAATTACTCACTATATGAAAGCTGGCCAAATTTGTGCTCTCTCAGCAATTCGGTTACGATAGATTACTGTAGCAATGGACAGTGTTGAACAGTATCCGTGGCCGTTTTGCCAAAACGCCCCTCCACTTACCGAAAATTACGAGTAAGTTCTTCTATATATAGCACCAGCCCGTAACCTAGATCCCTAATTCTCTCATCCTCACATCCTCTCCCCCTCTAGCCCCGACACGGCGGTGGCGGTGGCCGCGCTACTTCCTCTAGAGGCGGGGAGGTTGGCTTGGGCGGCGGAACAGGAGGGGCGCGGTCGCCGGCGTCTCAAATCGGTGGCGGCGCGGAAAGTCGAAAACCCTAGCCACCGGACCCAATCCATCGCGCGGTCGCCCTCTCCAATCCCCTCGCAGCCTGTTTCTTCCTCCCGCACCCACCCTCCTCCTCCCCACCGCGGCACCGCAGTCGTCGCTGATAACCCACAAGTATAGGAGATCGCAACAGTCCCGAGGGAAGTAAAACCTAAATTTATTGATTCAACACAAAGGGAGACAAAGAATACTTATAAGCCTTAACATCGAAGTTATCAATTCAGCTGCACCTGGAAAAACACTAGTAATCTAGTACTACCGGCTTGCATCCAACCGTACGACAGACTTGCAAGGTACAACCAACCTTCTATTTGTTGGTAATGACTACTGGAACATCTTCATTGTGAACCACTGGCCGAGCCATCGCCCCACGAGGAATATAGCGTCAGACAACATCTTCCATCGTGTCGTGGCTCGTAGATGGATTACTGTTCTCCCACTCGTAGAAAGGAGAGAAATAGTAGCGCTCACTCACCAAGAAATTACATGGACTCAGAAAAAATTCGTTGCCTTGTCAGCACGAACTTAGTACGTACATAGTGGGAGGCGAGATATATGAATGGCGCATTGTGTGGGCTGGACTCCGTCGAGATACTACTCCCTCCATTTTAAAAGGCGAAGTATCAGGTGAAAACTGCTCCCCGGTGAAAACGTGAAAACTTTCACTCCCAGCCATGCGATGGACAACAAACACACCAGATTAAAAGCGGGAAGCGCCCCAGCCACTTAAAAGCATTTTTGCTGATAACCCCCTGCCCTTACCCGTGTCCTTCAAACAGATTGAGGCAACAAAAAGGAAAAAACAGCACACGATCTCCCACGTCCACGATCTGTGCCGCCATGGAGGCTCATCGAGAGCAGATCGCCGTGGGCGCTAACCCTCCGCCGTTTCTGTGCCCTAGCACTTCCCAAGCCCCTGCCATGAACCCTATCCCTTCCCCTCCTCAGGCCCCATCCAAAATCGTTCTGCCGTCCGTGATCCCACGCACGTCGTTGGCCTCGGATGACCGCCCTTGTTCTCCGACGATGGTGAATCCTCTTACAGAGCACACGCCTACGCAGCCAGTCATAGGAAACACGTCTATGCACCTGCCTCCTGGAAGCAGTGCGCAGGTAAGCATTGCACATGTACTTTTTTGTTTATCCATCGATGAGACTTGGCTGATCATGGAAGCGACACTTTTTTTTATCTAGCTTGGCCATGATTGCAACGAGGGAGTAATGGATAATACACACTTACGTCCTCCTCCAATCATAATGGATAGCTTCAGTACACCCAAAAAAGGAGCTACAAGCGTCCCAGTTTGTGTGAGTATCAAATTTCCATAACAATTACTATCTTGCATGACTAATGAGTGTTAATGAGTGTTATAATTTTTAGGGTTCATCATATACACCCGAATGCGATGACAAAATAAAGCCAGCTGTAGGTATGACGTTTGATAGTATGGAAGCGGTCGAGGAGTTTTACAAGGCTTATGCACACAATGTTGGATTTTCAGTCTGAATTGGACAGGAGAAGATTGTAGATAATGTGGTAGTCTGGAGGCGCTTTCTTTGTGGAAACTCAGGTTTCCGAACAAAGAAGGAAGAACCTAGTATGGATTTGAATGGAGAGAAGAAGAAAACACATGCAAGAAAGATCACTAGATGTGGCTGTGAGGCTATGATAACCGTGAAGCTTATGAAGGATGGAAAATACTCGGTATCATATTTTCATGAAGAACACACTCATGATTTTGTCACACCTAGGAAGCAGCATTTAATCAAGTCTAACAGACGAGTTAGTGCGAAGGCAAAGGACACACTATTCACATGTCATGCGGCTAGCATTGGCACATCCGGGGCATTTCGGTTGCTTCGTGTTGGTGAGGGTGGATTTGAGTTCGTTGGCTGCATAAAAAGAGACCTGCAGAATTATCACCGTGACATGAGAAGTACTTTCAAGGATTCAGATGCTCAAATGTTCATTAACAACCTCAAGAAGATGAAGCAAATCAACGCAGGGTTCTTCTTTGAGTACGTTCTTGATGATGAAAACCGGCTGACACATGTATTTTGGGCTGACGCTTCTTGTAGAAAGAATTATGGTTTGTTTGGAGAAATGGTCTCTTTCGACTCTACATATAGCACCAACCAGTACAACATGATTTTTTGCCCATTCACAGGAATAAACCACCACATGGGGTCTGTTTTTTATGGTGCCGCTTTGATCGCTAATGAGCAAATAGAGTCATATAAATGGGTGTCTGAAACATTCTGAAAGCCATGGATGGGGTAGCACCGAGGATTATAGTAACTGATGAAGACCAAAGCATGAAGATTGCAATTGAAGCAATTTTGTGTAATACTATCCATAGGTTATGCATGTGGCACATAATGAGAAAGCTTCCAGAAAAGGTTGGCCCTCCATTGAGAGAGAATGAACATTTTTACAGTACAATTAACTCATGTGTATGGGGCTCTGAAAACCCAGATGAATTTGAGGCAAAATGGTCTGCGATGATTTCTGAATTTGGTCTCGAGGACAACACATGGTTTGCCAAGAGATATGAAATTCGTCAATCGTGGATACCAGCTTACTTCAGAGGTGTATTCTTGGGTGAGCTTCTAAGAACCACCTCAAGGTCAGAGAGTGCTAACTCATTTTTTAACCATTTTATTGGTTACAAACATGCTTTGGTGGAGTTTTGGATTAGGATTGGTACGGCTCTAGAAGAACAACGTCAGAATGAACTCAAAGCTGATCATGACTGCCTCAGTTCCACGCCTCCATTGATTACATCTTGGGAGATCGAGAAGCACGCAAGTCTTATCTTCACCCATGAAGTTTTCAAATCTTTTCAAAAGGAGGTGAGTGCAGCTAGAGATCATTGCTTAATTGAAAACATATCACATGATGGTGATCTCAGAACCACAATTATAGGTGGTGACCGCTGCCAAGTCTCGAAAAGTTCAGTTCAACGCAACATCCATAAGTGCTGAATGTTCTTGCATGTTATTTGAGACACGGGGAATTCCATGTCGACATATCATCGTGGTTTTGAGAGGTGCTAAAATGAATGAGCTACCTAGCCATTTTATTCTGGATAGGTGGAAGAAAACGATTAACCAGAGGGTACTATACGATAGCTACGGGAACTTGCTTGAAGAGAATGAAAGAAGTTCCTTAGACTTGGCAAAGCGGAAAATGGTTTCCGAGATACACCAAACATTGGATGACACAATCAGGCTGGCTGAACACTCTCCTGAAGAATTGGAAGCGTTAAGAAATATTCTACTTGACATGAAAAAAAACGTGTCTGAAAGGGTGTCTGCCAATTATCCTAGTAGAACAGATGAGTTTGAGGCATATATTGGTTGCGCAATGCCTAATCAAGTTGAAATTCATCCACCAACTGATGTCCGTACAAAAGGGAGATGCAAAAGAATTAAGGGACACCTAGATAAGGGTGGAGAAGGGAAGAAAGATAAGGATGGAGAGGGGAAGAAAAATGTTGGTGGACAGAAAAAGAAATTGCCTAGAACATGCAAGAAGTGTAAACAGGTTGGCTTCCATGATAGCCGCAATTGCCCCAACACGAATTAAGAATACTATAGGTACTTTTCATACTTGTACAATTTATTTTATTTCAAAATGTCTATTCACACATGCAACTTATCTGTTTATGTTTAAACTGCAGGTTTTGTTCAAGTTACACAATTCTTCCCAAATGTTGCAGCTCACCCTAGTGTTGAAGCTCACGTCTCGGATGATTTATAGACCAACTTTGTGCCTATATGTTGCTAGGATAATACCATTCTATCTCTAAATTGTACCTCTGAGTATTGTAGTTCTTCTGAATATTTGTCTCTGAATAAGCTAGGCAGAAAAGTGCCAGTGTTGTTTGATTCAGCAGAAGTGTTTGTTTGAGCCTTGTTTGTTTCAGCGGAAAAATGTTGTTTGATTTATCTGAAGGCTGATTCCATTGCGTCAGCGTACAGAACATAAGTGTTGTTTCAATTGTACCTTTGTTTAAGCTTGAATAAAATCAGACTGCCACAATTTATTCAGAAGATCACGAAGTCAATTACAGATTCTAAGAATTACATCAGAATCTGTACATGACAAATGCCGTGGTGAAATTCTGTACATCAAATTTAGCTTCCAAGAATTACATCAGAATCTGTACATCAAATTTAGCTTCCAAGAAACAGATTTTAATACACAGTATAGTAAGAGTAAAATGACACATTCCTTCAGTTAAGCTACACAAAGGAACGGTCAGAAGCAGCAGTGAAGCAAAAGATTCAGGGTAGCAGCGCTGGAAGTTGCCCCGACGCCGCCAGTTCGTCCTTCATGCGGGCGTCGCCGTCTCCGCCCGGTTGTCGTCACTTCGTCGTGAAGTAGTAGTGCCAGATCGCCGTCGTCGTTGGGTCGTCGTCGCGTGCAGGCGTCGCAGTTGCCGTCGCCGCCCGGTCGTCGTCGCGCGCAGCCGTCGCCGCCATCAGATCTCCTTCGCGCGGGGTAACCACTGGGCTTTAAATCGACCCCGCGGGAAGCCAAGCACCAGGCTCGCCGTCGCATGGCCGCATGGGAGAAGCCAGAAGCGCACCGGCCTCACCGTGGTGTTCTCCATGGGGCACCACCGCACCAGATTGAGCGAGGCTAGTCCATGCCGTGGCTTCTGTTGACTTCAGTTCCATGGAAACGGGATAAGTGCAGGGGGTTATTAGCAAAATTGCTTTTAAGTGGCTGGGGCGCAACCCGCTTTTAATCTTGTGTGTTTGTTGTCCATCGCATGGCTGGGAGTAAAAGTTTTCACGTTTTCACCGGGGAGCAGTTTTCACCTGATACTTCGCCATTTTAAAATGCTTGACTCTCATCAAATAAAATAAGTGTATCTGTTTCTAAAAAGAAAACTAATTCAGAGTAGTTAAGTACTCCCTCCGTTCCAAAATATAAGATGTTTTAGGTGATACACATGTTGTCTAGATTCATACCAAACTAAGTGTACATATACACTAAACATGTCTAGGTACATGTGTACACATGTGAATGTGGAAAAAGTCTAAAACATCTTATATTGTGGAACGGAGGGAGTATTTCAGAACAGAAGGACTACTAAACACGATGAGACGAGAAATGGATCGAGAGGGACATCTACCGGCGGCCATCATCCCGGTTCGTTTGGTCGATCCGCACTTGGTATTGATCACCCAGGTCTCGAGCGCCCATCGGATTGGTCGTCTACAACGTCAGTACTTTGCAGTTAACTGATGATCAGATCGGCGAAATTTCGGAGAGGGCCGATCGATCCAAGCGCCTGTTGTGAAATACGAATATGGGACGGCAAAACGACTACGAAATGGCATGCTTTAGCTAGTTTGCTAGAGCCACGGTTCTCAAACGCCCCGGCCTCCACGGCGTTTCTCTTGTCCACTGCACAGACCATCACACAGAAGAGAGATCCGTGCCATGATCAGGACGGCCTAAGCAAAGCCATGTGCCCATGTGTTTTCTTTCTTTTCGAAATAGGAAGCTACCCAGGGAAGGGGAGTTTTGGCTCTCGGGCACACTGCTGCCCTTTTTTTAAATTTTTTGAAAATCGGACTTTTTGGTTAAAAAAATCTACATTTTTTTACACAACAAGATATACATGTTGTGTAGGTACGCAAGAAATTTCGTAAGAAAATAATAAATTTTATGGCCTATAGAAAAAAGATAAATTTCTGACAGAAAATCCATACTATTGTCACTTGTTGTTGCTCCCCAAATTTCTTATTTTTCTGTAACTCGTAATAAGATTTGTTTTTCACAAATAATCAGCACCGTACGTAGAGGACATGCATATACATCACGTAGTATTTTGTTTTGATTTTTTTGAAACTCGTTTAATTTTTTACAATTTTTTTCAAAAAACGGGTGCACAGGCACCCGAGAGCCAAAAGGGATTTCCGGCTACCCAGCCTCATCATCGAAGAGATGCATATGGTTTTATTTCATCTATTTTTTTGCGAATGATTATTTCATCTATTCAACATACCACAAGAGCTTTACAACGAACGGACATTTTTTTTAGATAAAGAGTGTATATTAATATCGCGGAGATACAAATTACACCCAGCCTCTGCAACAACGCAATAACCAAATCTATTACGGATGCACACAACCGAAAGACAATAAGAAGAAGAAATAAAAAGAAAAGTCCCGCTACAAAGTTACAGTCGTTGCAGCAGCCGCACAACCACCATCAAAACAACACCTGATGTTCAATTCTTCAAAAGCAACGTCTTTAAAAAGAACAGTGCCAGACACAACCAATTAAGGCCAGACCTTGGGTTTTCACCCTGAAGATAGTCCTCGCTCTCAAAACAATGTCTTCAGCAAGACCACTGTCAGGCACAACCAATTAAGGTCAGACCTTGGATTTTCATCCTAAAAGGTAGGACTTTGGACTTCACGTATGTTGTCGCCCCACTTACATGTCGCTGTTCCAAGTCATGAAACACCAAGCCAATTCCTCATCAGCACAAGGAATCAAACAACCATTGCCAGCCCTCGGATCTCGCCTTCCATGTCATTCTCCGGCAGCACCATGGAACGAAAAAGCATGCTCCATGATATTAACAGGCATCAGAGCTTCAAAGCGCTCTCTCTGAAACCAAACGGTCAGAGAAAAAAATATGGGTGCGCACGATCAATTACCAACCGATCCAACAATCTCCAGGCATGAGTCGCCCAGTGGAGTTCGCCGGCGGAGCTTTCCGAAACACGGATGTCCAACCATCTCAATGGGGATAGGCATCCGACAGATTGCAACCTTGATGCGAGAAGAACCCTAGAACCAGCTCCTTTATTCAATTTGACCACCCGAAAACAGGGGCTGAACGGAGGAGATCCAGCCCACCGCCGTCTTGCCGGCCGCCGACACCACCTCGGTGCCCAGCAGCCGGAAACAATAGGCACCCCGTGCTAGCCTGCTGCCGAGGGGCGAAAGAGGCTTGCCCGAGGCCATCAGGCCCGAACTAGCCATCGCTCGCAGCCGCGTCTGCAGGGGGCGGCACCGTCGCGAGGTAGTAGGGCCTCCTCGGTCGCCGTCGGCTGCGCCTTCACCGGGATCCAGCGACACCTCGCCTCCATCACACGGCCGAGCCATGCGCCGCCGCCGCCGTCGAAAATGTGCCCTACAGCCGCGCGCGGAGGAAGCCCCGTCACCAGCATGGGCTCAGGCCGACGAGACCTCTGGCGGCGGCGGGGAGGGAGGGGACGCGAAGGAGGGCCGAGGGGCGGCGGCGCGAGGGCCTGGATCCAGATGCGTTTTTCAGGTACGGGAGAAGCTCGACCACAACGAACGGACGTAGAAGTAGAATCCACCAAATAGTGAAGAACACCACAACTAGCACAAACTATAGAGAAAACATGGTCCTATGCTCCGACCACAACCATTGCCGACTTGTTCAGCTACACCTGCAGGCGAGACAACAGCCACAGACTACGCCATAAAGTTGGCGATGGCGGTTGTTTTTTGACAAATCTAATCCATTTGAGAAACTAAACACATGTATTTCACATTCTCAAACTATTCATAAATTGCAACCTTGGCGTTGGCGCCAAAAATGATGGAGTTATGCAGTTCGACGCCATACTCTTTTGACGCCAGACATAATTTCGGACTTAAAAAATCTAAAACGGATCTGCAGAGCATGAAGCCTATCTATACATATTTCAAAATAGTTTCTCTTTGGAGTGACTTTAGGGGTCATATTTCAAAATAGTTTTTGGTCGAGACCAAAAGTTAGATTAGTTTTGCGAAAAATATAATCAAGACCTATATTTTCATATTGCAAATTAGTCTAGTGTCTTAAAACAACGAAGTATATAAAACTAAAGTTGTTGTTAAAGCAAAACACTTCACTATATTTTTTTAAATGAGGAAAACTTATCTTTTCATTGATACAACAGAAAAGAGTTGGCCAGTTTATATGGATACTGGCCAAAAAGCGATATAACACACCATGCCGACCTCGAGCCTACGTCACACACGAGTGTACGGATAAGTTTCCCTAGCAACCAAGGTCGACACCTAAACACCTCAATGAAACACGACGGTGGCGAACATCTGGATGCGCGCCAAACCCAAGGTCACGTCCCCACACGTACCAGCGACCTAATCGCCCGAGCGAGCAAGATCGCTACTCTAACACCTTAACACAACATGTCGAAAGAAAACATCCGGAACCAACGCTTTGACATTGACGCCAGCCCCAAGGCCGCACACTACACAACCGATGACGAAAGAAGCACAACGTTGACCGAAAGAGTAGACCAGACACCGGCGTGCATTAGAGGCAATAGGACCACAACAATGCCTCCAAGGAAGGGAGCGACGACCGAGAGCGCCGGCATCACTGGCATCAACCCAGGAAGGTGTAGGGTTTCACCCGAATCTTATTAAAGTCGTAGTCGTGTCCGCCTATTCGCTGCAGCCGAGATTGCCCAACATCTCACCGCCGCAAACCACCAACTCCATCCACCGCTTCCTAAATTCTCCCTTCTTTATAAGGCGAGACTCCAAGAGGTAAGCGATGACCGTTGCCCTCGCCTGATCCCGAGAGGGGTCTTGGTATCCCCGGAGATAGACTTCAAATATTAAAAACCAAAATATTGTTAGAAAGCACAAGGCACCCTAAATATTTAGAATATGGTTGAAACAATGCTAAAGCCAAACACTTCAAAAACTTTGTTGCCAAACGCACCCAAAATTCTCCCTTCTTTATACAAAAAAAAAAAACAAGGATTCCAGTCGTGAGTCGTGTGTTAGATAGGCTCACACACACTCTGCGTCGGATCTTTTGGCTAAACACCCGTTTCAGGCAAGGTCACTCAACCTCGGAACGCACCAAACTAGCGACCGGATTAATTTTTTCCTTGATCGATCGATGCTTTACCCACGCGTCAGACCCGCAGAAGCGAGCCATATAAACGAAGGACGGGCGCGGCGACGCCGGTGAACGTGCGAGGCGCGAACTCTACCCAGCGCTCCTCTTCCTCAGCACGACCTCGATCGATCGATCGAGCCGGATCGCCACTAAACGCACGACTACCCCACCTCGAGCGCAGTTGCACGGCCACCTCGCTCACGGCGTGCCGTCTGACTTCAGACGAGACGCTTGCCGCGAAGGCAACCCAGGCAAAGCGCCTGCCGGTCCCCGTTTGATTCCCTGGCGCGCTTTCCTCCTCGTGGCCGATCGATCAGGACCTATTCTTAGGCCTTGACGAAAGACCGGCCATGGCAGGAGCGGTGGCGTCGACGTCCACGACGTCCTCCTGCGGCTGCGACCCGTCCTCCGTGCCACACCGCCGGCGCCTCTCCGACGTCGACGGCGGCGGAAGGCGGCGCGGTGTCAGGGCGCTGTTCACCGTCAGGAGGAGCAGCAGCGGCAGCAAGAGGGCGTCGTCCGTGGTCGAGCAGGCGTGGATGCGGAACGTCCTGGCGTCCCTGCTCGGCCTCGCCCTCGTCGTCGGCCTCCTCGGCTCGCACCGGGCCTGCGGCGGCGCCGCCGGGAGGCTCGTGCTGCGGAGGGTGGATGTCCGCGCCGCCGAAGGGGAGGCGCTCGGATGGCGAGAGGAGAACCTGACGGCCCTCGCTCGCCACCGCTCGTCTCCCGACACGCCGCCGGTAAGCGCGTCTCGATCGCCGTTGACTGCTTCCGCTTATTCCTCTGATCACACGCCAACAACCTCTCGGTAGCGCTTACCGAGTAATTGTTTTAGTTCGTGCACATTTCTGAACATGCACATGTCTGAACATGCGCTAACTTCGATTTTTTTCAAACGGAACGCGCCATGCATGCATGACACCAAAAAATGGGTATGAAATCGCTGCAGATGCAGAAGACGTGCTAGAACATGGTGTATCCCTGTGTGTGTACTCGAGAAGTTTCTTGGCGGTCGTTGACAGCAGCCTTCAGGTCGTAGTTGCCCAGTTTGTATTCTTGCCGTAGAATCGAACCAAGTGTGCAAAATACTTTTCAGAAATCCTTTTAAAATATACTTTCAGACGTTCGGGAAGCAGCATTTCCCGTTCGCGTCTCTGTCGATGAATGATAGGTGCCCGTTCTTTTCGTCCGTGGTGTGGCCGTATACCGGTATTCTCCGGCACATCGCTGTTTCTTCTTTTACTGTAATTATCATGATTGGTTGTCAGTTGTCACCCGTTGGATAATTCAATTGGAAGAGTGCTCCCGTGGTTAAGGCCATGGATGATGTTGATGCTGAAGTTGAGGTTTTCCAGAGCCGAGTTTTGCAATTACAATTGTAGAACCCACGGTCAACCGTCCACGGCCACAAGATCATGGCAGAATCGTTATGGACTACACATAAATTGCCATGGATATTTTAACATAGAAATGACAAGCACATAATCTGAATTCTGCAAATGAACAACATACTATTACTGGGAGTTCCTAGCTAGCGTTGCTTAGCCTACAAAATTTCTACGTGAGCTTCTAGGAAAAACAATTCAAGCAGCTGCATCCTCCAGTCTAGATAAAGAAAAGAGAAAAAGGAGAAGAAAATGGAGGGTTTCATATCAATCAGTCCAACCCCCACAAAGTGCTCCGATAGTGCTTCTATGACTCGAAACACTGCCATCAAAGAGTTCCTGTTGATTGGACGGTACTATGAAGCGTGGCTCGTTGCCTGTGTTACACGCTGATTGTAGTATCCACAAACCTGCAAATAACGTACCAGAATTGATTTCGTCAGATACTGATGTTCCCTCCTTTAAAAATAAACAGGTCTTCCCTAATTACGATATAGATATTCTAGTTTTGTTCAGTTAGCTTTCTTATTCATACATGAATGCAAATGCTTGTTCAAATGATATGATCAGCTGGTTTGTAAGGAAGTTCGCTTACAACACAAATATGCCGCAGATATGGATGATGCCGGATAGTGAGGGTTACAGCAAATGCATCGAACGTTCGAAAAAACACTACAGTAAGCCACCAATTCCCCATCTTTCGAGTCAACAGTAGTTTGAATTAACGACCTACAACCTTTCAAGTTTATACTAGCCTGAACTGAGAGTGTAGGCTTGACCAAAATTGATACATTTCTTTCCAGGAACAAACAATGCAACAGCTGGTTATATAATGGTTGATACCAACGGTGGATTAAACCAGATGAGACTGGGAGTACGTCCACATTTCTGTTGTTCTTTAAGAAAGACTAAACCTAGAATATGAAGATGCCTTTCTGCTGACTTACATTCTTTTGGAATCATACTTGCAGATAAGCGATATGGTTGCAGTTGCTAAGCTCATGAATGCAATACTAGTAATCCCTACACTGGATCACCGATCATTCTGGACTGATCCGAGGTTCTTCCCTTCTTCATGACAATAATGAGGATCCTACCAAACTATTCAGATGACTGATGTTTTGGTCTTGGTGTGCAGTGATTTCAAAGATATATTTGATGTGGAGCACTTCAAGAGAACTTTAGAGGATGATATTTTAATTGTGGATTCCTTGCCGCCGGCTTACAAAGGATTGAAACCCTATACGAGGGCACCATCTTCCTGGTCCAGGGTACGAAGTAACTACTCTAAGAACTACTGAAGTGGACATCATAGTTGCTTAGAAATCAGGATAGTTCTCAGTACGGCCGAACAATGATGAATTTCCCAGTTCCTTTTTGCAGGCTTCCTACTACAGAGCTTTCGCACGGACACTAAAGAAAGCCAAAGTTGTTAAATTCACGCATACAGATTCACGAATTGTTAACAATGGTCTCCCTCCTCATATCCAACGTCTCCGCTGCCGGACGAATTACGAGGCACTAAAATTCAAGAAAGAAATTGAAGATCTAGGTAATACTCTAGTTGATAGACTGAGGAATGGGTCCAACCATTATATCGCACTTCACTTAAGGTGACTGCAACTTCAGATGTTTAATAAAGCTGATAGCATTTTGCTGCAGAGGAATTTATATATCACTAATATATTTGTTTTCCTTTTCAATTGATAGATATGAAAGGATATGCTCTCATTTACCGGCTGCAGCCATAATCTAACACATCAGGAGGCAGAGGAGCTGAGAGATATGAGATTCAAGGTGCGGCACTGGAAGGAAAAGGAAATTAATAGCAAGGAGAGGCGACTTCAAGGAGGCTGTCCTATGACACCTCGTGAATCAGCTCTTTTTCTTAAAGCTATGGGTTATCCTTCCAGAACGAATATCTACATTGTAGCAGGTGAAATATATGGTGGGCACAGTATGGATGAATTAAAGGCTGAATATCCAAATATCTACACACATCACAGTCTGGCAACAGTGGATGAATTAGAACCCCTCAAGCTGTACCAAAACAGATTAGCTGCAGTGGACTACAATGTAGCACTTCAGAGTGATGTTTTTGTGTACACGTATGATGGAAATATGGCCAAAGCGGTACAGGGTCACAGAAAATTTGAGGGTTTCCGTACAACCATTAATCCGGACAGGTACTTTTCCGGGAATGTTGTTTTAAGTATTAGTACATATCAACTATAAGTGTTAATTCTCAAATTGTTTACAGGCAGAAGCTTGTGGAGCTCATTGACAAGCTTGATGAAGGTACATTAACTTGGAACAACTTTAAAAGCAAAGTGAAGATGCATCATGAAAACAGACTAGGAGGTCCATATCAGAGATTGACTGGTCAAAGTAGAAGGCAAGAGGAGTATTTTTATGCAAATCCTCTTCCAGGGTGCTTGTGCAAGAGAACACAAACGATTAAGTGAAAATGGACTTACTCTAAGGAGGTGTGGATATTTCAGCTTCAGATATACTACCTGCTTAACTGCAGGTGAAATGGAAATAGGTAGGCATCTATTAGAATGACCGAGATACACCAAATAGTGCAACTCCTAGAAAACTGGCACCAACATACCACAGATTATTATAATACTCGTTCTTACATATGGAGGTGGGAGAGGGAGGTTCACTCATTGTCATCCGAGATGTGCATATTCAACGGATTGTTTATTCAAGTTTAGAGACAGAAGGGAAATTCATAGAGAAATTAAGTAGTATAATATGATGTACAGTCTAGTTCATATGATTTAATGTAAAATATGGATAGGATTACCAACACAGAATACTTTTGTTACATGTGATGTACAGTCTTTCCCCAGTTTTGGAAAATTTTGATTCATTCATGAAGTCCAACTTTATTCTGGATGGATTTACGTATATGCAATAGTTATAAGTTACAGAACAAGGTGTACCGCAAGTGATGAATGAGAATTTTTTAGCCTAGTTCATTTGATTTAATCCGCTTTAGCTGCTATTAAAATGATTGGACTTTCTTTTTAGCATTTTTTCTATCACATGATATTTTGCAGCTTACTTCTGTACATTAAATATTTTTTCCTTGTGGATGGCATCTATAGGAGTATCTAGATAGGAGCAACCCTTTAAGGGTATTTCTCTCAACATGCAAGTATACATCTCATCAAGTCTCTTATTGGTCCACGTCATTTTTCTTTTAGCCATTTCATCAGTATACCACCTCATTAGCTAGGAAACCTAAACATAAACCGTTCAGTTTCAGTTCGGTCCATTTAATTTATTGACGGCACACCAACGGTTTAGCACACATGCAGCCCATTGCTTCGGTCGTGTGATTAATGAGAGGGTTAATTCATCTCATCTTTACATTGTGCTGATCATAATGAAGGCCATTATTTCATTGTGAGTT
Source organism: Poa pratensis (assembly GCA_947311845.1). Lineage (NCBI taxonomy): Eukaryota > Viridiplantae > Streptophyta > Magnoliopsida > Poales > Poaceae > Poa > Poa pratensis. The sequence goes on from CAMZMU010000027.1 coordinate 29,414,359, forward strand.
CAAAGTTTATGACAATATATGATCGCTTCAGTAGGACGTCTTGAGGCACTGACTGCTGCACACATTTAATTGTCACAAAAAGAGCATGCAACCTAAATCTCAAAATCCAAATCATAAAAGACAGATTAAAATTTTCTGAGTTGATCTTATTCTCAATCCAATTCAAGTCTACACAAGCACCATATTTGTAATTTATGCTATTCTACTTTATAGTTTTAAAGCCCTATATTTATGCCATTTTGAAAAGCGTTAAGTGCACTTTTGGTCCCTCAAGTTTTTTAAAAGTCCAAGTTTGGTCCCTTAACTCTATTCTGATCTAAATGCGGTCCTCAAACAATAAATTTGTGAGACTGATCACAAAACCCTTAGGTGAGATAGGATTGTATGGGAGAGTGATTGAGATTTGTGCCGTTGAACGTGCATCCTAATTGCATAATGGATCCCCGCGTCAGATGAGCCTAGTGTTTAAGGACCATGTTTAGACCAGAATAAAGTGGAGGGACCAAAATTAGACTTTTGTGACACTTAAAGGACCAAAAGTGCATTTAACCCTTTTGAAAAATTGATCTTAGATTGCGAGATGAGCTGAATACTAACTAGAAGAAGATGACAATTAGAGACTCCTTCAGAAGAAAAACAAAATTAGGTACGGGAGTGAACTGACATCTCCTTGCCTCGTTGCTGTTCTTACGGGAGTGAACTGACATTTCCTTGCCTCGTTGCTGTTCGCTGACTGTGGCCATGTGGCCGGCTGGCTGTTCGCACGAGCTATTGTCTTTGATTAAGTGGATGCTGGAAGGAAGTAAAGGAAAACGATATAATAAAGACCTTAAAGATCGGTAGATGGGCTCCCAGTGATTAGGGGGGCAGTTTTCCCAATCGCTATTAGGGAAAGAACGACTCCCGCTCGAACCCCTTGAATCCGTCCCTGGAGGCAGGTGGAGAGGCAAAACGTCCCAATAAAGACCTTGAAGATGCAAACCCCCCTTGAATCCCACCTCTCATTTCGGATCTGAACTTTGCCCTCGATGAACCGGCTGAGGGAGTCGTCGGCGAAGAAAATCCTGCCCTCGACGTCGTGGGAGGAGGAGCAGACTCCAGCGCCGGTTGAGGGTGAGGAGATGGAGAAGAGGAAGCAGGCGACAATTTCTCAATCGAAGACGGCCCCAAAGACTCCAGTGGCGCCGGAGGAGGAGAAGCCGACCTCGGAGTCAGAGTCAGAGTCGGGGTCGGGCTCGGGGTCTGAGTCGGATACTGACATGTGGAACATCTTCCCTGGTCTAGGCATCGAGTTGGGCAATGGTGGAGTGATCTTGGTGCTTTTGGAGACGCCATCTGGCTTTGCAATTTTCACTTATGATGGTGTCAAACTCCGCCTACCAAATGCAAAGGAGAATATCTGGGGAGATTTCATTGACGGCAACTTGGCAAAATCAGTTGTTTGGTTTCAAGAATTTCAAATGTTTGAGGACAAGACTAGCGCCATTCACAGTGTTACTGGTGTTGACAAAAAGCTTGCTATGATGATCTGGAAGTACATAGAGCCAGAGCAGAAACTAGCTGTCGGAGAGCTTAAATATAAAGATATCATTGAAGCCAAGTTGGAAATATCTTGCCTGTTTGATGAGACTGTCATGGAGTTGATGTGGGGCCTGAAGAATTGCCTGCAGTACGTAGTCCCTGATGAAAAGATAAAGCTGACTAGTAAGGACCGCCTCCCTATGAGCGAAGGAATGAAAATTGTCCTGAGACGTTATGAGTTTGAAGTCGAATCAGAGATGGTTAATGAAAAAATTGTTGAGATGACAGGCATTGTGTATAATTGTGATCTTTGTGTGAACAAACATTCTGTGTTCTTGCGGGCTGCTGGCGAGCACCATAAGAAGATATCCGACATTGACTCTCAGCATTGGGGTTCAGCTAAACTTGCGACTGCTCTCAAGATAATATGTTACCCTGACGAGGGACTTCCTGGTGATCCTCGGCAGGTTTTCTCAGAAGATGAGTTTCGTAAATTAGTGATGGATGAACCTTTATATGAAGGCAAGCTACGTAAGGGGTCTTGCAGGGCTGTCTTCGAACATGTGGTGTTGGCCCGTCGCCTTAGAAATAAGACGCTGAGACTCTTGGACCATCACGTAAGGGAGGCAAGAAATGCATATGAACCTTATCAAGCTTTGATGAGCAGCAGCTGATCTGAGAAAAAAAGTATAATGGGCATTTGACATAACTGTATGTTGGTTTGTTTGTGTTATGATTATGAAACTCCTATGAGATATCAAAAAAAGATGCACCATATATATTCATCGCTCGGCTTCTCTACCTTGACCTTCTCTGCCACATGTTTCTCCTCACGAGCTCTGCTCAGTTCTCAGCTTTGATAGGTGCTGGATGATATGTTTGTTGATATACGATTCTTCGTCTCCATGTGTTTTCTTAGCTTGCCAGGGCGATTTAAATGATGCAGCTGTCGGTGTTACTTATCTGTCGCTCTCTTGCAGATATATATTTCCTGGTCACTCTCTGATGTCTTCACTGGCATGGGATTTCGTAGCCTAATTTAATCAATCGAACCAACATATTAGGATGTTTTTTATTTAATATACTTCCTCTCTTATGAGCCCTTTTTGTTCCGGATGGGAGTTCCATTGGTTTAGTTGCTGAGCTCCTGACATAGGCTGTTTAGTTATTGAGTTCCATATACCGTGGCCTCATCCGACGATATCTTTTCTGTTTTGTACAACAGATACAACCTTATGATATTTCTTAGTTTGAAACTGTCTATCAGGCTTGCCGTGCGATGACAATTAGAGCTTTATATTGTTTTTACCTTGACCAATTATGCCTTTGTGTAGTAGCACATCAAATATGGTTTTGTACAACAGATACAACCTTATGATGTTTCTTAGTTTGAAACTGTCTATCCGACGATCACACTTAAAGAAGCGAAAAAAGTGACTTCAACAGTAGCACATCAAATATGATTTTGCTTTGTATTTTGATATACAAGTTAAGAGTAAAAATATGATCTTTGTCAGGAAATATAAGCTTTAGCGGCAGACAAAATTTTCTATTGAAGTTTAAATTTGTTATGATAGGAAAAGGATAATGAAAAAATACCTGATAAAATGGTAAACATAGGCACCTGTCAACTCTTGTGGTAAAATAGTATCCTTGTTCACTTCGGTTGCACTACTCATGAATTACCTTGCACCACAAATTGTATTCCTCCGAAATGGTTACTAGTTCATCAATCACCACATAGAAGGCACATATACTTGTTCCTTCAAGTTCTGGGTAGCACTCTCTGTGGGGAACCCTCGTACGGCACCAATAGTCCATTGTGAAATGATTCCAGCAGCAACAGCAAATCTTAGCTCCCTCTCCAATGTATCTTGGTCCTCATACATCTCAGGACAAGTTGTCAACTTCCTAATAGCAGCAGCAACAATAGCATCCCCAGAACCTGTTCGGTCAGTTGTGGTTGGAGTTATGAGTGCGTCCTCCGTTCCAACCACACAGCCATGAAACTTGGGTGTGTAGTAGTGGATACGAAGTGTTCCATAGGTCACTAGCAAGAGTTTTATCCCATCATGCCAAATTGGAGCAATTTCTTCAGGGGTATAGTGGTAATATTCTGGCCAGTTCCTCGTTAGATGAAACCCATCCAAATAATACTGAGGTGGAGTGGCTCGCTTATATGCGTAATACTTATGATCGAGGAGGAATTCCAGCTCATCCCTTGACACCTCTATGATATCAGCCTCGTTCCATGCCCTGTTTATGAACTCTTTAGTCTCGTCCCTTGACCTCCACAAAGGCAAGGGCAAATTGAGATCAAAGAATATTTTGCTTCCAAATTTCTTGGACAGCTCAATGGTTCTGAAGAGTGTGTTTTGCATTGATGGAGTCAGCAAGACTTCTGAATTGAAATGCAACATTCTGGCCTGCACAATTACCACAGATTAGATCTGAACTTCAGTTTGTGTTTACAAGAAATATGGTTTACAATGCACTTTCCGTACCACATATGAAGTCCCTTTTAAGGACAAAAGTTAACAACATGACATGAGAGACGTACTCTTGTATGCATAAGGTTTCAGTCATTTCAATCTTGCACACTTGCTATTTTTAACATAAGCACTAGTATACGTTTAATTGAATAGTTAGATTATCCATGGAAGATGATTCTCCTAAGATGATGATAACTATATCAAGAAAAGAAAATTGTGGTGGAAGGAAAAAAAAACTTAAGGAAAAACATATACAGTACAAAAGATTCAGTCATGCAATGCAATTTGACTTTGATGGACTGCTCTAACATTTATTAAAATATAACTCGAAACTTGGCAACCCCTGAAATTTATCACAGCGTCATTCATTATTAACTTTTCTTAACAAAGCAAAGAGGCAGTTCAGAGGGATTAAATTTTATTTTGTAAAGCTAAGGACAGCATAAAGGTATATAAAAGTGGCACTTCATTTCAATTTTCATTGCCATTTGATTCCTATCCAATGAAGACTGTTCCCAAAAATCACACCCCAGTGGTCAAGAAGTCTGGAGTCCTTTACATTTTACTTAGAAACTGCACTTCAGAACATTCATTTGCTTGCTTAGTTCGAGAGGAATAATATTTACACAAAAAAATGAATAAGCAATTTTACAGCCTATCATCGATTTACTACTTATAAACAAATCTTCCAAAACAGCTTTAACTTAGCAGCAAGCAAATACACATGACATAGGGTATCTAATGGGGTTTTCAGTCTTATCAGAAAGTTCTCTCACATATCTCTTAAGCAGTTAAGCTGCACCGTAACATCCAATGGAGCGTTTGGATAATTTACTGGAATCAATCTGAGGTAACCCCCCAAACGGCAACTAGCAATCCAGGCTACGTGGTTAGACAACTGGATTACAGTGTTGTGTTTAATTAAGAGTTGGTTCAAATTCAATGCAATTTGACAATGCACATTGGTAGCTATCTACATAGAAGCATAGCTTGCCGAGAAATGCCAGATCACTCATGGAGCCTGCATCAAATCTAATCTTTACCCACAAGAGCACGGATTCACCTCTTTCAACACATCGGCGTTGATCTCGTCCTCATGGAGCGAGTCCTCAGCAGAGCTCTTCACCGTCTCGGCCACAAGACTCGTCCCGCCATTGCCGTCGTCCCTGTCCCGGAACCCCACCTTCATTCGGGTGGTGGCCGTGGACGCGCCGCCGTCAAACCTGATGGCGCGCGTCTGCACCCGCTCGCGGTTCATACGGTACACAAGCTTGTGGCCAAATTCATCGTCGCCGACCTTGCCAAGCACCGCGGCGCGGCCGCCGAGCCGGGTGAGCGCGATGGCGACGTTGCTGGCGGCGCTCCCGGGCGAGCGCGCGAACTCGGGCGGCTCCCACTGCAGGTGCAGCCAGGTGGAGTACTGGTCGCGGTGCATCTGGTGGTCCGACACCCGCACCGTGGGCACGAACTCCCACCGCGGCGCCCCGAAGCAGCACACCAGCGGCGGCCACTCGTCCGGGAGCTCCTCCGCCCCGACATCGGAATCGTCCTCCGCGAGGACCAATTTCTTAGGCTCCTCGGCTTGGGCCACTTCTTCCTGCTGCTTCTTGGCGTCCTGCTTCGGCTTCCTTGTCCGGCGGCTCTTCGGCTTCGCCGCCGGCTCCCCCTCGCTCTCCGAATCCGACTCTTGTCCCGCCTTCTTGGTCTTGCGCTTTGCAGCCTTCGGCTTCGTCGGCGACGAGCGGGGCTCCGAGGCCTTCTTCCGCCCGCGGCGCGGGGTGGGTTCCGGCGTGGCAGCGCCGTTGGGGGAGCAACGGAGATGGAGGGTGCGGAAGAGGCTGGTGGGGTGTAGAGGCCCGAAGGGGAGATAGGGCTTGGGGGCTAGAGGTTGGAGGAGGAGGAACGGGGAGGCGGCGGCCATGGCCATTGCCCCTCTCTTCGCCGGTGGCAGGAATGGGGGAGAAGTGAGTGTTCCACTCTATCCGGTGAGACCCGGTAAGGGTTTAGCGACCGTTAACGACTTCTGCTGTCCCCTTAACGGGCGAAGTGGATCTTGCCATTTCACGGGCTGGGCTGAAAAGGGCTAACACTTCGGGCCTTTACCCGGGGTTCTGCTCAAGGCCCTCTCACAATAGAGTTGATCTATACCACCTGGTTCAGCCCAGCAGTATACTCTGTTTTTTCTGTGTGGGCAAAGCAGAGTACTCTGTTTTTTGTGTGTGGGCAAAGCAGAGTACTCTGTTGCATACACGAAAGAATGCAGAGTACTCTGCTGCATACATTTGTGACTCCCAGGATGGGTCCAGTGCTCTATATTCAAAACAATTCAATAAAATGAGAAAAGATCATGCATGTCGTAAATGATATATCCACAAATGTGTAACTTTGATTTGAAATATTTTTATTCAAAACTGTACAAAAATGACAAATGTGTATATCTGATTATATACATTTTCAGAAATCCAAAATATATAAGATTTTATCATTTCTATGTATCCCATAATACAATTTTTTTTGCATTGTGACTTTGCATGATTGTAGGAAACAGCATCGAATACATATCTTTTTTCAGATTTTTGAAACTGAAAAATATTATTTTTTAAATAGAGGGAGCCCTCGATTTTGGAGCCAAAATGACTTTCCCAGTACTATGTTTGTTCTTCTCCCAGGTAGATAAACTCTGGCTGGTCTAAAATTCAAAAAAAAAAAAACTTTGGTTGGTCTACTGCTGGACGAAACATCAGGTTGGCGTCTTTATTTGAGCTAGTTCCGATTAACAAATTTATCTATCTAGATTTTTAGACTTTTAGACTTTGTCCATATACACGTGTAATAAAAAAATATCTAAACATATTTCATAGGTATGTTCACTCATTTGTGTATGTCTCTACATAAAAACATCTAGAATATTTTACATTTCAAAACGGAGGGAGTACTAACGAAGTTCGATTTCTGAGGTGTTAGCGGGTAGCAGGTGTAAGCAGACAATTGTTCAAAGTTACTTTGTGGGTACTCAGCCTCAATCGCCCATGTCAACGTGCATCAATCAGACTATTATTTATCGTACCAACCTAAGAGCAGCTTAAAGAGAAACAGTACAGGCTACTGGAGAACACACCGTCCCCGAGCCACTGAACTACTAGCCCGCCCGGACGGATGGTCACTCAACGGGGAACATGACCTCGTTGGTGCGCAGCGGCGGAAGCGTCCATGGCGGGTTGTACCGAGAGAACATGTAGGCAAGGGCGGAGCCAGAAAAAAATCATAAAGGGGGCCAGAGCAGAAAATAGATGTATAAGGGGGCAAGATAAGAAAAATACGTAGCATGTAGCATGTAGAAGCAGAGATCTATGCGGAAATATCAAATCTCAGGGGGGGCCAAGGCCCCTGCTGGTCCCCCCTGCCTCCGCCATGTAGGGTTCCTTGACGACGTGCCCGTCCTTCTCCAGCGTGGCCTTTAGCCTGTCCGCCCTCTCCTCCACTACCTTGTCCGGAGTGAGCCCGGCGAACCTCACCACCCCGTACTTCCGCTCACCCAGCTCCCGCAGCACCACCCGCTCGTCCGTCGGCCGCGGCGTTTCCTCCTCCTTGGTGTACTTGGACGGCAGCAGGAACTGCATCGTCACCTTCCCAGCCTGCTCATCCCGCCCCTCGGCCGTGATTACCGGCGCCGTCATGGCGACAGGCTCGGGCTCGGGTTCGGGCTCGGAGGACGTGATGACCGGCGCTGTCATGGCAATTGCCTCTGCCTTGCTGCCGTCAGGAGAGGTGATGACCGGTGCTGTCATGGCCATCGCCTCGGCTTTACTGCCGCCGGAGCCGGAGGAGGTGATGACCGGCGTGGCGGTCTTCTCGGGCTTCTTGGTGTTCTTCGGCCTGCCGAAGGCGCCGATGTAGTCGGCAAGAATCTCGAGCCCGCCGTCGCGGCCGCGTTTCATCTCCTTGGCGTTGTAGGTCACTCGGCGCTGACGCTCGGCGGGTACTTACGGATCTCGTGGCCGTCGCCGGTGTGGAGCACCTCGTACTTGGGCGTCTCCACCGTGATCTTCCCAAGGATGATCTTGCCCATCGTCAAACCCATGGCCGGCGTCAATCGGTGGCGGCGACAATGGCAGGGCCGGCGAGCTAGCTACTTCGGAGCTTCAGGTAAGCAAAGCCTTTTGATCAGCTGGTGATGGGTCCGTTGTGAATTTGGCTTCTCGACTGTGGGTTTAAGAAGGGGGGCGAGATTCAAATGAGTGGACGAGGAGGAAGTGCGAGCTGTGCCACAAGTTGCTCCAGGGATGAGTTCCGTTTTTGCTACATTCTTTCGAGGAATTTTCCTGTCCTCCGGCCCTTCCTCCCCCCTTCCTCCTTTTGAGTTTCGATCGACTTGGAGGAGAAGTCTGCATATCTAGCGTGGAGGAGAAGCGTGCATCATCTAGTTTGAGTTTTGCAAATAGGTTACTCAATTCTCATTATATTGTCTCGCATTCATCGTATGAGGACAAGCATTTTTTAATCAAAAATCCGACTTCTGTTCTAGTTGAATATTTATGTTCCAAGTGACGATGAACTTAAACAAGCCCAGTTTTTGAATATATCCTGGCAAATTTAAATACTGAATTTTGAAACTGGGTGAAACTCTATAAACTTGGAGAAACCCGGTGTATGCATGCAAAATAAAGTTTTGCGATAAACCACCATAAATTTCTAAAATATGTATGTGACACGTTGTATTTGTACTTTTCATGATATCTTAGAGTTCTATCAAGTTTCACTTGTCGAAATTATATTCAGTACAATCAGATTTATATTACTTTTCCTTAAACACAACAAAACTCATTTATACTCCAGCACCGGATACAGCTTGTAGCATTGTTATTTACAAACTCTTGCACGCCCGTATGAAACTGTATGTAATACACTGACACATGTTTATAGCATAGAGACATGCTATGATGAATTTTAAACATTACTGAGTTGGTTTTTGAAATTATCAAACACATAAGCATATCATATGAACTTATCAAGCAAAATAGTCCTTAAATATTCTGGAAGACAGAACATCAACAGAAATACAAAACACTTAACACTAATGACATATACCATTTTTGAATTACTAATCGATTAGACCACCAATTTTGCCAAGAACTTCGGTTTTGTCAGAACCATGTGGGCCATGTAAAGGTCGCCACAAAAGTGATGCCAGCGTGGCAATTGTTGTGGTCAAAATCCGCAGTCAGCCGATTTTGTGGTGTGGCTCTGTGTAGTTCAGCTTTGATGCAGCGCAAATTGATACGCTATTTGACGTTGATGGCATGCCGGCGCGAGGGAGCTGTCGATGGAGAATGGAGTTGGTTTAGAGGAGACCGCGTCCCTGCGCGTTTCCGAAAATCCATGAAGACTTTCGGGGCCTTCCGATGCCCGGTGCTACGTGAAGCTCATAGACTTCCGCTTGCGTACATTCCTAGCGCATGACTTGATGACGCCATGTGCGTGTTATGCGTATAGGCGTACCTGAACTGAACGAGAGGTTGAGGCAATGACGCGGATCTGGGGACAGCGCGTGGACTGTCGAGTCGTCGGCCTGTGCGCGAGCCGTGGCGCCGGAGCGCGTCTCATGGTCGAGATCTCGATAGACTCGTGATGTCATGTTGTTGGTGAAACTGGGTATAGATTGTATCATCTTGATGAATTCTTGTAGTGCTTATCTCAAGGACAACATGAAAAGTTGTAGATGAGACAATCAAATAAGAACACTTTGATTAATACTCTTATGTGTGTTGACCTACTAGTATAATATAACTTCCCACTTGCTTTCGAAGTCCTTCATCCCGCTTATATCTCTCTTACATACTCCAACATTGGCCACTATATTCCAACAACCATGTACATGTTCATTAACTTATATATAGCTTGTGTATTCAAGCCTTCAGCCACCTATGTGTTGCCGTTGTAGTAAATTCTCAACTCCTTGATCTTATTCAATCTTATCATAGAAATTCCCACATGCCCAACACATGCATCGTCCTTTTACCATTACAAGTAGGTCATGTCTGTTGTTCAAAAAAAGTAGGTCATGTCTGAGCAACAGAAATATGTAAGTAATAGAATATGTGTAAGACCAAGACAAGCTTCTTGAGATATAGACACACACACACAGAGAGGGGTATGCACCAGTTTAGATCTAGACGACCCATTTAGATGAAGAACCTTGAGAGTGGGATACATTTGAAACTAAGATTTCACCATGCTTGAAATTTGTGCTTAGGTTGTTGCACAACTTGTGCTTAGATTTCCCTTTATTTTGATCCAGTTATCCCCTATATTTACTGATAGTTTTGCTTCGGCGACGAGAAAGAGACCAATGGGCGATGCTAGGATTGCGCATAACACATGTTGCCATAAAGTCTCATCTAATTCAAAGTTATATATATTTGATGATTTGGGCATTATGATACCATGGCAATAGCTTGGTCCTGCTACAAGTTTTTGTTAGGGAAAATCATGTCACTCTAACGATTGTTGTTTTGATGACACCGCTAAATGATCTAATCTTTGATCGAGTTCGGGTGTCATGCCCCAAAGGGGAAGGGATTTATTTCTTCAGGATGACACCAATGCAAAAGTGGCGAGGAACTTAAAATCAGCTTTGTTGGACTAGTTGTTCTGATATCATGTAAAGCGAGATGAATCCCTCATTTTTTTTTGTTTTTTTCTCTCACTCTCCTGTTGTATATATGGTGTACGAGATTTGGACCAAATATGCATATTATGACTCAAAATACCAAGACGGTCTCTTTATTTCCTTGAAGAGGTTGAGATCCTCATCTATAACCGGAGGCATCACCAAGCTGCCCAATGGGAAGCCGGAAGTACAAACCGGACCAGCCGACCCTTAGCACACACCATATGCTCACGCTCCAGAAGTTGTCGTTGCCGTATTCCTCCAACCCATATTCAAGAGGGGACAAATATTGATCGACGCCAGACAACGCCACCGCCCTGCAGGTGTCCATCATCACACGTTCGTTGCCGAGATCCCCCTGTGTCACGCCGCCGAGACACGCCATCGTCGATGCGGGGCTGACACACCTCTCCACCAACTGACGCCTTCAGTGTGTTTCCATCGTCCGATCCGGAAGATCCAGACAAAAGGTTTTCCCCGCTTAGCTGAGTGAGGAGACAAGAACTGTAATGACGATAGTCATGTCTCCCCGTCCTCACCACCGGTGGTAACCGATGGATTAGCGGCCAGGACATCCACGAGCAAGAATAGGGAGGGGGTGCCACCCCACCCCATCGTGGCGCGCCGGATCGAGAGTACCATCCCCCGCCACCAAGGCGCTTCAAAAAAGGACGACGTTCGCGGTCTTAGGAGTCTCGAGCCGTGCCGAGCCACCCGGCGAGATCATCTCGCTGCCATGGTGAGACGTGGCATAGGAAAACCCTGTTTAGCATAGTGTCAATCTTTGCAATGGGAAGTCTCGATCGTTTGTGTTTATCTATATATTCTTCAATCTATGTACTATGTTTAGCATACCAGCGAAGTTAGAATCGTTAAAAGGTGTTTTGATTTGAAACGCTCTCTGGGAGACAAAAAAAGAGCCATCTGTTGAGCATAGCACAGTACTCTTCTTCTCGTGCAAGGGCCAGGCCAATAAACTCTGTAATGCGTCCATGGCAAGCGCGGGGGCATGGGAGGACGGTGCCCGTGTCCCAGTGGGTGCGGGTGGCGGCGAGCTGGGCGGCCGGCGTGGAGCCGTGGAGGTCGACAGTGTCGTCTGAAAGTCGGCTGGCCGTGTTGCCGGCGCTCACGACGGCGAGTAGTCACCGATGGATCTCCTCAACGAACTAACCGGCGACAATATACTCCGTCTCGGCCGCCGTGTGGTTAGCGCTCGTGTCTCGCCTGGGAGACGAACATCCGACTGAGCCAGCCTCCTACTGAACTTGCTGCTAGCCGCGCGCTAGCTATGATCAGTGATCTCCCTTTAGGAAAAAATGATTAGGTTTTGCTGTCAGAAAAGGTAGTTGCAACTTCCAATTGCTGGATAGTTTGGCCAGATGATATCCGCAATGTCACTACAGCTCGATTTGTTGCGTTTGAGTTTTGACTGCAGTATGGTTCAGGTGCAGTGTACAAACAGTACAAATGCGTGGTTGGGAGCACACAAAGCCTGGTTAGTAGATGAAAAAATAAAGCTTATTCAAGGAATATTCCCGACTGCAATCAGTGATCATTATGGATCATCTTACACTTTATGTTTTTCATGGTAATATTGCCAAATGTAATTGTACTAATTTGTTTATTTTGGCATGGTAAATATAGAATCACTGGATTATTTTTTCATTTTTTTTATGTAACAGAGCAACAAGATATATAGTAGTGATACCATTTGTTTTACTGCTCAATGAACACATTCTTACCAAGTTTACACCACCAAGTTTACAATTCATATACTATTTCTCGTTTAAACTTGGAGTCATATATGATACTGTATCACATGATAGCCTCTTGCCTCTTTTCCCGCCCTTTTTCTGGACCGTCCCTTCATTTAAGCACAAGTTCAATTTGAATGGCTTGAGGTTGCTCCAGATTGGACTTATATTTTCTTACTTTGAGAGTGTTATGGATCAGATACAATAAAAGGTTTGGAAATATGTGCCATACGAAAACTAGATCATGAGCATGGCATGTTGTGTGAGTAACACAAACGGTGTCCTCTTCAAGTAGTTGGATGGTATTGTAAAAGTGTTTTGGTTTCACGTGCATTATGTGCACATCTTTTATGAAAAAAGAAACTATCGAAAACCCGTTGCAACGCACGGGTATTTAACTAGTCTATATATATTCTTCAATCTATGTACTATGTTTAGCATACCAGCGAAGTTAGAATCGTTAAAAGGTGTTTTGATTGGAAACGCTCTCTGGGAGACAAAACAAAAAAGAGCCATCTGTTGAGCTTAGCAGAGTACTCTGTTTCTTCTCGTGCAAGGGCCAGGCCAATAAACTCTGTAATGCGTCCATGGCAAGCGCGCAAGGCCATGTCAATATCAGTGCGTATCAGCTGAAGCTATCAACATTCAGAAGATCATTTATTTATTTATTGCACCAACCAAACAAGAGCCTATGACACAAGAACATCAGTAGATCAGCTTAAACGGAAACACTACACAGGCTAATGAACTGCGCAACTTGGACGGATGATCACTCGACGGGGATCATGACCTCGTTGGTGCGCAGCGGCGGGAGCGTCCACGGCGGGTTGTAGCGGGAGAGCACGAAGGGGCCAGTGATGGCATGCCCGTCCTTCTCCAGCGCGGCCTTGAGCCCCTCCACCTTCTCCGCGACTACCTTGTCCGGAGTGAGCCCGCTGAACGTCACCACCCCGTACTTCCGCTCCCCGACCTCCCGCAGCACCACGCGCTCGTCCGTCGGCCGAGGCGCCTCCTCCGCCTTGCCGTACTTGGACGGCAGCAGAAACTGCATCGTCATCTTCCCCGTCTGCTCCTCGCGACCCTCTGCCGTGATCACCGGCGCCGTCATCGCCACGGGCTTGGGCTCGGAGGAGGTGATGACCGGCGCCGTCATGGCGATAGGCTCGGGCTCGGAGGAGGTGATGACCGGCGCCGTCATGGCGATCGGCTCGGCCTCGCCGGAGCTGGTGACCGGCGCCGTCATGTTGACCTTCTCGGGCTTGGTGTTCTGCGGCTTGCCGAAGGCGCCGATGTAGTTGGCAAGAACCTGGAACCCGCCGTCGCGGTCGCCTTTCATCTCCTTGGGGTCGTAGGTCACCTCGGCGATGACGCACGGCGGGTACTTGCGGATCTCGTAGCCGGCGCCGGTGTGGAGCACCTCGTGCTTCGGCGTCTCCACGATGATCTTCCCGAGCATCATCTTGCCCATCGCCAAGCCCATGACGGGCTTCGAGCGCGCCGAGCGGCGAGGTAGCTTAGCTTACTTCAAGATCCAGCAGCTGCTGGAATCTTTCTGTAGATGTTGATCCGGCTCGGTGGCTTCGGGATTAAGAACTGAAGATCGATTCGAACGAGTGGATGAGGTGCGAGGCTGAGTTGCGGCGCGAGTTGCTCCACGGATGCATTTCGTTGTTGGCATATTTTTTAGGATTTTCCCTCCACAGTCCGGTCCTTTCATCTTCATTCCGCTTCAGAAAAACAATTTACAAGTTTTACAAAATTCTGAAAATTACGGATGTAACCAATGGTGTATCCGACAAAGATGCAAAAAATATTTATTTTGAGCTACACAAAAATGACAAAAACTATGGATATCAGTATGGGTATTTTCCAATCTCTAAATTTTATCATTTTTGTACAGAATACAAACTATTTAAAGTTGATACTTTACACGTTTGTAGGATATACCATTGACTATATCTAGATTTGTTTTCAGATTTTTTCAATCTCGTAATTTCATTTTTGATTTTTTTAACTAGCAGGGAGCACCTTCGCTCGGGGGTCGAAATCAATTTCTGCTTTATTTCTCCTTTTGTTTTTTGTGTGGGTGAAAAGTTGTGAAATTAGTGGACTTTGACTTACACCCGCTGTATAGACGAGACTTGACGGGCCGACGCGGTACGTCCAGGTTGCATTTTTAAGAAAATCTACTCCGTCCAATCCAATCTAAGTGTCGTAGAAAACAAACTAACAACATACAACGTTTAGGATCAGAAGGAGTAACCAAAACTCGTAGGATGTGAATAGTACGCAAGATCAGCCAGATCAGCTCGCTCTCTCGACTGGTACGGTTTTGCCTATATACATGCGTGTTCATGTGAATGTGGATAAGTGCTAAAATATCTTATATTGTAGAACGGAGGGAGTACTTAGGAAGTGTTAGGATTATTTGCATCGAACTATTGCAGAAAAGTAGACGGATGGTATTAATTAACGAGTTTCAGTACGATATCTAAATTGCTACCACATGGGACATGGCTTGTGTGGCGATCAACCAAAACAAATCAATATAAAAACAAATGTTTAAATTCTAGGACAGTGACTATGTATGCTCATTCCACGTATCTCTACAACATTCAATCCTGCTAGAATTCCTGAGCTATGAAGCCTCCCACGTATCGGAGCGGCATTCCACTCGCGTGAGTTTCCCTGAGTGGGCCACGCGTCCACGGCCGACTCGTTTCCTGCCGCCCCAATAGGCCCTCGTTATTTTTTTCCTGTTACGTGGGCTATTCTCCTTCCTCTCGTTCCTCCTGTTCCAAGAAGACGAGCCGATCCGGCTCCGATTCCTGCCGCCGCCGAACATCGCAAGCACGAGAGGAGTCCGAGCGGGGTCGCATCAGTTTGAGTGGCAGCAGATGCACCACAGCGTGGGTGGTGGAGGTCCCGGCGGCGCCGGCTCTCTCTCTTCCGCGCTGCCTGCCTCTGTCCTCATCTTGGGGCGGCGGGCACAGAGTCCATATCCACCGGCGGATTGGCCTCTTTTCCAGATGCGGCGGCACACCAGTGAAGAAAAGTCTAGAGGTGGCGGCGGTCTGATGCGGGAGGTTGGCAGGGCAGTGCCTCTTGCTTCTCCTCTTTCTTCTGCGGCGACCAGAGAGGTAGGCGCTCCCTCTTCCTCTTGTTTCTCTCACGGATTCCCTTCAGCTCAGTGCTCCATCCTCACTAGATGAGGGCGGCGGTGCCGCCACCGCAGATGGCCAAGAGGCACTCCTACGCCACGGTTCTCTTTTGTGATCCACTCTCCTTCTCCTCCGTACCAGGGGCTAATGATAGCGGCAACTTTTCTCTCATCTTCTTCTGTCACGAGTCCATGGTAGGCCAAGCGGCGGCGCCGGACGGGACTTGATTCTCCAAGAATATCATGTTAAAACCTTTTTCACTCCACAACTTTGTTCTGCCGTTTTACATTCAGTTCCATTGCAGCTGTTTGAGATGGGCTGGAGCTCTCCATATCTCGCTGGAAAGCTCTTCACAAGTTTGCCTCTGGGTATGCCTCAGGTGTGCAACATATGCTCACTGATTTATTACCACCGCACGATTACATACTAATCCCACCAATCCTCTGTGCTGAATTTGTAATCTTATAAATGAGAGATTATTCAGCCTACATGAGAGTCGTTTTACCACCGAAAGAATCAAGAACATGATCAGTATTTGTGTAGATTGGCTTAACCAATTGCAGCGTAGAAACCATTACAAGTTGCGCTTTCTGAACTGTGTTACTTGACTGAAACAGAACTTATATTATTTGTAGACCATTTATTTGGTATTGTTTATCGACTACCACATCAGATTTTGGAATGTTCCATGAGGACTGATCGTATTTTTTCAGTTTCCTGTAGGTTCTTTTGTCAGCACTTGCTTTCACGGTTCTGAAACTTCCTCCGGATGGTGCATTTGGAAAAGTTTGTGCTTTTCTCCCTGTATGAGCCCTATAGCAGTTCTGATGTGATAGCGTACCATTTGACTTGGAAAAACGATTTTAGATGGTGAAAGATAGAATGCTTGGTGTATGAAGTAATGAGCAGTTTCAGGGTATTTGATGAATATCATATGACTCAATGCAGTCTACTGTGAACAAAAACGAATACAACCTTGCAAAAAAGTAACAATTGTTCAATAATATGGTTATTTTAAATTACTATCCACATTTAGCTCTTTAGTTAATAGTTTGTATGTGTTGCATATATGAAAAGTTTGGTGTCTATTTTATAATTGCAAGAGAAATTATTTTATTCTCATATCCATGTCGTGTATGATCTTTCACGTTTGTTCATCTTTATTTTTAAGTTTTTGGGCCAGTAATATTAAAACATCTATCTATGGCAATTTTTATCTTTGTTGATGTAGCTTTAGTATTTCAGTAGGCTGGTACCTTGTTTATGTCTCCATCTTATTTGTACATCTGGTAAAACACCTGCTAAGTTCATTCCGGTGGAGCTTTTGTAGGTGGTCATGCTGCTAAATTCATGCTCTTGATCAGAATATGCATTTTTTTTTTTTTTTAGAACACTGACTGTAGGGCAAAGCCCCACAGTATTTTATTGAAAATTAAAGGTCAGACAGTAGCAAATACAAATAATTACAGGGGGTGACAACAGGGGTTAGGAAAAAGTAGAGAGAACTATAACAGATTGTCAATCCATGATGACAACTCTTGGACATGTTTAGTCTTCACCCTATGCGTATGCAGAGTGATATCATTCACAAACCCTCTCTTCCAAGCTCTGAAAGTGGGCATCACTTGCTGAAAAATTGCCTCATTCCTTTGCTTCCATATATGCCAACATGCTAATATTACTACCTCAGCAAAGAAAGGTTTATTGAAACGCTGCTTGGCTGTCCGAAAGACATGTTCAAAAGAGGCACCATCCTCCCATTGTATCTGAAGGTAGCACCAAATTCTTATGCTGAAATTGCAGTGGAAGAAAAGATGTAACCAATCCTCTGTGATGTGCGTGGGGCATAATATACAGTGGAAAACATCAGCGACATTCCAGTGTCTCCTCCGAAGCATGTCTCTCGTATTGAGTCTGTCACTAACCATCAACCAGGCAAACACCTTTAGCTTGAGCAGCACCTTGCTCTCCCAAATCCAATCATACACCTTGCTAGCTCGCTGATCTCTGAAACAGTAGTGATAATATCGACTTGACGTATACACCCCATCTTTCCAAATTGTTCTCCATTCATCCGTGGCACCAGGAATCAAAGTGATCTCTGTCAAAAGCAGATCTAAGCCTTGGTATTCCTCAAAAGCTTGCTGTGACAAGGGAAGCGCAAACAGCAGGGAGCGATCGGTCGAAGAGAGCATTTCCTTCACCGAGATTTTGTCATTCAGAGCAAACGAGAATAGTCTTGGGAAAATCTCCAACAGCAGCTCCCCATTCCATTTATCAGACCAAAACAGCGCAGTGTCTCCCGAAGCCACCTTGACAGTGCAGAAACCTCGATATATAGGAGCCAACTTCATGATGTCTCGCCACCAAAATGAGCCAACTAAGTTGGAAGCTTGTGGTACACCATCAGGGTAGTAGCGCCACACCAGATTAACCCACGGAATATCCTCCTTATTGAAGAACTTATGTAAATGCTTGAGGAGGAGGCCCTGGTTCTTCTTCTGGAAATCCACAATACCTAAACCTCCACTCTTCTTCGGTTTGCAAATCATCTGTAAAGACGCCAATGATTGCTTTTTTGAATCCGGAATATTGCCCCGCCAAAGGCATTGTCGAATGATCCTATAGATCTGTTTAATAATTCCTGGTGGTATTTCCAAAGAGCATAAGAAATAGATAGACATAGATGATAGACAGGAGCCAATGAGCTGTAATCTGCCACCGTAGGCTAGGAACATGGAACTAGCCGTTAATTTCCTCTCCATCTTGGTCACTAGAGGTAGCAAATCAATCATCCTGGGTCTTGTAGTACCCATGGGGAGGCCCAAATATGTAAACGGGAAGGAGCCCACAATGCAGCCGAAGCCAGCAGCCAGTTGGTTAACTAGATCATCAGAGACATTAATAGGAAGCATACATGATTTGTGATAATTGATTGCCAGCCCTGTGGATGTGCTAAAATCCTGTAAAGCTTTTTTGAGGACAGCCAGTTGAGCAGGATCAGCTTCTAAAATCAGCAGAGTATCATCGGCGTATTGTACCACAGGAAAGTCTTCAGTTTACTATTAGATTATGCATATTAGATTGATATTTTCGTTATTTACTATGACTACTGCAGCATGAGGAGAAAACAGCCTGTACTTTGTTCTACATATATTCTGCAGTTAGACTATTTGCACTTAAGCTTGCAATGGTGCCATAGATAGCCGTCTTAGCAACCCATGCTTCCCTTGTGCCTAGGATGATGGTGACCGCTAATTCATTTGTCGGCTCTTACCTTCATTGTCGAGGACATGCATCTTTCAGGGTGAGGTGTGGCATCTCTGCAAGCAATACATGCACATTTGTGTTGGTATCATCACGGACTGAGTTGTTGTTTCGTTATTTGTTATATGATGTCGTAGAGTTGATGGTTCCTTTGTATGTAAGCTCACTTCATGTGCATCCCACTTGATCTTTCTAGAGTTTCTATGTCCATCCTAGGGAAGCATCTACTGCCTCCAATGTAGCAAATCTGGATATTACACGTGAACTGGATATTTTTAGCTGCCTCTTTCTCTCAGACAATGTTTCAGGCCAGGCTGTAAACTTGGAGATATTGCAGGCTGCAACATAGAACGGCAGACTAAGCCTAATCTACTGCTTGGAAAGAAGAGGCCCCAAAACAGGAGCTTGGATTCAAAATAGGATTAAAATTTGACTTCATTCTGCTATTGTATAAATATATTCGTGCATATATATTGACGGATACATGTAGGTACACAAGTTTATACATGTAAGGAATTATTTCCCCAAGCATGCTGGCTTCTAGCATTTCATTTGCTGCATCTGGAAAAACCTGAGCTAAATATCTGTTGAGGTACAGTTAAAGTTACTCATTGATGTTTGGAACTGCTTTGTAATTGTCCAGTAAATCAGTGCATGCTTGCTTTCTTGTTAATTTAGAGGTGTAGGATGAGCTAAGTTGAGCCATAAGAGCAGATACAGATCGTTCCAGTGCAACCAACTATAACACTCATTTGTAGGTTTTGCAAGCTGCATTATGCACCGTTCTGAAACTACAAACTGTTTGCTCTGTCGTAAGCGTATTCTAGCCAACTGTTCCTTTAAATTGGTAAAACATCTGATTATAAGTGTGCCCACCCCTGGGAGGTAAAACTGAAGGTGCTACCTATCGAAGATCAATCATTCATTTTCAGAGGGTAGCATGTAACCACATTTTGGCAACATAACCGACTCTAAGAAACAATTAGGCTAGCTGATTGCAACTCTATTTTGAGTAATTACAAATGCACATGGTCAGCAGTAACTTATGCACAAGTGAGACTATGTGGAAATGTTTTAGGGATTTATGGTCAGCTTAATGATCCCATTATATTACCAGTAGAAATTTGTAGTATGACTAAAGAACTTACACAACTGTCTAGTGTGCACTCTAGAACCTAAACAACCTGAATGGTTTAGTTCTACTCCCCTGCTTTCCACCATGATCTTAATAACTAGATTATCCATAGCTAGCATTAGTGGCTCTAGAATTCCAATTAGCATTGTAGTTACCCAGAATAGAGTTGCATATATCTACATCATATGATTTTTTTTTTTTGCTATTTCTTTAAATTCCTTATTTATTTGTTATCTCTTGCTATCTTTAATAATTCATAATAAATAACACCTTAGTATGTTTATTTCGTGATATTTATTAATCATGGCACTATCTTAGTCTTCATGTCATGCAAAAGCAGCCTTTTTGTTTTCCTTCAAGTTGTTAAATATACAAGATTTTCTTCACTCTTCTCTTTTCTATTAGTTGTGTTGAGTTTGCTGCTTTGGCTTGTTTCTCTCATCCAACCGTGACCATATCAGATCCGTGAGAGCCGTAGAACGCCATGTTTGTCTTCACCATTTATTCCATTCTTTATGAGATTTCACAAAAATCACGAATAACCACATTTACCTGGAGCCATTTTTCGCTGCTTATTTGTTTAGAAATATATCTGGATCTGTTTAGCTTTCAGCCATCTCAACCAAATGTAGGAACCATACTATTTAGTCGTTCTAGACAAAAAACACACGCATATCATATTGTTAGGTCTTTCTTTTATTGGTAATAATTGTTTGTCAAAGAATGACTGTTGATTGATTTTAGTTTCCCTACCATATACATAGTTTTATGGAAATTAGAGCCCTTAACTAAAACAAAAATTGGACTACCAGTTGCAATGTGCATTCTGTTTATGTCCATGATATCTATAGTTGCCTCATAGCTATAACAAGAGCGTTTTCCTTTCGATTTTGTTACATGTGTATGAGATGACGGATTAAGTGTTTACTATTTCATCATACTTATTAACACACAATTTGTCTGTATGAAATGAAATTCCAAGCTCGACATACAAACATAAGAAAACACACCGATGCTCATAGACAATGGGCGCAACAAAGTGCGCCTAATCCTTCTAGTCTAATTAACACGCTGCATTTTACGACAAAGCTCATGGAGGCCTTCGATGGCGTCTCGAACCATGGACATGAATGTCAGGCACATCCTGTCACCGGCTCTCGTATCTAGCCTAACAACTTCATCTAATTTACTTTGACTACACCATGGTGTATTTCTAGCTACGTTAGCTTCGGGTTACACTTCTTCGATTGTACCACCCAAACCTTCAACTGATCAACGTGTGGTCATAAGGCATATTCATCGCCAATTTCAACATGAATGGTGGTGAATAAGAATGTGGAATACAAGCTACTAATGTTTTACACACTAAAATATAGAGATTTACATGCACCTAGCTACATCTCTACATATACAATCCTCCTAGGATCCTTGCCCTCTCCTTTCTTCTCATGTCCTCCAATAAGTTAGTGACACCACACCACACGATGGACCCCACTCATATCTTACTTTATAATTCACACCAATAAAATATTTGGGATACATACATACCACTTTATTGTTTACACCTACAAAAAAATAAATTGTTGGACACATACACATGTTTTGAATTTATTTGCCAAAAATTCGGTATTTTTTTGGTATTTTCAATATCCTCCAATAGGATAGTGACACCACACCACACGATGGACCCCACTCATATCTTACTTTATAATTCACACCAATAAAATATTTGGGATACATACACACCACTTTATTGTTCACACCTAAAAAAAAATTTGTTGGACACATACACATGTTTTAAATATATTTGCCAAAATTTCGGTAACAAATTGGTATTTTCAGCTGCACAAGAAAAATATGGTGTGAAAAAGGAAAAATAAATCCATTTGCTGCTCAAAATGTCCATTTTTTGTGTAGCCTAAATTAAATTTATATTTTTTACAAAACTTATAGAGCACGTACAGTACAATACGTAAATTAGTTGTATGCTTTATCTACCAAATATGAAATCTGGATATACCGTTTTGATATTTGTAAAAGATGAGATAAAGTGAGTTTAAAACTCTATCCCTTATACTTTTTGTGCCGCCAGCGCCCACCATAGCATAATGCAACCTATGTGCGACACCATTTTTCTCCATCTGCTTCGGCCGAGTCGTATTCTACCAAAAATAGTCATTCCATTGTAAAATTTTCCCGTCTCTCCACACACGTCTTTGGTTCCATCAAGCCCCTGGGAATACAGGGCATATCGGTCTCCGATGTCACGTCTCAAGTCTACTGTCAACTTGCAAGCTACGTGCGCTCCCCGTCGGTGCATATTCTGGTGGTCACACAACACTAATGGGCTGGAAGACTTCCTACATCTCTCTCGCAGTAGTTGCATGTTAATACCCATGTCATCTCTCGCATCGGCCGCCGTTGTCGTTGTTACTGTTAGTGGTGCTCGACTCGGTGGTGGTGGAAGCTGCAGTTCAGACCGTGAGCAAAAACTTGATGATGAAAGGGGGTGGAAGGATGAGTTAGAAACCTCATTGGATGCCACCTAATTATTAATGAAAGATGATGTGTGTATTTATCTTTGAACGTGTTCTCTATGTTTGTTTATCCCTCACTTATATTATCAAGGCAACGAGAAATATTATGTAAGCAATTGCATATGTATTTGGTAGATGGTTGGATACATACACTGAAAAGGACATACGAATGTCTAGCCTCCGCTGCAGTAGTTAGAGTGCAGAAAAGTCACGACCCATGAGTGTAAAATGATAAATGAGCGTGACTTGTTAAACATTTAGCGGACATGACAAAATTGAGATGACCTATGAGTATTTCTTTAATGTAATTTGAATTTGATACACAGATTAAGATGGTATAAACCGTTTTAAGAGTCACGTTGCCTTATTTTTTGGTGCATTATTTAGTATCTAGGCAGTGGAATATTCTTCTGTTTACATAATATCGATCGATTGTACTCGATCCAATTGATGTAGTTTTTTGGGACATAATTATGCCAGCTATTACTGATTTGGAATATTTATATCAGCAAAGTCTACATAATTTCATTATTAAATTAATGACCTCTTGAGGTCTCGATGATTAATACAGTCTTGACTAATATATCTCTTGAGTGTGCAATGTTCATCATATACATCATATATTGTCTATGGATTATCGAAAGTTTGTTCAATGTTTTTGTGAAAATCTGCATAGAACCATGTAGACATATACTTTTAATTATATTTTTATATTATGGTCGCATCCTGATCGTCAAACCAAGTATTTGAGAGCTTAACCTTTTTTGGGTGATGTGTTCTCGATATACTTCTAACTTTGTTGCAACTGATATAATTGGAAATGTGAGAAGGACTAACTTATCGTGTTGTAAAAGTGTGAGCCAGTGATACTATTTTATAATTATTTTCACTAATACATATATATGTTTCACTAAAAAAACTTATTTATCATCTATTGTATTAGAATGGACGCGACAACGTGTGTCTTATCCTTCTAGTATAGAACACTTTACGAGGAGAAAATAGAAACATCGGATAGGGGCATGGGGGCAAAGTGAGACAAAGACGCGAGCCATAGGCCAATCAGCGAAATAGAGTTGGAGACGAAGGCTATAACTGCAACCACACCTTCTGTTTCAATTATTGAGTTTTTCTTGTATGTATAGTGGGGTGGGTGGGTGGTAAATCACTGCTTGAAAGGTAGTAAAGGTAAGCCGATAAGCCTGATACATCGGTAACCATGGAGGAGAAATATCTATTTATATCATATTGTGAATATCATACTTGACCCGATATTTAGATTGATATGGACTGATATGTAAATAACAAGTTTCGTAAGAAACCATAGAACATGAAAGTACACTTTAAATTTTCATCGAAATATTAAACTAATACATGTTCTTATGCTATTTAGAATTTACGAATTGATTGTATATATTAATCAAACCACAAGAAAAATTAACACACCTCCTATATTCGATATTTCATACGACAATGTTACCTTAATACACGATAAGTTTTCCCCTAATCCAAAAGGCCTTTGTAACCAACAAATATCCAAAGCGGGCATGCAAAAGCCAAACCGATTTGGATATGATATCTTATATTGTAAGTCTTGGATGCATGTCACCCCCAGTGTGGGCCTGGCAATGGCAACCTTCACACTGTTGTATTTTTTAAGGTATTATTTGGAGTTTTTCCACAATTGTTAAGAGTATTAACTAATGATCTGGCCTTTACATAATGAATGCAGCAATGGCAGAGCACATGACTATGTTTCCTTATTGGGCATGTGTTGCAACGGGTGTCCTTTCCCACAATCTTGTTTTTTGTCGTTCGCGGGAACAGAATTGAACATCAATGATGGAAGCCAATGCTTTCGGTCATGAGAATTGGTTGTCATGTTCTTTGTTCCATCTTTGTTCTTTTTTTACCATCGATCTCAATAGACTCATGATGCCAGCTTGGAGAAACTGGGTGGGTATTGTATCATCTCATGAATTATTATAGTGATTATTTGAAGAAGGACAATATGAAGAGGTCTAAATGATACAATCAAGACAAAAAACATTTTGATTAATAATCCTATGTGTGTTCTACATACTAGTGTAATCTAACTTCTCATTTGCTTTCAAGTCCTAAATCCCTCTTGTATATATCATACATACTCCAACATCGTCTACTATTCTAACAATCATTCACATGTTCATTTACTTAAAGATCAAGCCTTCAACCATCTCTCTTTTGTCGTTGTACTAATTCTCAACTCATTGATATTCTTCGATCCTATATATTGTTGTATCTTAGGACCCCCACACTACCAACACATGCATCCTCTTTTTGTACCATTACAACCACCATGTCTTAGCAACATGAAAACCATAGTAATATAACATGGGGAAGACTGAGACACACTCATATATATAGAGAGAATTCATGTCTGCGAGCGATTACGTATGAGCAGTCTGGATGAGGAACCATTAGAGTGGGAGGCATCTGAAATGTAGATTTCCCCATATTTTTCAGAAGGTCGATAAGTGACTTGATAGTGTCCCTTTACTTTAATCCAAATTTCCCATGTTTTTCTTATTTGGTATCACTGACAACCATTGAAACACTCGAACATTAATTCGGTGGAATGAAGTGCTCAATGATCCTTTCGAGAGCAAGAAGCGTTGTGATGATTTAGCGGGAAATGGCGTTGCCATGACGAGAGCATAACACGTATAATCACGATATATTATCTTACTGCAAAGTTGTAATGAACATCATTTGGGCGCAAGAATCTAGAGTATGCTTTCGTGGCCTCGTTTCATCTTCTCGGAATCATTTCTTTTCTTCGAAAATATGGTAACCTGCCTCTACAACTATGCATAAAAACCCTTTATTAACTGCTCCTTGGAGTCATAGGTCGCCCCTTTATTAGTTTTTTTCAAAAGTGTTTGATTTGGCACCCTCTCCCGGAGTGGGAAAAAGAGCCATCTGTTGAACTGTAGATTGTTGCCTCCCGAGTGCTAGTGATCCTGATATTAAAAAAAAAATCATATTTTGTAGTTTTAAACAAAATTGTAATAGCTCACGTGTAGTCAATGATATATCCCACAAACGTATAAAATTATCAATTTCAACTACTTTGCATTTCCAACTACAGAAAAGTGACAAAAGTGTTGATCTGATCATGCATATTTTAAAATCTCTAAATTTTATCAGAGTTTGTCGTTTTTGTGTAGCCCATAATACAAACAACTTTATATTACGATTTTCCATGCCTTTAGAATTTATCATTGGTTATGTCTATAATTGTTTTAGATTTTTTAAATTTTGTTATTTTTTTTAATATTCTTCACATCTGCTGAGCATACCTGAGCGTACTCTGTTTCTTCTCGTGCAAGGCTAGGCCATGTCACTACAGGAGAACATGTTTTTAGAGGCACTTTGAAATGCCACTAAAAATCCCCAAAATGCCTCTAAGTATTTTTAGTGGCACTTTAAAAAGCGTTGCCAATAATCGTGTTGCTAAAAATCATGGAGGCATTTGAAGTAAAATGCCACTAAAAATGAGTATTTTTTAGAGGCATTTCCAGATTTGCCTCTAAACTTTTTAGGGGCACTATTTTTCAAATGCCTCTAACTATTTTTAGAGGCATTTCCATACTTTTTAGGGGCACTGTTTTTCAAATGCCTCTAACTATTTTTAGTGGCATTTCCAGAAATGCCTCTATATTTTTTAGGGGCACTGTTTTTCAAATGCCTCTAATCAATTCCACTGTAAAAGTAGTTGCACAGCAGAACATACATTCATAACATACATTCCGGAATTCATAACATACATTCAGAAATTCAATATTCTTGTAATTGCATTCATAACATATTCTTCAGAAAGTTGACAGGAAACATTACTATTCTTCATATATATACATTCAGGAATCATCTACTCCAAACTGACAGAAATATCATCATTTGTAAGCAGAAATGCCTCCACAGAAATCAAACTCTAAACTGACAGAAATACATTCATAACATATTTTTCTAAACTCCAAACTGACAGAAATGCATATTGTCTATGCCATCTCGAACGATCCAGCACCCTAAGGGAAACAGAAAAAATAAGATGACAAATGTGAATTTCCTCAATAAAAAAATCCAAGCAAAAAATGTTGCAGTACATACAACTGATTTTTTGCAGTAGATACAAAAAATGAAATAAATAGATAACTGAGGCTTGCAATAATCTATCAAATACAAGTACTTGGCTGAGTTAAACTGCTTGACGTGATTCTGTCTCCTTTATGGAACAAATATCAGGAAAAAAAAGTATTAGCTGTCAAATGACTACGCTAATAATAGTTTTCGTATCTCTTGCAACCATGAATTTGCACTGTGGTTCCTATCAAATATATACATTTGAATTAAAGCAGACATCATGCCACCATTAAATCTATAGAGCTGGTGGACGGTGGAAGTTAAGTGACTAGATGATGCTTAAGCGGTTAAGCCTTCAAAATTGGCAGTGGTGGTACACGTAAGATAGCCTTCAAAATTAGCACTTTACACCCTCTATCAGGCTACAAAATTTGCACTTCAAAATTGACAGTGCTACACATGACAGGCTGATCGACCATATCAGGAAAAAACATAATTATCAGGCAAGATAGCAATACTACACGACATATCAGCCTAATTCCAACGTTCTCATCCCTGTTAATTTTTCACAGCGAGTAGGCGAGGATGGTTGAAAATATTAAAGATATAATAGCAAAGGTCCCAGGACCAGCTGAACCATTCAGTAATCCGCCACTATGTTCAGTGCAAGCAGCCAAGCACACACTGAGCACTTAAGAAAGGCAATAATAAACTATGATGGATGAAAAAACTCAATGTGCTAGCATGTTGCCGTGAGTTATGAAAATCCATGGAACAAAGCAAATAGAGAGGATGATAACGTTATGGCCGTTATGTGGTAATCTATTGTATATATAACTTAACTTATCACGATGTAGATTAAGAAAAGAAGTACTACATCAGCTAATTTAGAGACCTGGAGTTATTTGAGTTCTCTTGCAGGCTGAGGTACAAATTATCAAGTACGATTAGCTGCAGTAAGCAAAACAGTCCTACATCTTGTATGGGCAAAACAAAATAAATATTCATCTTGCTTGAAAGATAAGTACAAAATGACCAATAAGTTAAAGGCACATCAACTGAAATTTTATCAACCATCCTAATGACAATCTAAATAAAGCAGCACATCTTCAATCAATCTAAGTTAGCTGAACTGTGTATCCAAATATCCAATTACAACTAGGATCACATCACATTGTTTTTCACAAGAGCAATGACACCATACTACTACACACACAATTACAAGTACAGTTGATTCCATATAACTTACCTGAGCTATCCGTAGTCGAAATAGAGCCCACAGCAGATGCGTTACGGCAGCCGAAGAAGAATGCTCAGGTGCCTCCTTGCCCGTGATGCCGCCTGCTCGACGTGACAGACGACCTTGTTTTGTGCCACCGCGAGTTCCTCCGTCCTCGCCACCTTCACCTGGGCGCGGCATTTTTTCTGCCATGAATTTTTTCAGTGCAACAATGTGAAGCAGTCCTTAATAAAAGGAGTATCTTATCCCCGCAGCCAGGTATAACATGTTAACATAAGGTACGAATCTATGACTAATGTCTGGTCCCAATGTTAAATATGAAGCTACTACTATTTTTTTATCATATGAAGTACTTTTCTCGGGTAAAAAGGTACTTACAGTAGAGATAAAAAAGCAAGATATATAGCTAATCAATCCAAGTTTTAAATAGAAACAGAGCTGATGCCGTTTTGTACCAACAACGTGGTACAAAATCTATCACTAAAGACAGGGATGCCATAGCATACAAAACAAGTGTAGAAACCTGATTCTTTCAGAGGTATCAGGGACATCGGAAAAAGGACGAGAACATTATTACAACATGCATCAACGGACAAGAAGACCTTCCATACTCTAGGAACTACATTACCAAAACAAAGAAATAGTTATTTTATGAAAAGGAACTAAATATCAAATCAAGGAAAAGAGAAGGATGCTTGCTGAAAATGCATCCAGCGATTCCATCATCACTAGCAACCAAGAGACACAATCGAACATAAATTGAAATCCTTCCATGCATTACAACACAAGCATGTGATGGATTGCATGCTAGGCTAAGAGAAATTGACTTATAAAAGACTAATGCAAGATTCCAGCTCATCTAAGTGACCAGTACAATATTTCAAGATTCTTTTGTATAAAAGACTACTCCTCAGTACTCACTCTCATCCTGACAGAGATAAGACTAAAAGGTGTAGGTATCTACACTACATAGAAATCTAATGTTGCAAATGTAGAAGCATTTGCTGGAGATAATATATCAGATAACATGGATGATCTCCATTGTAACAAAACAAAAGTTGTTGCTTACCTCTCAGCATACTTCTTGGTCCAAAGTTCTTCTATAAATTTCTCTCCCTCCCAAACCATAAACTAACAACACCTACATTTGAAAGATTTGACCTCATGAAAACGAGAACAATGCTCAAGGGAACAATCAACTATGCTCTCATTTACAGGAGAAAACAATGAGTTACAGTTTTGAAACACTATATTACAATAAAACAATTAAACGGTGAGTTAGCAAATTATAGAATTGAGTAGAACTGTAGAAGCACATAATCTCATGGCCCCATCAAATTTCAGTGACATCATATCTATATCTGCACTTTCCTAACATTGTTATCAATGTTAATTAGTCACAGCTGCCACTCTAAATTACAGCGACAAGTAATAGGAAATATACATCTATCTCTATCTTAGCTTGCTTAAAAACCTCATCAACACAATGCATTGGTTCAACATTTACCCAGTTAGGAAGGTGTCGGTTCTATGTTTCCAAGAATGAAAACAATAAAAAGCAGAAAATAATATAAATAGAGGATAGGACTGATTTTTTCACATATTCCATAATCTATTTTCAAAATTACACATACTGATGTAGAATACTTAGTGGACTTCACCAAGCTCTTACGGTACTTCACCAGCCAATTAGTTGGCTGTTATTATTAAGGTAGCCAAACAAAATACTGCAGTTATCTTCTTTTATATATACCCAGATCAATCAAAATATGCAGGAGAGGAAATTGATTGAAAGACATGCCACATGAAAGAGCATACACATACGCATGCAATTTTAGGGCCTAAATGGTGTTTGCCTACATACATGAAAAATTCTCCGTAACAGTTGGGAACTGGACTTCCGGGAGTCGGCGCGGATGGAACAAAGAACGACGACATGCCTACCAACCGACTCTGCTCCTGAAAGAACAAGATCTGTCAGTCAGGACATGCATAGAGATAGACGATTGCACACGGGGATGGGTTCAATCAGGTGCCGAAAAAAAGGTAATCGGCGTTACCTGTGTGTGGATCGAGAGACATAGGGAGAGGGCGGGTGATTAAGGAAGATGTTCGACTTGCATACACGAGGCAGAGGACTTGGTGTGCATCCATAGGCCACAACACGGGCATCACGTCAGCCGGAGAAAAACACTTAGTGGTTGATGTTGCTGTTGGGGAAGGGCGCCAGGCATTGCGCCGAGTGAAGATGCATCCGGTGCTTCTTGCCCATGATGCAACCTCCTCGACGTGACGGCGACCTGCTTCGATGCCACCGCGAGTTCCTCGCCACCTTCACCTGGGCGCCGCATTTTCTCGAACACCTAGCGCGCAAGTATGGCACATGGCAGGGAGCCTAGGACAGCAGAGTCACGAGGACGTCGGGTCGAAGGCCGAACTCTAGGAGGGAGCTGTAGACAACGAGGAGCAGCAGCCGAGGGCTCGGCGGCCGAGCCGAGACCACGGCTAGGGTTAGCCGCGGCGTCGAATTCGGGAGCGGAGTGGCTTAGCGGCGGCAGGCAATCGGCGGAGATATGCGAGGAGAGTCCAGGCCGGAGAGCGGCAGCGCCGGTGCCGGCCGCCGACGGCCGAAGCCATGGGCGGCGGCGCGGGCGGTGCGAGGGGAACGGGAGAGACCTGCGCTTGAGGAACAGCTGTGAGGGAGAAGCACAATCCATGCGAGTCGGGTATGCTAGTCATGTATAAATGTACGTATGACATCACCATTACATCATCATGACGCATGCATACATGTTACAGATCGTATAAAGTTAGAAGGTTTGCATAGATGGATAGCTAAATCGATCCACGTCGCGTACATCATGATATCCACATGGTATTTCTGGGGTGTGGTGTATTGTATAGATAGTAAGTAAATCCTATAATATTTATAGAGACACTTTGAAAAAATGCCCCTAAAAATGGCATCTTTAGAGGCACATCTTAAAAATGCCTCTAAAAATATTATTTATAGAGGCAATTTTAAAAAGTCCCTCGAAAAATGCTATTTTTAGAGTCATTTTTGTGAAAATGCCCTTAAAAATGACATTTTTAGTGGCACTTTGTTTAAAGTGCCCCAAAAAATAGCATTTTTAAAGGCACTTGGTGAAATATGCCCCTAAAAATTATTTTTAGAGGCACTTTTAAAAAGTGCCACGGGCAAAATGCCCCTAAATATAGGTTCTCTCATAGTGTGTCAATATCAATCGGTATCAGCTGAAGCTATTAGCGTTCGGAAGATCATTCATCATTTATTTATGGACTTATTGCACCAACTAAACACGTGCCAACGAGTCTATGAAACAAGAACGTTATAAGAGCAGCTTAAACCGAAACACTGCACATTCTAATGAAATATTGAAATCGGACACTGATCGTTGGACTGCGCAACTTGGACGGATGATCACTCAACGGGGATCATGACCTCGTTGGTGCGCAGCGGCGGGAGCGTCCATGGCGGGTTGTAGCGAGAGAGCACGAAGGGGCCCGTGATGGCGTGCCCGTCCTTCTCCAGCGCCGCCTTGAGTCCCTCCACCTTCTCCGCCACTATCTTGTCCGGTGTGAGCCCGCTGAACGTCACCACCCCGTACTTCCGCTCTCCGACCTCCCGCAGCACCACCCGCTCGTCCGTTGGCCGCGGCGCCTCCACGGCCTTGCCGTACTTGGACGGCAGCAGGAATTGCATCGTCACCTTCCCGTCTGCTCCTCACGGCCCTCAGCCGTGATCACCGGCACCGTCATCGCCACAGGCTCGGGCTTGGAGGACGTGATGACCGGCGCCGTCATGGCGATGGACTCTGCCTTGCCACTGGAGGTGATGACCGGTACTGTCATGGCGATCGGCTCAGCCTCGCCGCCGCCGCCGCCAGAGCTGATGACCGGCGCCGTCATGTCGTTCTTCTCGGGCTTGGTGTTCTGCGGCTTGCCGAAGACGCCGATGTACTTGGCAAGAACCTGGAACCCGCCGTCGCGGTCGCCTTTCATATCCTTGGGGTCGTAGGTCACCTCGGCGAGGACGCACGGCGGGTACTTGCGGATCTCGTAGCCGGCGCCGGTGCGGAGCACCTCGTGCTTCGGCGTCTCCGCGATGATCTTCCCAAGCATCAGCTTGCCCATCGCTAAACCCATGGCGGGCTTCGAGCGCGTTAACGACCGGCGATCGAGCTAGCTTAGCTGGATCAAGCGAGAGGGGTCAACAAAATAAAGATCTGGATCAAGCTGCTGGTGAAATCTTGCGGTTGCTGTTGACATTGTGATTCGGCTTGGGGGCATTGGGTTTAAGAACGGGCGCTTGATTCGAACGAGTGGACGAGGTGTGAAGGATGAGTTGCGGCGCGAGTTGCTCCACGGATGCGTTCCGTTGTTTGCACGTTTTTTTATGAATTTTCGTCAACAATCCGGCCCTTCCTTCTTCATTCCTCCTTTCGTTTCTGGCTTGGAGGAAAAGTTCAGCAACTCGGGGGCTTTGACTTACACGCGCTGTACATACGGGACGGGTCGGCGGGAAATTTCCAGGTTCCATTTCCAAGAAGAATCTACAGCAAGAAACAGTGTAGGATGCGAATAGTACACACGATCATCCTGTCCGTCAATCCGAATTGAGTCCTCTTTAGGGTGCTGGATTTGTGTCCGATATATTTGCGTCCTGCCCCTAGCACCCCACCCCACAAATCAACCGGATATAAAACTAGAAGTTTGTCAAACACCTTGTGGGCACCAAAATAGTGAAATGGAAATAAAACTTCGATTCAAAATCATAAAAATAATTACACTTTAAACTTCATGTAAATATTGAACGTGACAATGTGACAATGGCAGAACACATAACTTGGTTTGCTTATTGGGCATGTGTTGCAATGCGTGATCTTTCCCACATTTTGTTTTCTCAACTGAGGGAAGAGAATTTAATATCAATGATGGAAAGCCAATGCTTTCTCTCATGACAATTGGTTGTCATGTTCTTTCTTTTGTGTTTGTTCTTTTTTACCATAGGTCTCGATATGTCATGTTTCTGGAGAAACTGTGTGTATAATGTATCATCTTGATGACTTATTACAGTGCTTATTTGAAGAAGTACAATATGAAGAGGTCTAAATGAGACAACCAAGACAAAAATAAGATTATTAATTAATGGTATATCCCACAAACGTATTAAATAATCAATTTCAATTACTTTGTCTATACTACTATCAAAAGAGCAAACTTGACTTGTTGGCATACTTTAAATCTGAGCCCTTCAATATCCGATCAAACGGTTCAGATCGTCCCAATGTTTGACAACTCAACATTGTCCGTTTTGGACCGTTTTGCCCTCCCACCAACTCACATAATACGACCAAATTACCACCACCTTTTCGTTTTGCCGTTAATTACAAAAGATTGCCACCGATAAAAATAAAAGAAAAACGTTGGTCGTCTCCTCTTCCCGACATCCCACCTGGGCCCGTGATTCCGCAGAGTCAAGGTGAGAAGAAGGAGCCGCTCGGATGGGGCTTGCCTGCCCTGCTAGCGCCGCCACAAGAACCCTTCTAGCCACCGGCGGCAAGACGTCACCACGCGGCGACACGCGTGCTCAACAGGCCCTGCACACGAATCCCCTGCCTTTTCTAAGCCGAACCTAGCTTGGCCGCTCTTCTTCTATGCGGCAGCCTTGCGTCCTGCACGTCACCAGAGGATCCTGCCCGCAGAACGAGCATGTCCGCCGCCGGCTACCTGCACGCCCCTACAGGGAGCTTTCCCGCAGACGCCGGCAACCACGCCGCCAGGCGGCCACACAGGGGCAGAGCTGGAGCTCGAGTCACCCTGATGCACACCTCTGTTATGGCAGAAATAGTTGGCATAGTACGTAAACTTCTAGGCATAGTTGGCGACATATTTTTCAGATCGGAGGGAGTATATAATTTGTATGGTTTGTATCTTCTAATATAGATAATATGACCTAATAATAATCAATGTATAAACACAAAGAACTAGTAATAATAAATTAAAATGTATAATATATTGATGAAACGAAGGACATAATTACTTGGAAAATATGGCTTGCATTTTCAAATTCCAAAATACATCATTAAACACCAAGATGATGCGCTTGATACATAAATATTTCACATTAGACTTTATATTTTGCCTAAGAATTTTTATTTTTATTTTGAAACAAGGGCAATTTTTTTGCCCCAATCCATAAATTAAGAAGGAGAGAATTGACTAGTAAATTTACAAAAAACCGGACAACAATTGATACAAACAGACCACATGCGACTACTCACAAAATATGAAACCCTCTAGCTGCACTAGGTACATCATATATAATCCCTAACCACAATTTCCATCTATTAGCAACAATGTTTGCAACAGAACAGATGAGAGTTAGGTAATTTACTGGCGGGAGATTTGAATCAGTAGAAATTGGGCAAAGAAACAGGCAGGAGGCTGGGCGGCTGATGGCGTGATCGGATCGGAGGAGCTGCCGAGTTACGATGAAATGATGCTCGATCGGATGCTGTCCGCCGTCGTCTCATCGGCAGAGACGACCGAGTAGAGGTGTCAATCGGAAAACATAGTTTTTTCTTTCTTACGGTAGCGGAAACATAGCTGCGCGTGATCCATTGAGTTCTCTTTGGCCTATTAGCTAATTGTATGCCCAGAAATACTACGACTACGCCTCTACGGGCCTTGGTGCCTTCGGCCTACGTATGCACACGCTAAAAAGGCCACCAGAGGCCAAGTGCCCTCATCCAAACGAAGCTGCAAGTTCATTTTTTTCTGGACCTGGTGCACATATGCTGGCAGAACCTGATGCACACGCTAACTACAATAGATAATCCCTCGTAAAAAAATATTTCGACCCTGGTGCCTGTGCATCAGGGTAGCACTGAGTAGCTCCGCCCCTGCGGCCACATGTCCGCTCCACCGGCCCTGCACGCAAAGCCCCTGCAAGTGCCATCGACTGAGCCCAGCGCTGGCCGCTCCTCTTCTATGCAGCAGCCTTGCGGTTTACAGGTCACTCGACATACAGGTTCGCCAATCAGTACGAGTACTTTGTTTTGATCAGCAAACAGTAAATAATAGTTCCAATCGGTTGAAAAACATTGCCCAAATACTCGATCAGCTGGGCAGCCAGGACAACCTGTCTCTGTCTTGTATTCATGTTTACACATTATGTTACTAAAAAGATGTCAACGAATAAAACTGAATTGCACAAACTTTGGAGTTCAGTGCACGGACTTAATCAGCAAGTAAAACTACTTCTGTACTATTTATGGGGTTATCAGGATTCTATACGTTCATATTTTGCTTCATGGAAATCCTTTGCTTTGAGGTAATCTAACTCCTGAACTCAGTTTTCTTACGCCTTTTGCATCGATTAAATTGGATTGTTTTAACCTACAGAAGATTTGGAATATGATGTTCAGGTGTTTCTTCAATAAGCACCTAGCAGAAATATTTGTTTTCAGAACTTTTTTCTACCCATATTAAAAAACAGGGTTTAGTCTAACCCATGAACGTGTCATTGATATGCTTAAATGCGTGTATATGCATACACAAATGTACCGGTGTTCTTTATAATGCATTTACCCCTATGCAGATATCGTTTGTTGGGATTTTTACCTTGCTACTGACTTATTTAAATTTTCTAATCAAGGTTGTCTTGAAGTAAGCAATCATTTCTTTGTATACTGTTATATATTGATAGCTTGGTGCAATGGTTATCAAATCTTTATGTCAACCAATCTACACAACCATTGATCCTGAGAGAAAACAACATCGATCCAATTTTGTTTGAGTCTATTTAAGTTATCCTCGAGAACCAATTTGATATTGTCTATTTATATCTTGGATTAAATATTTTTTTGCCTTCCAATTCTGTAGATTCAAGTACAGTCGTGGTTATTCTCTATAACTATAAGTTACATTGATAGAGTTATGACGTGACTTACGATGTTATTGGTGTCTGAAATTTTTATCGAAGCACTTGGTTTTTCTCTAGCCTACCAGTTCAAGATGCAGTTCTAGAATTTGGCAGTTTTATTTCCTTTTCTATGCTGGTTCCACTTGTATGACCACATGCTTTGCCAGTACTGGTCATCAACCTGAAGTAAATAATGTGGGATGTACAAAATAAAATGGACATGAGTGTTATGCCCGGCTTACAAATGAGAAGAAGATCACGAAAAGAAGCAACATATGAATTATGGCCCAACTACAAAAGATAGTTGCAGCTCTGTCACTTTAACTCAAACATGTACCCCACAAATCTCACCTGCTAAGAACTCCTAATGGCAAATTCATTACCTTCGGACGCGTCTATATTGAGTCTTTTCTTATATGATTTAGATCTCCGCTACTCGCGTGTGTAAATGATGAAGGGATGGGAGCCGTCATCGCGATAACGGTGGGCGACATGGAGGGGGGAGTTCTCGCCGCAGCAGCCAGGAGGGAGGGAGGGAGGGCACGGTGCTCGCGCCTTCGTACGTATATACACATAATTATCTTGTAGACGTGCGTTGCACGTGCCCTTTTACTAGTATTATAGATTACACAAAAATGAAAAAAGTGCAATATGTATGCATATTTTCAAATTTCTAGATTTTATCAGAGTTTGTTATTTTTGTGTAGCCCATAGTATAAGCAATTTTATATTTTGATTTTTCATGCTTGTAGGATTTATCATTGGTTATGTTTTTTTTTCATTTCTTTGAGACCTTTAAATATAATTTTTGAATATTCTCGGCATCTGCTGAGCATACCAGATCGTACTGTTTTTCTTCTCATGCAAGGCCAATAAACTCCGTCAGTGCGTACAGAGCCAGGTCAATATTAATGGGTATCAGCTGATGCTATCAATGTGCAGAAGATCATTCATTAATTTATGGACTTCTTGCACCAACTAAACACGTGCCTATGAGTCTATGAGACCAGACAATTAGAAGAGCAGCTTACACCGAAACACTACACACTCTAACGAAATATTGAAATTGCACACTGATCACAACCAGGGGCGCCGGGGTAACTGAACTGCGCAACTTGGAGGGATGATCACTCGACGGGGATCATGACCTCGTTGGTGCGCAGCGGCGGGAGCGTCCACGGTGGGTTGTAGCGAGAGAGCACGAAAGGGCCCGTGATGGCGCGCCCGTCCTTCTCCAGCGCGGCCTTGAGCCCTTCCACTTTCTCCGCCACTACCTTGTCCGGAGTGAGCCCACTGAACGTCACCACCCCGTGATAGCGCATTTTGATTGTGGTCCATGAACACCTTGTTGTATTCCTTGGTGAATTTGCGCTCATCAAACTCGGTTTTGATCCTCTTCAAATATGAATCACTTGTTTGATTGTCGTCGGTGATTGGATCCATGCTCATGGCCTTCCACACGCGTGCACCGAGCACTTGTCCCTTCTTCTTGCCGCCCGACGGATCCATGCTCCCGTTGGCCACGACCTCGCCGCATTCTTCTTCTTCGTCGTTGGCACCATCATCTTCATCAGCGACCGCGACATCTTCTTCTTCCATCGGCTGACTGTCATTAATCAAGCCGTCCATGGCATCGGCGTGCATCTACGCACACAAACCATGCCGATCATCCAATGCACACACACAGACTCTGCAGATCACGTCGGCGTGCAAAAGACGGTGACCGTACCTGGCTACCGTTGAAGACGCCTCACGTCGGTTCCTCAAACAGGTTGCTCGCGCCCGTGTCGAAGGATAGACTGCCGCCGTGTTGGTTTATGATTCACACAAATTGTATTCGATCCATTTTGACCCAGGACATGTCTAGGATTTAATTTAAAAACAGCAATTTCCTTTAAAAAATGCCACTGGTTATCGGCACTACATAGGAAATTCATGCTGAGTACGATTTAAAAAGCCCACCATGATGAGATATCACCAAACGTAAAGGTTGGCGTGCAAAATTGATCAACGAATGACCAACGCCCCTACACTAAATCTTCGGGCCTAGGCGAGCCTCCGATCTGGCGTCGCGACTGGGTGGCGTGGCGGCGCCTTGCTGCAAGGACGAACAGGCACCGCGGTGGTGCCGTCGACGACCGGCGAGGCGAGTCTTGGACCTGGGGCGGCGGCCCTGGTGGATCTTGACGGCGGCGGTTGCTGTGGCTGTGGTGGACGGCGTGGCGGCCGGAGTTTGAGGTGGCTTCTCGGCATGTGCGTCCGCTCTCTGGCCGGCGACGTTGTGCAGCCATGGATGCATAAAAACTCTGGAGACCGTGTGTCACGGGGCACGCGTTCTGAATAATGGTTGTTCTCACCCTGCTGTTCTTTGAGCACCAAGCAGCCGATCTGGTCTCCTCGATCTGGCCGTCGACAAGTTATGTTCTTCCTATTAAGATTTCCGTTGTTTGGTGATGATCCACAAGTATAGGGGGTGTATCGTAGTACTTTCGATAAATAAGAGTGTCGAACCCAACGAGGAGCAGAAGGTGTTGACAAGCAGTTTCGATGAAGGATTCGTTGTAAATGCTCACAGACAAGTTTTTAAAGATTTTTGATATAGCAGATAAATAAAATATAAGTAAGTAAAATGCGGAAATAATAATTGCAGCGAGTGGCCCAATCCTTTCTACAGCAAAGGACAAGCCGGTTTGTTTACTTATGATGACCAAACGTTCTTGAGGACACACGGGAATTTAGTCTAGTGCTTTCGCTTCATATAGTTGATTAATCTTCATTGTTTTGATAAGTGTTGTGTGGGTGAACCTATGCTAATGCACCGCCCTTCCTAGGACTAATACATACTTGTGATTATACCCCCTGCAAGCATCCGCAAATACAAGAAAGTAATTAAGATAAATCTAATCACAGTCTTAAATTCTGAGATCCTGCTACCCCTCATGCATCGATATACCAACGGGGTTTCAGGTTGCTGTCACTCCGGCAACCCCACAATTAGCAAACGAATACACAATGCATTCCCCTAGGCCCATAAAGGTGAAGTGTCATGTAGTCGACGTTCACATGACACCACTAGAAGAATAACACCACAACTTAAATATCAAACCATTAAATATTACTCAACATAATTCACTACTAACATTTAGACTTCACCCATGTCCTCAAGAACTAAACGAACTACTCACAAGACATCATATGGATCATGATCAGAGGTTATATAATGATGAATAACAATCTGGACATAAACCTTAATTCAACGGTTTCACTCAATAACATCAACCACAAGGAGTAATTAACACCTGGAAAGTTTCCCCTATGAAATACACAAGATTCAACCCTAGATGTTACAGCGGAATGGAGTGGAGCGGTGGAGATGACGGTGTCAGCGATGGAGATGATGGTGACGATGATCCCGATGAAGTCTAGCTCGATGACGGTGACGATGGCGACGATTTCCCCCCTCCGGGAGGGAATTTCCCCGGCAGATTTCTTCCTGCCGGAGAGCTTTTCTCTCTCTGGTGTTTTCCGTCTCGAGGAGGCGGCTCTGTCTATCCTCGATGATCCCCCCGAGTCTTAGGGTTTCTGGATGATGAAGTACACGAAGGGGCGAAGGCTGAGGTGGGCCTGGGCCTCCTCCCCATATGGTGGCGCGGCAGCATAGGGGGCCGCGCCACCGTGTGGGGAGGGCCACGGTGGCCCACCTTGGTCTCCCCTTTTGGCTCCCTCCATCATCTGACAAAATAGAAGCTTCTGTATATTTTCCTCGAATTGCTGAACTCCAGAAATATCGTATCTTGACGATGCTTTTTCCAGCAGAATCCTGACTCCGGTGAATAATCCTCCAATAATGATGAAACATGCAAAACAGGTAAAATAACATAAGTATCATCTCTAAATATGAAATATATCAATGAATAACAGTAAATTATGATATAAAATAGTGATGCAAAATGGACGTATCATTTGGCGCGGAGCGCTACTGGATATCTAGAGCGGAATGGATGCAGCCGGGCACGCCCTTGTCTTCCCATAGTGGTTTCATTTCGGCGAGGCGCGAAACTTCACCTTTTGTCGGTGCCATGGGACATGTCTTAATAGATTTCCATGAAAACTGACAGAGGTGAAAAAAGTCATGGTGGCTGAGATCGGAGGTTGATAATGGCGGACTGGGACTAGGTACTGGTTGCGACGAGGACAATGCGACACAGGTGCTCCCTGTGTGTCAGGTGTTTGGCGTCTTGCAACGGTTGTCTTGGCAAGCGGGGGTGGCAACACAGGCGGACTGCTTTCTAGGTGGCGCTCCTCGAGTACCGAGTCTCGATTTTCAGGGTGAAAACCCAAGATCTGTATTTAATTGGTTGTACCTGGCAATGGCCTTGCCGAAGGCATTGTTTTGAAAATTAAGACTTTCTCTAAGGTGAAAATCCAAGATCTACAATCGAGCGACGGCAACACGTGTGCAT
Organism: Poa pratensis; assembly: GCA_947311845.1. NCBI lineage: Eukaryota > Viridiplantae > Streptophyta > Magnoliopsida > Poales > Poaceae > Poa > Poa pratensis. The sequence goes on from CAMZMU010000027.1 coordinate 29,454,669, forward strand.
TGTTTTCTTCTTAGAGGCGTTGCTTTTGGAGGACCTAGTTTGAAGGCCAGGTGTTGCTTCGGTGGTGGTTAAAGTGCTACTGTTGCGAGTGCTTCATTACCGCGACGGGTCTTTATTTTATTTTTCTCTCTTTTTTATTTTTTTCTTGGTTGTGTGTATCCGAAACGTCTTCGACATCTTGTTGGTGCAGAGGCTAGGTGTAATTGATAACTTCACGATATTAATATATTCCCTTTATCTAAAAAAATTATCTCGGGTGGAGGCAGCTGGTGATTCCATTAATCAGCAGTAGTGGAGACGGTCCTGAATCTGATTGGTAAGACGAGACGCGTATTGCTTACCTTCAGTACGTGAGATTACTGCCATATAAATTTGGCCGAGATTGCATGGCTTGCGCAAACGTTGTGAGCTGCTGCCGGAGACGGGAGGGCAGATGTGAGAAAAAGGCTTGTAAGGGCATCTCCAGTCATATAGCCCCAGGAGCGATTTCTTCCGCCGATTGAGCCCCCCAAGTGCGCTTTGAAACTTGGGGTTGAGTGTTTTACCAGTCGTGTGTCCCCTAGTCCTAGTCTTTTTCTTTCTTTATTCAATTCTTGTCCCTGCCATTGCAACAAACGACTTGTGGGCAGAGTGAGGACGGAGCTCGCCGCGAGTGAGGACGGCGCCGGAGGTCAGCCCGCCCCATGGCATCCAGCGCGCATGCCTCTAGCTCGGCCACGGTCGGCCCTCACCCTCCGTGCTGGTGCAGACGGTGCTGTGGCTGCTGGTGCGGACGGTGTTGTGGCAGCTGGTGTGAGCGGCCACGGCTACCCATGCGTCGGTCACCCTCCGTGCTGGCGCTGGTGCGGACGGTGCTATGGCTGCTGGGCACGGGCCTGGGCACGCTCGCGCTCTACGGCGCGCGGTGCATGTCGCCTCGCTTCCCGTTCGTGCGGAGGTTCGCGGAGATGCCCGTGGAGCGGTGGAAGGACGCGCTGCGGCGGTGGAGCCGGGAGACCCTGTTCCCGCTGCTCCGGCCAGGGGACGAGCGTGCAAAACGAGCGGCCACGGGCACGCGGCGTCCATCATCGCGCTCCCCGGCGGCCACGACCATGCGACGCGCCCGGCCACGACCGCCTCTCTCGACGCAACGAGGTTGAGGAGAAGCAGAAAAAACGCGAGGGCACGGTGGCGACGGCGAGCTCGACGGCCAGGAGCAGGGCGACGAGATGGAAAAGAGAGGGAGCTGCCTGCACGTGGTGGGCCTCTGAGAGAAAAGGAAGGAGAGAGAGCGGTGGGTGGCTGACTGCGGGCCCTTTTGCATGCAAAACATAGCGCCGTCCCCCAGGCCGAACCCAGTGCGGTGGGTTTCGCCTGGGTGCGCCGGTGCTAAAAGCGGCGCTAAATGACTTCCTGGGGGACGACTGGTATGATTTTTCTTTCGTCGGCGCTAAAAAACGCCAAAAAACGTCCTGGGGGCACAGCTGGAGATGCCCTAATCACCCGGGGGATCGAACTCGTCCATCCTTCGCCTCCATCACACGCCACGCGTCCACTGTACGAGAAACAGAAAGAGCGAGACATGAGGGCCACGTACTACCTTATCTCTTCACCGGTCAACTTTTCCCTGCTTTCTTCCTCGTCTCTCTCACGACCACAAATTCCCCGCTCCGACTCGATCTCGTCTCGCCACCTCTCCCCAATGGGCTTGAGCTCATCTGTCCGCCGCTCCATCTCCGGCCTGCCTCGCCGCTCCCTCCCTCTCTCTTACTCGGATTTCTCTTCCTCTCCTTGGCATCCCCTCTCTCCCACCCCGTCTATCAAAACTGTGTTGCCATGGCCCGATGACGCAGCTGCGGATCGAGCTCTTCGGTGGGCGCCGCCGCGGTCCTCATCCTCCTCCCATCGCACGCGCCGCCGCGGTCGCGATGACCCCGAGGACCAAGCCCGATCCTCCGCCGCCGAGGAAGCCGAGCTTCCCCGGCGGATGGCGTCCAGAGGACGATGCTACCGGCGGCGCCCGGTGGTGCTCCCTGCGTTACAGGGCGGCGCGCCGGCGCTGCTACCGCTCGGAAGCGGCGAAGCTGCCGTGGAGGGCAGCGGTGCTCCCGTTTGTCGATGCCGGTGCTCCCGCAGGTCGACGCCGGTGGTGCGGGAGCAAAAAAAATCGGATGATTTTGTGTTCTTCTTTTCTTCAATGCGGTGCAAATTTATTGAAGCTTTGCAGCAAAATTCATCATCTTTCTTTGCAAATTCAATAAACAATTGCAGCAAGTTCTATTTGGATATATTTTTTCTTGATGTGGGGCAAATGTTTTGAAGTTTTGTAGCAATTTGTTTTCAGTTTTGTCGCAAATCCATAAATCTGTTGTAGCATTATAAGATGCAATTTGTCTTTGAATAGGTGCAAATCCTCAGATTTATGTAGCAAATTTGTTCTCCTTTTGACGCAACTCCACATCAGTGTTGTAGCAAAATGATCAGCTTTTCGGGCTGTCCATGGCGGCGGCGACGAATGGTGCCGGCGATGGCCGGAGTTGGGCGTGAATGGATATTGCTCCCAGGCTCAACCGCGTTGCTGCCAAGGTGGATGCGTGCTGCTTACAGGGAACGGCGGCGTTGCTTTCTCAGGTGGGCGCGACGGCGCTGCCAGGGAAATGGCGGAGCATACAGCCGCCGGCTGCTGAAGGTCGCGGAGCTCGAGGGACGGGCGAGGTGGGGATCAGGACGTCTGCGATGCGGGGGAATTGTTTTATTTTTCTCGTACGGGGAGACAGGGTCGTGGGCTTTCCAAGTGAAGGGTATGAACGGCTGGCATCTATCTAATCAAACGGCGCGACGCGGGGGATCGGAAAGATCCCCAGGCACGCCTAGTCCTGTCCCAGATGTGGCCACCTTGCACAGGCATACCGGAAATAAATGTGGATTCGGAAATCCCGACGCCTGCCGTATTGAACTCACGCATCCCTGCCAGATCGGATGGCGCCGACAATCGACGCGGGAAAGTCACGAGGCCGTCGTCATTAAAGAGAAAACAACCAGAACAGCAGCACCTCACATCAGCAGACATTAAAGAGACATAGGGGGAAATGTGCACCTCTTCGACAGAGAAAACAACTGCAAATCTAAACTATACAGTAAATAGTAATTACATGCACTTGTGTGCAAGGCACTTGATTACTGAAGGCTAGGCCTTGGAATAGATTCAAGCCTTACAATGAGAACAACTACGAAGTACGTTTGCCTTTAGAAATATACATTTGTTTTTGCCAGGGGTACTTTTTTTAGCACTCAAGCACCACTTCAAGTTTTCACATACCTAAACGAGAACAGCAACTATTTCTTCCATTCGCTCGGGTGGCAGGTTTTTAGCCTTGAAACGCTTGTAAGCGAACCGCCAATCGGCTGGATGTTTTCCACGGCAAGTCGCTCCTGCAATGCCTATGCCAATGGCACTGGGCAACCCTTCACATGCCGAAACCATCTAATAAACAGTCAAGCCAGTATCAAACAGAAATTAGTTCACAAACATTTTTCTTAGGTTAGAAATAAGTATAGCTGAAAAGGTAAGAGAGAAATATTACTTGTTTTGCAAATTCGTAGATTTCAGTATCAGATTCTGTGATTTCTACTCCTGCATTGTACTTGAAAAGGCTCCAAGCATCTTCGTCCCCAGGCACTTCATCTCCAGAGTGTTTGATGTGGTACATCCCATGCGACCACACACTACCTGTCTCGTTGATGCAATAACAACTTTTTGCCGACACCCAAGAGCTATCGGCAAACCAACAGCTGTCAAGTCTGGGTAGTATCCATCTTGCACGTTGTCTAACAGAAGCAAAAAACTGTTATGCTCTAGATACTCCGTCAGGATTTTCGCTCGGTAATGCTCATCTGACAATGACATCTTCTCCCAATCCAATTTCAAGAAATAAGCAAGATGATTTTGCATAACTCTCACACTACTGGCACCATCAAGAAGTATGACATGACGGAATGAATCGGCATAGCTATCGGCGATAAGCGAAAGAAGTCGTGTCTTGCCAACACCTGACACGCCCCATAATCCAAAGACATTTGATCGCTCACTCTGTAAGAATTCAAGCACCTTAGTTTTGTAAATGTCCATTCCCGAAGGCCACGAATACGCGGTACTATTTGCCGAGCACGAATTGGGGTTTCTAACATTGCTTGCTCCTCAGATGTCTTTGCTTGAGCACGAATTGGGGTTTTTAGCATTGCTCGCTCCTCAGATGTTTTTACTTGGTTAACATAACGAGCACCGAACTCCCACATCAGAATGCTGACTTCATACATGATGGCACTAACCTGATTTCAGAGCACCAACACGGTCAATAAGTCACACATTGAAAAACACTTTTCTATTTGTGTGGGTGTGAATAAGTCAATAAGGGTCAAAGAACAAGGTACCGTGGCCGATATCCCGCGTCCAGTGTGCCTTGAGAAAGAGGACTGAGAAGGCGGTGTCAGATCCGTCGGCGGACTGGGGTCGGCACCCTCCCCTCCCCAATGTCTTGGTTGTCGTCGCCTTGCACCGTCGCGCCTTCACAGCCAACGTCCTCCATCATCCCCGAGTGTTGGCCACCACAATTCCGACAAGACATTCTCAGTAGTATTCTACAAAATCATGTCACTTTTTTATTGCAAAATTATAAGTGGTAACCATTCCAGCAAAGTTTTATACATAACATATCAACATAGTAGTATTTGTACAAAACATAGTTAGGCATACACATGTTACAAACAGGGACGGAGCCAAGATTTGGACTTAGGGGGAGTGGGGACCGTTGAAAACCTAGGTAGCTAGTCAATGCCTGCAGCCGGAAGGGCGGCCCAAAAACAAGAGTTTGATGCTTGATGTCGTCGAAAGCAAGCCCGGTGACCTCAAAATGCATGAGACACGTGTCGTTGAAGCTATAACATATTCCTCTCTTTTCTTTAGATGGTGTACAATGGCTGACCAGTATGGCACTGCTAGGTCAAGTATACTAAGGTAGATATCTGAGTGACCGAATATAAAACAAAATAATATCGACATATGTTCGGGGGTAAGCTAACATATCATATATGGTATCATAAACGAAAAAAAGCAAATTGTCATATGTTTGGGAAGAAGGTAGCTACATTTTCACTAGTTTAAAAACGTAGAATGTTGGGGAATCCTGATTTTCAGCACTTACCAGATTCGAGATCGAATCAATTGGAGGGGAAAATGAATCTACTGTACTGTTTTGAACTAAGAAAGTATAGCTTGACTGAAGTAGAACAAATTAGAAGAGTTTGATCAGATTGGCAATACCACATACAAAAACCAGGGCCATTTTAATGGCATAGAAACAAATCGAAGAGTCCCTGCCAGGGGAACTAGCAGAAAATTGGACCTTAGCGCCCGACGCTTGCGTACGGTGGGATTTGAACGTTTAAGCGTCACATTAATTAGCGTCACGCTGGATGCCCTAAGCAAGAAAACAGTTCTATTTTTCTTTTCACTCCACCCCTGCCTCAAAGCGTTACCCTCTCTTTGACGTGCCCAATTTTGGATCAACAAGAAACCTTAGAGCAAGCGCGCACCGCCGCCACCCCGGTGCCGCCATCCTAGCTCGTCCACACCTCCGCCATCTCTGCAGTCACCCATGTCGGTGCTCCTGCGCGTGTATCCTGAGTTTGCCGACGCCGCTCCCTCGAGCATTCGCCTGGAGGGCAGGGGCGGGAGAGGATGGCAAGATCGAGGTAAGGGGTGGACGTCGGCCGGTCAGGGGGCGGCAGGAGAGTCGCGGAAGAACGGCGTCGGCACGTGGCGGTCGTGACGGCAGGGTGGGGGCGCTCAGCGGAACCCTAGCGCGTCGCAGTCTCTCTTCCTTTCTTTTTTCTATTCGATACGAGAACAGAAACGGGGTCAAAAAATCTGAAAATTTGGGCTCATAACAGAACTGGTTCCCTCCCAATTTTTCATCTCCTTCCGCCGGCTACCATCAAGTTCGAGCACTCAGCAGGCGCGTTCCTTCACTTGCGGGCCGCTCTAGCAGGAAGAAGCGTACAAGAAGATTGAAGACCCACTCTTTACCGCTGAGCGCTTAATGGGCCGCACAGGCCCAAAGTGAAGCGGTGTACCACCGATGTGGTCGCTTTTACGCTTAAGCGTAATCTTCGTACCTTTTTTTTAACGTTGCTGAAAATAACTACAAGCAATTGATCAAAGGACAAGCTAACGAACTTGTTCCATGTTTACGCTCAGCACAAATCTTTCTTGCACAGTGCTTGCATTCAGCACCTCCAACTACATCATCAACACGGTAAGTGGATACAGCATCACAATATGTACATGTTAAGCAGCTGTCGTTTGCATTTCTCCTATGGTAAGTGGATACAGCATCACAGTATGCATAGGTCTCTCCGCCTCTGGACTATATGTTCAATTCTCATATTCAGATCTTAACAGATGTAAATGGCATGTCAAACATTATCTGCAACTGAGTATATTGTTACCTCAAATCTTGACACTATTCAACTTGGTGTCTCAACAATTCTAGTGTCAAATAACAATTTTAAACACATCTAAAATTGTTCACAAATTACAAGCAAGTAAGATGCAATAACAGCAGTGAAACAAGGGTAAACTACGATTTCAGAACATTTTCCGTTAGAACACATGACGCCGGTGCATAACAATTGAACTGAATCTGGTAAGTGCAGACAGTTTTAACACTGATGCCGCAGATGATTGTAAAGATTAGCTCTATCTGCAGTCTACGCTAGCCTCGAATTGGTATTGCACATTTGCAGATTGTGACAAACAAGGTTGACCATAGTTCATATAACAATCGACAAAGTAATGATGCTCATGAAGTAATGAGGACTGAAAACAGGCATCGTAGTTCAGAGAAACAGAACTGACGAACAGAAATTTCTGCAGAATCAAATTGCAAGGACACCGAATCAATTACCCAGCAACGTCATGAAGCCATGAAGTGCCGATACTTATGATGCAGAATACTTCACGATACTAACACCATATCATACATATGATGGTATGACAAACTATTCTGATTCGAGCTAAACGAAGCGAACAAGTTCAGACTAAAATCCTAGGAAAGCCAAGGGAGCGAGGGGGCTCAAGAGAGGGGAGGGGAGGGAGCAGAGGGAAGCTCACATGGTGGTAATGCTGGTAGAGATCCCTGGTAGAAGAGCTGGCGAGCGCAGCTTGAGCTCTTCGCCGTCTCCTGGAGGCGATCAATGAGCTTGATGGCGACGGGGCGGCGAGCTTCACGGCGACCAAGACCAAGAACGGGAGGCGCGGCAGAGATGAACTGGAAGCGAGGCAAGAACGTGAGGAGGAGGCGACGAGGGCAACGAGAGCATGGGGGCGGCCGGCGGCGGCGACTAGGGCATGTGGGCGGCCGGCGGCGGCGACTGGCTATAGAGTCGAAGAAGGCTGGGTTGACCCAAATATGAATGGAGGCCGGCTCACATGGCTCGTGGGTCGTGGCCTTGCTATTTTGGGTCGGGCCATCCGACCCGGCCCAATACCATCGTGATGTAGGATCATGTACCAACGGTTCAGATCTGGTGTGAGACCATTTTCTATACTTCTATACTACTCCCTCCGTTTTTTAATATAAAATGTTTTAGCCTTTTTCAACATGCATATATATACACATGTACTCCCTCCGTTTTTTAATATAAGATGTTTTAACTTTTGTCCACATGCACATGCACACAAATGTATGTAGACACATTTTTGTGTGCATGTTCACTTATTTTAGTGTACATGTAGACAAACATGTGTACCACCTAAAACATCTTATATTAAAAAACGGAGGGAGTATGTAGATATCTTTTAATTTGTGTGTGCATACATTTCAGTGTGAATCTAGTCAACATGTGTAACATGTAAAACATCTTATATTAAAAAACTGAGAGAGTACCGTTAAAAGAGTAAACATGTTGGGATACCTTAAGTTTGATCCGTTCAATATCTGATCAACGGCCCAGATCCAGGACCGTCTCCACAAATTTGGAGCTCCGGTGCGACATACATAGTGGCATTGCAAATGGATTATGAAGAACAGATAACAAACATATTTTGGGCTGATGCTAAAATGATCATAGACTATGCACATTTTTGTGATGTTTTTTTAGTTTTGACACTACTTTTGGAACAAACAAAGAGAGCAGGCCCTTTGGTGTCTTTGTTGGTTTTAAAACATTTGAATCCTTCAAGTGGTTGTTTGAGGCCTTCCTGGTAGCTCATAAAGGAGAAAGGGGCCTAAAACATTCTATACGTATCAAGATGTTGCTATGGGAAAAGCAGTCGAGGAAGTGTTTGCAGAAGCATGGCATGGATTATGCACGTTTCATATTATGCAGAATGCGGCCAAACATCTACATGAATAGAGAGATGAAGAGAAGATTGAAGAGAAGAAAGAACAAAAAGAAGAAGAAAGGGCAGAATCAAGAGAAGAATGAAGAGAATACAAAAGAGGACGATGAAGAAACAGTTCCGAGAAACAGTTCCGAGCCATCAAGCCCGTACAGGGAGCAGGCTCGCTTTACTGCATCCACGGCTAGGTGGTCTCAGGCCCTTGAAGGAGTGGAAACGACTAGCTCCCCCTCTTCCGCATGGCCTCGCGTCCTAACGGAGCAGCTGCTCTCTCCCTTCCCGCCGGCATAGCTAACCCTAGGTCGTCTCGTTCCCACTGACCGACGAGGCGACGACCATAGCTGGAGCGAGGAGAGAACGATGGCCAGCTTCAGACTGGGCCTCATGGGCGCCGCTTGTTCTGTTTTCAACCGAGTGAAATGGGTAGCAGGATGTGTGCTTCACGCGAACTTGTCAGATGTGGATCGAACGAAAGGCAATCATTTACATCCCTCTCTAGTAGTTAGGTGTACGTCAGAGGATCGTGTTCTTGTGTCTAGGCCTACCACCGAGTGACAATCCCCATGCTTGTAATCCAAAATTTGTTGGAGCTAAATTTGTTCTTAATCCAAAAGGGGGCAAACATGGTCCCCTATGCCAGGGTATAGCCTTATTGTTTTCCGGTTTCTGTTTCTATGATTTTATTTTCAGCTCAATTACTTTCTCTTTTTTTATTTCTCAATGTACTAGCTAAACTCAACCTCATTAATATTATAACAATGTAGAAAAAAATGTTGCACATGTGAATTATGACTTTAGATACAATTGATATAGTGAAAAATGCATTGTGCGTTTTACTAGGTCACTAGGAAGATTCATCTTCTATAATTGATTTAACAAAAGGTCAAGAACATACCCAGTGGGGATTGCTCTGCTTCTCTCTTAGAATACACAAAAGCAATTGTCCGCAAGAAGAAAAAAAACACCATAATAAACCACTTTTTTTGCAAAAGAACGACTCAAATTACGAGAAACATAGTCCACTATGCCGGGGTACGGCCTTCTAGTTTTCCATGTCAAGAAATACAATTGCTTCAAAATTACATCGACTGAATTTGATGCTACTCCGAGTAACCAGCATAGTGACTTTGGAGGGCATCCTTTTTTCCAAAAACTTGTCCCTGCTCAACAGTTGTGCATCTTTTGGCGGTATCCAAGCGTTTTGAGTTACAAACCAAGTAGTCTCAGTTAGAGTTGGCCTCGAAGGTGTATTGACTGCCCATTTTACTTCTTTACCGGTCAAAATCTGCAATGCGACTTTACGTATCATGGCATTCATTCTGACATGGGAAAGCTCGTTTGAATAAATACTATTTTCACCTCGTTCCAACAAAGATGACTGCGTCAGCATTCTAACATACACATAACCCTCCGCATGGTCATCAGACACTATATCAAAGTATCAATTGGTATATTTTCATCTTCGTTCCATAGCGAGCATATCAGAAATCACTCCTTAACACTGTCGTCCAAATCTTCATAGCTTGTTTTCAGCCTGGCAATCAGGTCATCGTTTTTATAAGTCACCATGGACAGTTTTCTCGGCCTCAGCATCTTCAAAGCAAAACTGCCATTCTTCGAGGCTTCTCTTTATCGACAATGATTGCCCAATCTTGCACAGTGCTTCGGGCAAATACCCACACTCTTCATTATCTCTTGGAACACTTATGCAAATCAGTATGGTGACCAATGTTATTTTGGGGGGGGGGGGGGGGGGGGGGGGGGGCAGTTATTCTTAGCTAAATGCTAGCCTAGATAAATGTTAAGATGCAATACTAGTGGCCATTTGCGTGCAAAATAAATTATGAATGACAGTACCATCTTTACCATTCTAGCCAGAGGAGTGAATCGTTTATCATTCATCACATCTATCCCAACAACGTGACTGGAGATTTTCGCGGCATATGTTTCATTGGGAGGCAGCATTTGGATTATTTGATGACATCCCATGGAAGCACATATATAATGTTTTTTGGCCGTGATGCCAATTTTCTAGCATGTGATGAAAATTTAAACAGCGAGTACCAAGATGATCTACAACTATCAATTCTGCCTGAGTAGAATCAACATCATTTGTAATAGGATTACGAGGACCAGCAACAGCATTTTGAGGGTTATCTATGACGGAGGGTCCAGGATACGGTGGCATCATGGGAAGAACGAGATTTCCTCGGATATTCCCAACCTTGCCAGATCGAGTGGATTTCATAGGTCATCGAGTATCAGCACAAATAATTCCGCTGAGCCGATTACATATAGCATATGGCATCCCCCAGTCTGTCATGTGTTAATCCCAAAAGACCACAGATAGTTTTCTGAACCTTGGCAACAGTGCATTCTATTCCCACATCAACAATCAAAACCATGAATGAAGTATCACTACCAGCAAGAGATTCTGAGCACCATCTAGCAACAAGTTTTAAAAGAGCCGTTTTTTCACCCTGGCCATACCCCATAATACTATACAACACTATTTTATGATTTGTCCTTGATGAAACTAATCAAGTTTTCCTTGTATGGGCTACTGACCATTGAAGGGTATTTATAGTCTACTCCCTTAAGCGGGTGTGGCCTCAATTTTGCCTCTAGACCGAGCTCTTTAAACTGCGATGCGGCTTCATGGGCCTGAATCATAAATCGGTTCCCTTTCAAATATTCCTGGAAGTTAATTGAATCATCTTTCTCTAATTGTTCAATGCTTCATATCTAGAATTTGTGCAGGGCTTTGCATGGAAGATGGTAGTTTGGATTTGGCAAGATTCTATTTTTCAAAATCCAGTTATCATCCGAAGCATTAACGAAAAGTACTAAAATTTGAGGTCACCCGAGAAATCATGTAGCATCAGGGAGCACACTCTCGATGCGTGGACCAGCTCTATAGGGGTCTGAGTCCACGGGACCAATGTTGAATGGCTCAAGGTACTTGTAATAAATTTTCATATATAATAGATTTGTACCAAACTTGTATACTTTATTATAATTTTTTAACATGTTACATCTTTGAATAATGTTCTATTTTTTTATCTGGTATAGTTAACCATGTATCTAGTACTGTGTCTAAATATTAGTTGTATTGTTCCCTTTTTATACAATGGTTTTAGTGTTCTTTGTTGTATAGTTGTAATGAATTCATTGATAATACGTTGTATCATACTAAATTTGAATTTATTTTGTACCATGGTCTCTTCTTGACTTAGTTTGACTATGCATAATGTATACATATTTATGGTAATGATCTATAAATCATACGACGTGAAAAATCTCAATAGTTATTTCTAGTTTATGTCTAGCTAGGTAAAAAATATTTATATAAACTTTTAGAGTATAAATTGGTCATTTTTATAAATCAATACTCTTTTTTGTGGTAAATGAGTCTCGCAATTCACAATTTTACATTGTGTGCATGCTTATACTTGGTATTAAAATATTATCACTCAGTGTAATCAACTACGACCGTAAAAGGGCGTATTCAATATAACCGTCTTCAACGAAGGGGTTGGCCAAATTATGACTTTCACAACTTTGTAAGAGGTTGTGATATACAATCGCTTATCTACTTTCCCGATGTTGCATATCTAATTGGGGCATGCTCCTGGATTCGATTCACCTTCATCAATTACAGGACAAGTTTCCACTCGGTCAAAGATCAGTGGTCCACTATCATCCACTTTCATGGTGTTTGCAAAAAATCCATCATGTTGATTGTCATACTTGGGAGATGCAAAATGAAAGAAATGCACGACTCTTGCCGGACCAATCATCAATGATCAAAAGATCAAGCACGTGTCCTTGGGATGGAGCTTATCGGAACGGAGCATTTGAGTTCCATCGTGCCACGAGAGTAGAATTTGTTTTTGCGCCTTCGGATGGTTCGGTACCTCTAAGAATTCTCATTACTTAATGAAAAGAGCAAATATTTTATATCTATCTAATAAAACATATTGTTCTTGTGTTTTAGAAAGAGCAAAATTTTATGAAGTGTGTAGTCACTGGTGATGATATCTCTACTCCTATAAAAAGCACAGTTGGTGATGATGGTGTGTCTGCCATCTTTCATCCACGATCGTTCGATTTATATCTAACGGAGAGGAAACAATCTAGGCAAATTTGCAAATAACCCCTTGTCTTCTTATCTCTCCTCCCACCTCATCCAACCATTTGAATATTATTTTGCAGCAAGGAGAAAGCTAATCCAAGTTCCAACTATTCTCTGTGTATAACCTAATGGCTAACAAATGTAGTTATGTTCACTACAACTTCACAATTCTTTCGTGTGAAAATTGCACAATTTTGGTTATGCAAATTTTAAGCACTTTGGGGTTGCCTCATTGTATGTACTTACAGTAAGTACACAATATTCCATTTAGAGCTACTCTATTGGTAATTGTAAAACAGCCCACTAATGCCGTATGTTTTTTAGAGATGTTCTACGGATTCTGAATTAGAAATTAGAAAGACGGACATGTATTTCTTTGGTTCTTGGAACTTATATTAAAAAACATTTATCCCTATTGTCTTGTAATTCATCTTCAAAACACAATTAACTAAGAACAAAGTGCATTACGACATGGTAATTAATTTTGCTTATCAAATAGCTTGCCAAGTTTGTATTCTCACACGCTTCCATTACAATATGTATGTCACGACACACATGCATTTCGGGTATAGTAGGATATTAATTTTTTAAATTATGTGTTTATCTCTTCATATACATGTGAATATTAAATATTATGTGTACTATATTTATATGTCCGGCAAGAAAAATATTAGTGGACCGTAGCAACGCACGGGTGTTCGACTAGTACCAATAATAATCCAACCGATTGGTGAGAGGAGAACATACCACAGCCGCATTTGCATGCCTTCAAATCCGGGCCTGCTCCCACACAAACAAAATTAATGAATTACATGACCAGGAATGCATAGTGTTATGTTTTCTCTTCTGTCAATTACTATTATTATGTGTCATGTTTTCCTTTAAGTTGTAAAATTATATATATCAACAAAGATAGGACTGGACCTTTACTCCACTTAACATAGCATGGTACACATAGCACAGTCATATAAGAGCAAATTGAGAAATATGTGTTTTTGGTGATATTCATAACAATTGAGAATAAAGGATTGCACCATGTATTGTTAAGATGCATTTAGACTTTGTAGTATCAACATTGTGCTAATCAGCTTTAAGTTAATACTTAAGTCTTAATTTTGCGTATAGGTTCACCACAAAGCATAAATGCTAACCAGGGACCGACTAACAATTTTTTTCACGAATAATATCTCTTTTGATTTTTCATTTAGCTCGCTATGATCTAGCATTACATGCGAGTATAAGACCAACTACCATGGTCATTATGATTTATCCTCGTATAAGGCTAATCTTCTCTTAGAAAATGTGGCTACAAGACTTCACGAGAAACTAATTAACATGCCAGACGCTTCATATGTGTAGCTAGTTCTCCCCTGAAAATTGTTAGAAGGAAAAAGTACTAGACGGGCAGTAATACTTTATTTTTTAAGAAGTTAGTTTTGTGGACAAATCTTCCCCAACGATTAAACGTGCGAAATTTGTTGCGGGCTAAGTGACAACAGGGTGTGATGATTGACAACTGAAAAATTCTTGAACAATCTTTTCACGCATGTACCAACAAACTTGTTGAAATGCTAAAACTATACAAGTGCCATCCTATGTCCCAACGCTTTATAACGATGTAGAATAAATTGTGATGACTACGGGTGAATTCTATCTTTAGGTAGGGTATAATATGTGAAAAGGTTATTGTACATTTTTATTAGGTAAACAGGAAAATGCATTTTCTAGACCTAATTTAACAAAGGAGGAGAGCATACCCAGTGGGGATTTCTCTGCTTACCTCATGGAATACAGAGCAAATCGTTCGTAAGAACAAAATTCAAAATAATTTACCGTAGTTAAACGATTTTTTTTGCAATGGAATCTAAGAAGTCGACTCAAATTACGAGAAACATGGTCCACTATGCCAGGGTATATATTCTTCTATTTCTAGGTTTTTTATTTATTTTATTTTATTTTATTTTCACGTAAATTAATTAACATTTTTTATTTCTCAATGTACTTATTTTCAAATTATGTGCGATGATGGTTTGCTTGGTCTACTAAAATCATAGAATATTTACGACTATTCATATCCTGGTTTGGGAAGAGGTCATTTTTTGCAGGAAGCATTGTGTAAGTCTTTGAAAGGAGACCATTTAAATTAAAACTAAAGAGTACCAACGTATTATAATCATGCATAACTAGCCAACTAGGTCTAACTCAGAGGAAGTCAACACATCATTACTCAACCACATCTTTACTCCTACTTGACGTACTGAAGATTTGTTTCACGTACATCATTACTAAAACGCTCAAATGTACTCCTGACAAAAAAAAAATCCTTAATATACTATTCTGCCATCATCAGACCAACAATTTAATATCCAAGACCCTATAGGCAGCCTAGGAAAGCCTCCTGGATGGTTAGCGCATGCGCGAAGCAACGAGACGATAGATGACACTTCTCAGAAAGAAAGAAATAAACGAAAGGAATAGAGAGCCTCAAAGTCGTAGTTAGGATGACTTCGCCCTTCGGTGACGTCTCTAATCAGTATGATGTTCATGTGTGGAAATAATAATCTGTCGGATGTTGCCCTCCAGCTAATCCAACAAGCTGAATTAATAGAGTCGGCATTAACGTGAGAATTTTAAATAAAGAGGCCACCTTCATGCAACTCAAGCCTGTCAATATAGTGCATGCAGCAATGTCAATGTACATAGTCAGAAGGATGTGAGCCTCTGAAGTTCAATCATTGGTATTTTGTATTTACACCAAAGAAAGATGACGTATAGCCATTCATGTACAGGTTCATGATAAAGACGAAACAAATAAAATGAACAACCCACACCTTCGTGGCTGATCCTCACTTTTTTTTTTGCACAAACTAGAAGAAACTCAAATTCTGTAAATTTACTCACAAGACCCATCACATATGGTCACGCGAGAATCAAACTGGCTTGTTCTAGCACATCGGCAAATCTGCCGGCGGCGCGGGGAGCATGGACTCCGGCGTCGTCCCGTTCTCCACCGCGAACACCATGCCGAGCCCCATCGGGACGTGAGCGTCCAAGTGGCAGTGAAAGAACCACATTCCTGCGTCAAAGCCCAATATTATCACTTTGTTAGTTTTAGCCCATCAGTTGTGAGCTTAGAAGGCCGAATATGATCTGGACTTGAATAAAGGTACAGTACCTGGGTTGTTGGCGACGAAGCGGATAACGGCCCATCCACCTGTGGGCACGGCGATGGTGTTGCGCGCCACGGGGTCGACCAGGTTGTAGACGCTGTCGTTGCCGGGGGAGAAGGTGCCGAGCCCCTGCGCCAGCACGAAGAAGTTGAATCCGTGGAGGTGGATCGGGTGGTTCTCCGCAGGCATGGCGGTGGGGTTCTGCAACACGATCTCCACCGTGGAGTTGTACGGGAGGCTCTTCACTTTCGTGCCCTCCACCATCGCCGTGCCGTTGGGCGGCACGCCGTCGGGGAAGTCCGCCGTGTACACCGATCCGGGGTTACCGTTGAACTGCGCCTCCAGAAGCGACATCCCCGTCGGGAGGCGGAAGGACACGCCGTTCATCGCCGCAGCGAAGGCGTTCCCGGCGCAGCTGGTCTGCGTGGCGTCGCACGGCAGCTGGCCGAGCCCGAGCTCGATGGTCATGTTCACGTCCACCGGCGACGGGACCTGCGTGGCCAGGCCCCTGAGCCCGAAGTAGAAGTCGTTGGCTGTGGTCGTGTCGGAGTTGGTCGGCATGGTGGGCATGGCAGGCGTCGCGGTGGCCGACGTGCCGTTGTAGAGCAGGATGCCCGTGGCGGTGGAGCCGTCGTCGACGAAGGTGTCCATGGTTGTGGGCGACAGAGTGTCGTGCGGCTTCACGGCCATGTAGTAGCTCCCGGGCGCGGCATCCGTGACGATGAGCGCGTCCACGGTGTTCCCCGGCGCCAGCACGAGCGTGTCCGTGGTGTAGTTGGCGGTGTAGCACGCGTCCACGGCCACCACCGTGAAGTTGTGGCCGGCCACCTTGAAGAAGAGGTGCGTGTTGAGCGCGGCGTTGATGACCCGGAGCAGCACCGTCGTGTTGGGTTGCACCACCGCCGTAAACGTCTCGTCTACAGGATCGATCAAACTGTTACCACCGAACTTGTTTTCACCTACAGTATCTGTTAAGATAAATTCAGCAGCTATCAAGAGGACGTACTTGCGCACTGATACAGTTGGCCGGTAAGACCGTTAACGGTGAAGGCATCGGATTGGGTAGGACGTTGGCCGGACATGACGGCGTCCCTCTCGACGTCGACGACATTCCGGCTCCACCACTCGCCTGTGCACCAGACCTCACGCCCGAAGATATTCCCCATCAATCGATCGATAGACATAGACAGGAGGGAAAGGGATCGGTGTTAATTACCAAGTACGACGGGGACTTCTTGGTCGGGCATGGGGAAGGGGTAGGCGGAGCCGTTCCTGGGCCTGATGATGAGGGGGCCATACACGGTGGCGCGGAGGAAGGATGAGTGTGCGTGCCACCACAGCGTGCCCTCCTGCCCGGTGACGTTGAACCGGTAAGTATAGGAGCTGTTGGGCTGGATGGGGCACTGCGTTACCATGCTCGGACCATCCGCCCATGGCGTCAGTGTCTGCATTATGCCATGCCTGTCATGTTCAGTTCATACATGGTCAGAGTCGACACTTAGACGGCAGTGAAAGACTGGAGTGAAAACCGTATTTCATTCCCACTAGTAGAATGATAATTTTAGGTTCCTACTTTCTTCTGTGTGAACTCCTTTTTTTTTTCGACGAACTTTTTTTTTAAAATTCGACAAACTGAACTCCTTTTGGTTACGTTTCGTTGTGAACTTGTAACTAGACTTCGTCGTCTGTACTACGTACATTTTTCTAGTATTAGGATGAGCTCAGATACAGTTAACGGCTATGTATCGTCAGGTAGGGTGTCATTTTCAGAACTTTCCCTTTCGGCTTATAGTCATACTCCGATATGGACACGGGTGCAAAAAATAATCAGACAATCTAATCCGAGCAACTAAACTGCCTGTCATGCCGACACCTCAACTCAAGTATCCTGTGAACTAGCTAGATGACAGCTGAGCTGGTGTCTTAGGCCAGCATACAAACTACAAACGGCTCTATGTATATCATGAAGAAGTAAAGAAAATCAGTCTTCCACAGACTGGAAGCCTTTTCTACTGGAACTGTGGAAGTACATGGACTTACCAGTGGACGGTTAAGTTGTATGGTGAACTGTTAATGACGTCCACGACGACCTCGTCCCCTTCGAACACATCAATCGTTGGGCCTGGCAGTTGGCCGTTAACCGCAATAATGTCAGTTCTGTTGCACAGCTGATTAATTCGCATGCTCTGTACCTGATGACAGTATTAGGGGAACAAGTCGTCAGACAAGGGCTACTGGACTGAACTGCATGCAAAATGAACGATTGGGTGGCATGTATACAAGCAAAAGAATTATAAAACTCTCCAAACGGAATGGTTAAAGCTAGAACGCTTGTAATAGAACTGTGGGGTTTAGCCACATTTTCAGGTCTACACATATTTGCGAACATAAATCGACTCTGATAGCCAGTGCAAATACGTACTTAGCATGCTTGGATGATCATATACATAGCCATAACGAAGTTAATATCTGTTTTGTTGACAAAACCTTCTATTCTACGAACTTCAGATGAACTGGATGATTAAAGCTAGCTCGAATGGATGGAAAGAAGGTAGAGATAAGTACTGTGAACGTGTAGTTCGCAGTCGCCGCGTCTGCGGCCGAGCTGGCCAGAAGAAGGCCGAGCGCCGCCAACCACAAAAGCTGCGCCATGGAAGAACACCGAGGTTGAAGAGGATTCATCAGCTTTATCAGAGGGAAAGGCAAATCTTTCTTGTGATCTTGGGCGGGCAACTTGTATAGCCTAGTCTTCAAAGGAGCACGATAAGTATATATACTATAAGGATGCTTTTGGCACTCCTCCAGGAATCACTTGCGTAGCTCAGTCCAACTGGCATATTTGCTCTCTCTTTTTTCAATCAAAAGAAATCGCGATTGTGACATAAAAGGAATAATAGCTTCTAGCGATGAGCACATTCACACGCTTATAATCTAGGTGTTACTGACCTGAGTTGTTTTATTCGACCTGATCGATTGGTGGAGAAAATCTTATGGCAGTCGACCATCGTGTGACTGATAACCTGTACGTGGCTGGGTTTGATTGCAGTACCAAAAACCCTGGTCTGCCCAAAGAGCGCTGTCAAATGATCTTTCCTGGTTAGCATATGCCGACACGTACTACGTTCCCAAATGCCGTTTTCATCCGAAGCAATCAGGAGTTTAACTTTTTGGATACAAGATAAATACTAATTTTCTGGCGAACTATCATGTTAGCGTACGTAAGTCAAGCTAGATTTGCACTTAGCCAGTGATATATTTGAAGTTGTTGTCATCTGGACAATAATTTGCTCCGACACATTCAATTATGCCAGCAAAGGTAGCTCTTGGTCCCTCCCATTAGAGAGCACTCGCATTGATACACACTCTGTCAACATACGCTTAACACAATGCAGCCAAATATAGAGGATTATATCCACAAGTTAGTGGTCCTTGGAACTTCGAAGCAACAAAACCTCCTGTTCTCCGGACCGTGCGCCAGATCGATAACCGGACAACACTAGTCCAAGCGTCTGGATAAGCAACCAGCGCACCATCTAGCATAAGATGACATATTGACATGAAGGAGAAAAGGACCTGAAGAAAATCATCATGTGGCAGATTTTGGAGGGAAACAATCATGTGGTAGATTGATCGGGCGAGCCTATCTTGACGAGATAACGCTCTGATGTACATGCATACGGGCAAGAATTCATAGTGTTTATCTTGTGGAGACCTTGTGCTTTTTTCGATTTGAATGCACGCCCGGCCCGGGAGCATCCGGGAGACGCAGCCAAAGAACCGATTTGATTCTGAAGGGCATGGAGACGATGGGGACTTATCACCTAATGCGAAGGCTATCCGCACTGTCAGCACAGCAGGTCGGCTCCAGCGGCAGCGGGAAGGAAGACGTGTTTGCTCACCGGATACACATGGACAGATATCATCTGGTATAGTCGTTGTACGGAGCACAGGAGAGGCAGCCTTCCGAGATTGCTTACGGCTGAAATCACAGGGCGTGTGACAGAACAGTCTACAGAATACAGATGGAATACGATCATACATACACGTATGTTCTTGATGCCACCAGGCATCCCCAAAGTCCAATTGCCCATGAGTGTGCGCTTGGGTACTTGATTGCGTGCTAGCTAACGGAATATTTGTATTCTCTACGCTTGTTAATTAATTGGTTGAAAGTTGCTCTGCAGCATGCCATTTGGCCATCTGGGTAGTGGGTACGACAGCAGATTATGTATATGCAAATGCGAAGGTGGGTGTGCTTCAGTTTAGGGTTTACCCACTAGTGCATCTTCGAAGATCTAAATCAAAAGTATATGTACACCATGTGGTGTTCAAAGCCGTGGATAATTTTTATGTCTGTTAGTTGTGGCTCTCGGCCCTCTCGTCTGCCCCCGCGTGGAGGCGAGAGGGTAACCCTAAATCAAAAAAAAAAAAAAACAAGTGGATGTGTACGGTGTTATAATATGAGCACTTGAGTATAGATTCATGGACTCACTCCCGCCGTGTCGAGCCACCACCGTCCTAAGTCGGTGAATGGATCTAGCAGTCCGTCGCCCAACACTGAACGAGTGAATATCATGATAGACATTGCACATGTGACGCTCAAGATGAAGGAGTTCGTTGGATCCGCAAGTGGACCGCACTGCCCCGACACGCTACGTCGAGTTGTGCACCTACGTATTAGCGGTAAACTTGAAATATCATCCTGAAGCATGGACCCTGGTGATGTGTCGTAGGAAAATTTATTTTTACGCAAGCGTTGCACTCGACATATGCCAACATGATTTTGTGCGCTTAAGAGAGCGACATGGCACAGTTCAGGGTGCAACGAACACGAAGTCCCTGCGATGACTAAGATCGACCGTGCACTAATCTCGATGGACTAATTATCAATAACTGGACAGTGTGCTTCAAGCACTTCCATCCTTTGTCTCTGATCACACGTCATTGCACTTATCCCTAAATGTGACATTTTGTCTGAAAAGGCGTTTCAGATTCGAGCTATTCCGGCCAAAGTTGGAAGGCTTTTAGGATGTTGTTCACGAGGTGTGGGTGTGCGATCCCGCGGAACGGTTTAAGCAACTTGATGCAATGTTCCGCAGCACATCTTCAGGCATGGGGACCGCAACACAGCTCTCCGCCATGGCAGCCTCCATCCAGGGATGGCTTCAACTTCCGCCAACCCGGCGTCCATGGCCGATAGGAGCAGCGTCACGCGACAACTGGTGCGCTCCTTGGCAATGGTTCACACCGGCACCGACGACGCCGTGTGCCACTCCGCTTAGAAGTCGTCCCCATTTTCTGTTGACCACGTAGCAGTTTTTGCTAATTGCTAGTATTAAATCTTGTCAACCCTCTGGTTAACTATTCTAAGTAATTGCAGCTCGTCCTAACCACATCCCATGATTCCTGCTAAGAAGCTGGTTCCTAGCATTTCTTCATTGTTTCTTTCACATGACAAAACTGAAAAACAAAGTTGTGTCAAGTATAGAGCCACCTTGTTTTGCAGCTAGCTCTCCTTCCAAGTTCCAACACAATTTTTGTGTAACTACTGATTTTTATTTATTTCATGAAGTAAATTAACCCAGAAGATAGATGTTAGTTAATAGTACATGATGTACATCAACAAGTAGTTCATCTAAATCGGCCGATTCATCTTATCGGTCAGACATCGGTAAGCAAAACTGGACCAACCCATGATTCCCATCCAGAAAATCTTGAATCACCCATCCCATCACTAGCAAGTCAGCAACCAAACACATGCTTAGTATAGGAGGGGGGCTTACGCTTGGAGGAAGCTTGGCTGCATAGTTAAAACAGATTGAGGACAAGTTTCATCGGATCATACCTCTGAAGAGGACGTCTCCAGACCAAGGAAGAAGCTCTATAATATCTGACCGCTTCATATATCGACTGGCCCTCCACTATCCTGCTAAGAAGCTGGTTCCTAGTATTTCTTCATTGTTTCTTTCACATGAAAAAACTGAAAAACAAAGTTGTGTCAAGTATATAGCCACCTTGTTTTGCAGCTAGCTCTCCTTCTTCCAAGTTCCAACGCAATTTTTGTGTAACTACTGATTTTTTTTTCATGAAGTTAATTAACCCAGAAGATAGATGTCAGTTAATAGTACATGATGTACATCAACAAGTAGTTCATCTAAATCGGCCGATTTATCTTATCGGTCAGACACCGGTAAGCGATAAATCAGCCGATTAATCGGAATATCAGAAGATATCTTGAACACTGAGTACCAGTTCATCGGAAGGAGAACATGTACAAACAGAGGTGGACAAGCAGCTCCCAAAAGCAGAGATGGACAAACAGCTCCTGAAAGCAGCTTATCCGGTGAGTCCACGTCAATGCAGGAAATGGCTTCACATCATTCATCCTGCTTGGAACAACTCTGCAGGGCACAACTACCTTCACGTATTATCCGCTGCCCACGGTCACCAGCTATTCTGCGCGGATGTGGTGGCATTGGAGGAATCACTGCTCGCAACTGTAAACTTGGATGGGGACACTTCTTTCTCCTATGGTACAGTTATATATTTTGAATTTATCAGCAATAGATATTGCCTGGCTACCAACAATGTATTGTCTGTTCATCACAATAAAAATATATTTTGCTGTCAAATCTGTGGCTGGAACTTGAAGCATGTGCACTATCATAGATTTTCAAATAATAGGTGAAAATGAACTGTAGCAGAAATGTGAGATTGTGGTTACTGACTCATTACCATAAGGGTGACGTAGGTCCTGTGATCAACATCTTCAAACACGAACGTCAAAGATCTTTCCACCTGAACAAATGGACCAAGAGGCTGATATGAGACATTGGCTGAAATGAGACAACATGTGCAGTGTAGAGTAGTGATCTTGTGGCAATATGAAGAAATCTTTGGGCACTGACCATCCTATTTCAAGCTCTTCAATGGCTCCCACTAGCACCTCCACCTCAGGCAAATGGAAGGGCCTCCTTATATTTATTTTCCCCACTAGAGCCTCTATGTTTGGAGAGACAACAATGGCAATGCTTGTGAGCTTGCTGATGTTTCTTGTGCGTCATTCCAAAAAGAAAATGAACTGAATCTGGATCACTCCAAAGCCAGTTTATCATTACCATCACTGACTATAGTTTCACAAAAAAAGGCTCTTCACACAGTGCCCTGTTAACCATGAAATAGATACCATCAGATGCTTCAGAATATGTACTACAAAGAACACTTATCTATGGATGTTTTCAAAACTTTAAATGGACAATGTCGACAGATCCTAACCAAATTTACTGTATAGTAACAACAGAAACAGCTATATCGTGTCAAGTCCATGTTATCTAGCTTAATAACATGTCAGATTGCAATTTTGAATATTCTTTCCTTGAAGATTGCCCATTCATAGGCCTCCTTCAATTATGCTAGTGAAGATATCCATTAGAGTTCTTAAGCGACCATAATATGTTGGACAGCTAACTGAGTAGCAAGCAATTTTACTTACGCACTTTTTCAGGAACAACGTAATCTGAATTGTGACTTGCCATTTCCCCTTTTGTTATTGGGTGGGAGCTATGCTTAATTCTCTTATCAAATACGAAAGCAGGCCTCAAATATTTTAATATTATGCAAAAAAATAACACCTCTTGTTACAGAAGATTCAAGCTCTTTTGAAGAAATAGCGTGTAAACTCGTGATCATTTATTCTTTGCATGTCAGTTTGCTCAAGAGTGCTGGAGTACCATTGGTATTACATGGGATTGCTCCATTCCCATATCCAGTCGGTTTGTCACAGCTAAGAGAGTTTTTGTTGGCCCATGTTTCATGGAGGTTGCAACCTGTGCCCTTTGGAACATTTGGAAGGCACACAATGATCTCATCTTCAACAATATTCAGCCTTCCTTAGCTCGTTGGAGAGTCCTATTTCAAGCAGACATCTTGCTCCACCAGTATAGAGTTAAATCTTCTTTGGTTCAGCCCTTACTTGATAAGGTTCTAGACATTTTCACCTAATGGGTAGCCTTGTATCTCCTTTTTTCCACTTTCTCCCTCCATAGGGAATTTTTTTGTTGCTCGGCACTGCATGTAAGAAAAACTTCTGGTTTTTCTATTAATATAAAATTTACACCGTAGGGGTTTTCCCCTACGAGCTTCAAAAAAAATTGTCTGTGTCAACAAACCTTCCTTAAATATCAGACTCGAAAGCATTGACATTGCTATGTGCAGTTGTACATCGTAAATCCCACTTGATAAATATGCATGCACATTTTTTTTTTCCTTTTGATCTGATCATTTATCCCAGTTCCCAACTCTGGTGTTTTTCGTGATCAGTTACAAGCCAGATAGTTGGACTATAGCATACTGTTGTAAGTAACACTAAGTCTCAATGAAAACAGCTCAGGATTACTATAGCAAAACCTCATCCTCGCAGAAAAGTATTGTAGCAGAGCTGATTTGATCTAATTCATCTGACACTATTTTTGAGTAGACTGAGTAAGTACCATCAACCCTTCTCATCAAGCAAAGTAAGTTCAGAGGTCTCAAGGAGATACCCAGAACTTTTAAGCAGACTTGTCAGGTGATCCAGTACACAACATATCATTTCTGCCTTCGGGTTCTCTTGCCCTCGATGAATGTATGAACCTCCCTCATCTCCTCAACCCAGGCTGTATCCTGGTTCCTTCACTACACCAGCACAATCCATTCTCGGTCTCAACTTTTGTGCATCAGCCCACAGTCCTTTAGAGGCATAAATATTTGACATAAGAACAGAGGGGCTACTGTCCATAGGATCAGCCAAGAGCGCCATTTCAGTGGCATACCTCCCTATTTCAACATCACTAAACAGATGACAGGCACTCAGCAAGCTCCTCCAAACAGCTGCAGCTGGTTCAATCGGCATCTTTTCAATAAACTCCTTGGCAGCATGCAGTTTGCCCGAGCGACCAAAGAGGTTGACCACAGAAGCATAGTGCTCAGTACCTGGTTCAATGGCATATTTTGTTTTCATAGAGTTAAAATGGTATAAACCTTCATCCACAAGGCCTGCATGAGCACATGCTGACAACACGCCAACAAAGGTCACATAGTTCGGTTCCACTCCTTTCCCTTCCATCATCCTGAAAACATGAAGAGCTTCCTCAGGATGACCATGCTGCGCGTACGTTGAAATCATGGAGTTCCAACAACTGACATCCTTTCCCGATGTTGAATCAAACAACAGTCGTCCTTCCTTGATGAAGCCACACTTTGCATACATGTCTATGAGAGCATTTGAAACATGGGGATCACTGTCAACACCTGCTCTGATGATCTGGGCATGGAACTGCTGGCCATGAAACATGCTTGCCAGGGTACTCGCCACAGATACTAGTGCAACATATGTGAATTCATTAGGTGTTAACCCAGAGACACGAAGCTGGTTAAAGAGCTCCACAGCCCCTTCTCCTTGCTCGTTCTGTGCAAGGCCAGAAATCATAGCATTCCAGATTACCATGTCCCTGTTGTGCATCAGACTGAACACAACTTTGGCATCATCCACAAGGGAAAACTTTGAGTAGACATCTATCAGAGCACTACCTGCATATAGGTCCAGTGAAGTTCCTGATTTGACCATGAGACCATGAATCTGCTTGCTCAGTTCAATGTCTGACTCCGATGAAGACACTCCAAGGAGTGAAACATATGTCAATAGGCTTGGCTTTAGGGAGTAATATCCCATCTTACTAAATACTTCAACTGCTCCCACAAGATCGCCTAGCCTTGCATATCCTTCGATCATTGCATTGTAAGAAATTGCATCGTCTTCTGCCAAGGCTTCAAATACCGCTCTTGCTTCAGTTAAACGCTCACATTTAGCATACATGTCAATGAGAGAATTCTTGACATACTCGTCAGACTCCAAGTTAGCCTTTATGGTATGAGCATGTACCTGCCTTCCTTGCCATATGGCTGCCAAAGATCCACAAGAGTTCAAGATACTTGTGCAAGCAAAAACATCAGGCTGCCACCCAGCCTGGCTCAGATGCCAGAACATGTCCATAGCCTCAACATCGAATGAATTCTGCATATAACCAGCAATCATCGTCGTCCAAGACACAAGATTACGGTTCTCCATGCAATCAAACAGCTTGTGAGCCAATGGGAGTCTGCCGCACTTACAGTACAGGTCGATCAGCGCATTGACCACTGACGCATCCGATTCTGCTGCGCTCCGATATGCATAGCCCTGTATTTGCTTGCCACCCTCTAGAAAGCCAAGTGCAGAACAAGCACTGGCGGCACTTGCCAGCACAAACCGGTCAGGCCTGACCCCATCAAGCCCCATCTTCACAAACAATTCCAAGGCAACTCCACCCTGCCCAATCTGAGAGTACCCTGTTATCACCGCAGTCCATGTAACCGGGTTCTTCAACGGGAGAGCATCGAAGACCAGCATCGCCGCGTCAATGCAGCCAGCCTTCGCGTACAAGTTGATCAGCGCGGTCCCGACGTAGACATTCGCGTCCAGACCGATCTTCGTTGCATCTCCATGCACCTGCTCGCCGAATGAAACCGCCCTCGACTGTGTGCATGCCCTGAGGGTGCTAGCGAGCAGGAACTCGTTGGGAGGCTCTCCTGAGGCCCTCCGGAAGGCCGCGAATATGGCTTTGGCGTCGTCCTCGCGCCCATTCTGCGCGTACATGGAGATGATGGAGCCCCAGGAGACGAGGTTCCGGTGCGGCATCCCGTCGAACAGGTTGCGGGCGTCCCGGAGGCGACCGAGCTTGGAGTAGCCTCGGAGGAAAAGGTTGGCCAGGAAGAGATCCGGGAGTGCCTCGGTAACGACAGCGCGGGCGTGCGCTGCCGGGAGGAGGCGGCGGAGGCGGTTGCCGGCGAGGCATGAGAGGAGGAGCTGAGCGAGGCTCATGTGCCGCCGGCTCGGGAGAAGGGCTAATGGGCCATCGCCACTGGGCTAGTTCAGTCTGGGTTCACCGATACAAAATCAATCCACCCTCTCTCAAGAAAAACATACAAATCCATGACTCTATAATAAAATTTTATAATGGCAGAATGTGTATCAACTGAATTTTAAATTTTTTATATGAGCTTACTAGGATATAAAACAAGCGAAAAGTGTTACTGGAGTCTAGATCAATTGAGTATGTTTCCTTAAAAAAATTGAAAATCATTTTTCCTTTATAATTTATTTCCTTTTATAGATCCACAACTCTGTGATTTTTGTGTAGGCCAAAATATAACGTATTTTCTTAAAACTTTTGCAAATACGTAGATCATAGATCCTATCAGTATGTTTGACAGACAATTTTTTTTATAACTTCTAAGCAACATTTTCGATTTTTTGCGAAAAAGAAGCTATTGTGCTTTCTCTTATTAATCGACATAAAAAAGAGCACCTAGCTTAACACCCAACCAAGAAGAGAAATACATTTTTTCGTGAGTTTTGGAATTGATACAGAAATTAGTCAACCACCTATGGACAATGATCTTTTCAAGTAGAATCAGTTTTTCTTTGAAGGCAATGCAAAAAGATATCAATAGCTAGAGGAGCCTCCCGTGAAGCTTTGTTGTCGGGGTGAGTAGGCCTGTATCGACGCAACCAGGATCCAGCGGCGGCCATCCTTTCTCTCGTCTGGACATAGTCACTTGGCTATGACAGAGGGTGGTGAGAGGCGGTGTGATATGTGTTCTTATGTTGTCATGTGGCTCTTTCCCAACGGGACAAAGGATGGTCATCGGTGAAGTCCCGGTTGCGTCGATGGTGAAGATGGATGGCATGATCGTCTTTCTTATCCATACCCTATGGTCCTTTGTTCTAAATATAGGACCGGTTTGTATTTTTTTTAGTGTAGTTTGTAATTTCTTTTGCTATATAGGAGTAGTACTCTAGGCCTTCCCCTATTTTATTTTTTGAAATTACCACACTTTCATTAATCAAATGTCAAATTACAAGACAAACAGGTGGAAACTACGGAAGACAATGAAAGCGGACATCTATCCAGGAACTTTTGCAGAAAAACTGCAACCGCCATCATCACTGCTCGCCGACAATGGAGACGAGCAAGCACCGTCGCCCTCACGGGATTTGTGAGTCGAAGAAGAGGCCCGCCGTCGGCGGAACCAATATCACTGTGGCGCTTCGACCGGGGATCATCCCCGTGCTCCTCGAGACCCAGATGCGCCGTCTTCCATCGAACATGTCGAGGCAGAACGCCGGATCTGCCGCCCTCTAGCCACTTCCCATGCTCCTGAACAGATGTCCACGGTTGCACGTCGGTGGCGCCGCCGGAGACGACAGCCACCACACCTAGAAACAACACATCCGCCACACCACCGGAGTGACGGAACACAAATCCCACGAGTCCCTCGACCTCGCCGCCGGGGACGCTGCCGAGATGGGGCAGGAACCGGAGAAGATTTATTCCAACAACCGCCAACTCCGCCGCCATCGAAGCGCTGCCGTGGGACACACTAACCCTACCAGAGCAGCCAAAGCAGAGAGTCGGGGTTCCCCCACCCTCCCGTCGCCGGAGCGACGGACGGAGGGGGAGGGAACCCACGGCCTCGTCGGCGGCGTGAGGGAGGAGAAGTTCCGCTTCCCTTATCTCCACTAATATAAAAAGAGAGAGGGTGGCTGATCCAAATAACAACAGCCCTACGATTGCCTACATCTAACGTCTCACGGTTGTCTAATGATGTAGGATACCCCTGTAATCATTACCGTTAATCCACTTGATCTAACCGCCAGGAATAGCCTAATGATGAGCCAATTTTCCACACGGCGCACCCTTGATCGAACCAATCAACGAAGCCGCAAACGCGCCGCCCACGTCCTTCCGCCCGGTCGACCACGCAATGTCGCCGCGCCTCCCGCGTTGCCTCCCGGCTGCTCACGCCGCGCAAGCGACGCCCTGCCTCTCGGCCGCTCACGCCGTGCCGCCCACGCTCGGTCGCTGGCCTTGCGTGCCGCGCCGCGCCGCGCCGCGAAGCCTCCGGCCACCCACACCGCGCCGGTTCCCTGCCTCGCCGTCGTTCCCCTCGACCGGACGCGACGTCCACCCCCGCGCAAACGTCACGGACTGAGCGGCGGCAGCCTCAGCAGGTCAAGGGCACGCACAATTTTGGTGATTCTCAGAGTCCCATCCCGCAGCCCTCTCTGCCGGCCACCTGCAGCCCTATCCGCTGGCTTGGCTTGGCAGTAGCCCTATCCGCTGCCGCCACTACGCCGGCGTCGTCGCGGTTCTCTCCGCCGTCGGCGTCCGACATATCTCCCCTTAATTAGATCGATTCATTGCTGACCTCTCCTGTTCCAACCAGCACCGCCATCGGCTCGATAAGGAGCGCCACCGGCGAAGCTCCCCGCTGTTCCCGAATTACAGAGGCCCCAAGCACATCAGGCCGCTACTCCTGTGCCCGCAGGTCTACGTCACTTTCATGTTCCTCTGTTCCAATTTTCTGATTTTACTTCATAGCGAATCAAACTATTGGTCGATTCCTGTAGCGACTTCAGCTATTGTTTCTTAGTGAACGTCTCTGCCTCCTGAAACACCACCTGATTATTATACAAGACTTGCTCAACTACGGCAGGTGCATGCATGCTTGGCTCAAGGCAATCTTTGTATTTTTTTCGTGGAGACTTCGTTGGCAATGCATGTTTTTTCTTCAGAAATGTAACACATATAGCTCTGATCAGTTCTTTTTTTTCTGCACAATGGGGCGAGTTTTTTTTATAGCGCCGCTTAAAAAGTGGTTTAGTATAGCATAAAAATCACAAACCGCTATACTCCCATAATAATGGCCTTTCATATGTGTGTATAATATGGTGTGTTCAGGTTAGAGCAGCTGGTTATGGTCAGACCATCGGTGTAATGTTGTGTGTTCAGGTTAATGCAAATAGTACCTGAGGCTCATGCATATGGAATAAGTTTTATACGGAGGATAAGTTATATATGACAAAGATTGAAGGATAGATGGGGGGATAGATGCATCTTCTTATCTCGACTCAGCCTAACTGTTGCGCAAGCAAAATGATTTATGTTAGGATACGTTTTGTATTTCAAAAGGATGTATTTTTAGATGCTATACTCGCTCTTGGGGATAAGTGCTGAAGTTAGACAGGCAAGGAATTTTGTTCAAACTTCAAAACATGGGGAATAATTTCACGTGCATTTCTTCAGTTTTCATTCATAGCATTTTTAAATATTATGGTACATGAAGTTAGAATTACATTAAGGGCTATATTTCTAATATGCCTCCATTATCAACATTGCAATATATGTTAACGAGTATCTAAAGCACTGGTGCAAGATTCTGATAAGACCTTAGCAGTATTAAAAGTCAGCACTTTATTATGAAGTTGGATGATGTGCTAAACATTATTCCAATTCTTATATTTGCTCATACTTACTATATAAAATTATAAATCCTCTTTTTTCTGTATATCAGCAAACTAAGAAAGCTTTCGCCGGCATTGAACAGGTTTGGTTCATCTCTTCCGGCAAGTCATAGAAGTTATAAGGTACAGTTGGGTCAAGAGGAAGGTAATACTTCATCTGGCGGGTGTATCTAGGGATTGAATTAATGGTATATCTATGTTCAGCTACAAAATATAGCAGCTAGCAATAGTCTACCTCTTTTTTGGAGTATTTTGTGCATATGCATGTCTTATAGTCATTGCTGCCAAGCTACGATAGCCCTACGCTGGCAGGTCGCCACACGAGCTTCATCTGGTAGGTCGCCACACGAGCTACATCTGGCTGCCGCCACAAGGTTGCCGACCTCCAATGGTGACTCTTCTTCCGACAACATTGTGATTTTTATTTTCTTAATTGAATACCATAGTTTTGTATGATATATGTACTAGAGAAACTATTGTATGTAGTGTGTACTGTGTAAAGTTCGTGAATGTATGTGCATTGTGGATCAAAGAGCGAGGAAGTTTGTTGTTTTACATATAACATTGTATTTCCATGGGTACTATTGACCTTGGAATTTTATATTAACGCGTCTTACTATTATGTTGTTAACGAAAGGTTGTTGAATTTTTTAAGAGGGTAGTCTCCAAGTATCCAATTTTGTGTATTGTGTAAGCTTGATTTGTATCATGTAGGAAATTTAATATGATTGATATAAATACTATATCTAGCTAAATTTATATGACTCAATAGAACGTGCATGTGCACGTGCACTATTACTAGTCGCTTAAGGGAAAGAGGAACCGCCCCTCCTGGGAGGAGTTCCCAGAGTATGTGGCGGGAGAAATAGTTATGTTTCTTGGCCTAGGCCTTCCCATGTTAAAAAAGTAACATGGGCTCCAGTTTCTTTTGCCCATAGAGTAACCTTACGGGCCTGAAGCCCAGGAATAGGAATTTATTTATAGAAAGAAACACGGAAGAGAAAAATGTTGACCTGTCCCAGAAACGAATGTTGACTCGCTGGGACCCAACTGGCAGTCATATAAACGGCAGCCGCCGGAAGACCAGTTTCAGTTTCCCACCTCACCATGTCCTCCTCCGAGACCGCCGTTCCGCCGCAGCCGCTGCCCAACCTACCAACCGCCGCCGCTTCCCCGGCCGCTGCCGTGACGGAAGCTCCGGTCCCGCCCCAATCCCATCCGCGCCATGCTTCGCCGCCGCCATTCCCCCCCGTGCCCGACGAGACGGAATCCCCGCTCCATCCCCAACCCCAGCCGCTCCGCCCTTCGCCGCCGCCCTCCCCTTCCGCGGCCGGCGAGACGCAATCCGTAGTCCATCCCGAGCCCCAGCCCCAGACGCGCCGCCCGTCGCCGTCGCCATTCGCCTCCGTGCCCGTCGAGACGGAATCCCCACTCCATCTCCAACCCCAGCTGCACCGCCCTCCGCCGCCGTCCTCCCCTTCCGCGGTCGGCGAGACGCAATCCCTAGTACATCCCCATCCCCAGCCCCAGATGCACCACCCCTCGCGGCCGCCATTCCCCTCCGTGTCCGAAGCCCCAGTGCATCCCCAACCACACCACCCTTCGCCGTCGTCCTCCCCTTCCACGGCCGAACAGACGCCAACCCCGGCCCAGACCGCGCCGCAACCCCAACCCCAGCCGAACCAACCTTCGTCATCGTCCTCCCCCTCCACGGCCGAGGCGCAAGCCCCGGTCCAGCCCCAGCCCCAACCGGACCATTCGTCGCCGCTTCCTTCGGGGGACGACGACGACGTGGTCATCACGGGTGCATTCGATGGCGCTGCGGCAGCGGCGGCGGATGAGCGAGTGAAGGGGTCCTGGTCGCCGGAGGAGGACGCCCTGCTAACCAATCTGGTGATAGAGAACGGAGCCCGACACTGGACCCTGATTGCGCAAGGGATCCCCGGGCGCTCCGGCAAGTCCTGCCGCCTGCGCTGGTGCAACCAGCTCGACCCTCAACTCAAGCGCAAGCCCTTCACTGGTACCTTCTCTTTGCATCTAATACCGCTATCTGCATCCTGTTTCCTATGGGATATGTAGTCGTGTACAAAGAACACACCAAAATCCTAGAATTTGTGTTCCTAATGCAGCGTGTTTGAAGCACTTATCTGTCAGCATGATAGAGATGATACATTGTGCACTTGATTGACTATGTGGATGTTATCTGTACCATATCTCTCGTACTTGCTTAATGAAGCTGAATCTGTGTTTTTGGTTGCAGATGAGGAGGACCGGATTATAATTCGTGCTCACGCAGTTCACGGTAACAAGTGGGCAGCTATCGCGAAGCATTTGGTTGGCCGAACTGACAATTCAATCAAGAACCACTGGAACTCCACTCTCAGGCGTCGGGGCTGCACTGGTAGCCAATGCACACGAGGTGCTTCTCTAGAGCGACCTATTACACAGATGCCCAGGGCGGTTTCAGAAGAACCATGGCCATTGTCGGGTTCTAGTTCATTGAATGTTACAGGATTAAAGGAAGCTCCTGCGCGAACGGTTTCTGAAAGCTCTGCTGGTGCATTTCAATTCAGAGATCATAACAATTGTAGCACTGAATTTGTTGATCGGCCGAACCTGGTACGACCAGTTGCTACGGTTCGTGCTTTCAGCCCATACAGTATTGGACCTACTCAATCAATGCAAATGGGAAGGTCGAGTTCTACCAAGTTTGTCTCAGCCATTCAAGCTTTCACGCCGGGAATTGCAGTTTCCAAGTTTGCTGATGCTACATGCTTTGCTGCTGATGTGCCAAACAAATGTGGGCATGGTTGCTGCAGCACTAAGGGGCAACATCGTAACAACTCATTGTTGGGTCCTGAGTTTAATGAGTTTGAAGATCATCCCCCAATTCTGAGCAGTAGTTTTGCTTCGTTGGTATCTGAAATTAGCAGCATTGCCTGGATGAACAGCAGTTTGCAAAGCAGTGGCACCGCCAACTTATTTCAGTCTAATCCTCCAGCCTGACAAATTAGGAATCATGTGAGTTGAATACCCCAGGATTATAATCCTTACTTCTAAGATGTGTCATCCGCAAATTGCAAGGCAAGTGTAACTTCCAGCTTTAGTATATTTATATATTTCTTTCAGGTGCTTAGCATCTTTCATTCATACTGCATCATACATGTACATAATCGGATATGATTGTCACATTATATATAATGAGCCGTTAATCCTAGTTTACATTCCATTGCAATTTAAGTGTATTATGTCATGCTGCCAATTATATCGCAGCATGGATTACGAGTCGTTCGACAAGTCGCGACTTGTCTAGCGACTTGTCTACCTATCGTAACCCTGATGTCGACAAGCAGAACGACTCGACAAGTTGAACTTATCGATCGACAAGTTCACTTGTCTACGTTAAATTGCGACAAGCCCATGTAGGCGAGGCGAGCGACAAGAAAAAAGGCCCATCCGTGAAGGCACAGTGGAGGACGGGCGCGCGAGCACGGCCGAGCACGGGAGGCAGAGGAGGAGGCGCGGCGGAGGGGCGTGGCGGTGCGCACGGGAGACAAAGAAGGAGGGGAGGAGGAGGCGCGGCGGCGAGCTCGGCGGCGAGGGAGGCGAGCGCGGCGCGGGCGGCGGCGAGGGCGCTCGGGGCCGGGAGGCTGCTGGAGTGCTGGGTTACCTGCGGCTGCGAGGAGACTGCTGCCGCTGGTGCAGGAGGGGTGGTCGCCGGTCAAATCCAGGCGTTGCCGGCGGCGGCGGCGTCGAGTCCAGGCAATGGCAGCTTCGATCCAGGAGGTGGCGGCTCGTTCTGTGCGACCTGGGAGGCAGGGAGCAGCTCGTACCTGTGTAGAGAGTGTGCTTTGCCTTGCAAAATAGGGTTAGGTATTGGGCCGAGCCTGCTTGTTGGGCCAGGCCGTATCCCAAACGTGTCCCTGCAAAATAGGGTTAGATACTGCACCCTGAAAACTGATCTGCACCCTGAAAAATTGGTCATGATTACATATCGACAAGTCTATGACTAGTCGCGACTAGTCACGACTTGTCTACTTGTCGGTACCCCAGCGACAAGTTGCGACTCGTCGACTCGTAATCCTTGTATCGCAGCGTGAAATAATGAATTTCTCTCCACATTCCTGTTTTCCTTGCATTGGCTGTGGAATTGGTCTGTTTCTATGATGAAGTTATTACAACAGATTGGTTGAATAAAAGTAGACAACCAAAATATTTTGACGGTGGACTGATGTCTAAGGGAGCATATGCCTAAATTGTGCTTGGTTGTTCGTAAATAATGGTGGTAATTAGACCTTGGCAAAGTGAAGGTTAATTGTTATTTTCTGGTATTGTACCAATCATTAGTTTTTTTTCTTTTACAATATGAGTGTAACTATGTGGGTACTTCAGTTCATTTTTGCAGTAATGTTTGTAGTCTCCTACCCATACAATCAATGTTGGTTTACATTGCAGCTTATAGAAGGGATAGAAATCTAGAGCGGTGTTGCTAGCAGCAACTGTAGTTTCATGCATCTGTAGTGTTTCTATATCCGTCTTAATCAGTAATAACGATTGTTTCCCTGTGGCTGTTTGTATTGTTGTCCGTCCTAGTAAAGCCTTCTTTTTCTGTGAAATGCTAGGTTCATGTGTCCAGATTACTCTTAACTGCTAAAGATAGCCAGGTTCATTGTCTATATTGCAATTATAGATTCCGGCGGGTCCCCGATATACCTGATGAGATTGTCTTTGAGATTCTTCTCCGGCTACCTGTTAAAGCTCTCACGCGGTTCAAGTCCGTTCGCAAGGGCTGGTGTGCCATCATCTCCGATCCATGCTTCACCCGTTTGCATCTCAAACAACATTCTGCAAAAAACCAACATAAGCCTTCCTTCCTCATCACCCCACACACACTGGACAAGGTGATCGACGATGAGGCCTGGCCAACAACTTTTTTCAACCGCACCCCCTTCTACTCATGGCAAGAGGGCGAGGACAGTGCGTACCTTGTGCACTCAACAACTTTCTATGGCGAGTTTGGGTCCGTTCATGACATGGTGCACTGCGATGGGCTTGTATTGTTGTCGACTGACACCAATGTATATGTCTTCAACCCGGCCATACATCCTTAAGCTGCCTGATGCCCAAGATGATGTGTGGGAACTCCCCACTGTCGGTTTGGGCCTTGACCCTTGCACGAATACGTACTTCTCGCTACTTTCACCGTTCCATAGATTTCTCCAAAGCTGATAACTATGAAGATGCTTTGGTTATGTCTAATTGGTTAGTACAGTCATGGTAGGCGTGTACTTGGTTGGGCTTCCTCCCATAAGTTTGTGTAGTCTGCTTTGCAAATCTTGGGATAGACCAGCACATATATATCACTGCTATTCTTGCTTTCAACTTTCCATTTCTGACCATCTGTTGTCCTAGTCTAATCAATTTAATTGGTCAATGCAAGCTTGAGTGCATACCTTGTTTTGCATGACCTCAGTTCTTTTTGTCCAAAATTGAACTCTGGCTCCTATTTTAGTGGCAATACTGTTGAACATGACCAGTATTTCTAAGGTTTATTCTGTCTTTGCCTCCCAGTTTTTTTCCTAAGCACCATAGTGATGTTTACATATGCCTGTGTTCCTTCTGATTTCTTAGGGATGTGAATCAGTTTTTGCTACTCCTATTTTGTATTTTTGGTATTTGGTCCAGTCTTATTGCTTATCTGACCTTTTTCTTTTGTTAGGGGTCTTGTGTTTACATTTTTTGGTTTCCTGACCTTTTTTCTTTAACCGAGGCAAAAGACTTGCCATTTTCATTAATAAAGAAGAAGTGGGAGTTGGCTTTTAACGGGGAAACCGGCTGAAAACCAGGTTTCCTGACCTATTTATGGTGCTGCTAGCGTTTTTTTTTTTTGCCTCTGCCCTTGATATAGTCGCGTATAGATTTTCGTCAAACTTCCTGGTAGGTTGTCTGTAGTTTCTGTAAACTACTTTTGGTGTGCAAAATAGGGATGAGGTGTACAAATGCTAGTTTAGAGTGCTAGGCCAAGCAAGACTAAAATAGCAATACCCCCATTGCCTGCCTCTTTGTTAATGCATCAGTGGCACTGATCCTTTTTTGTTTATCTTCAGGTCTTATATTAGGCATGGATGATGACATGATGTTGCTTAAGCCGTAGAAAACAGATGTGCTCCTGCTCGTTATAGACAGGCAGGCCATACAATCTTTTCAGCATGGAAGTTGACGCTTGTCACCAGCTGGTCGGTTTCCGGGACCCTACTCTCTCAATTATATCATATACAGTATATGCCTGCTGAATTTGTGATGTCAAGATTCTGTACCTCGTGTGGGGGCGGCCATGGATACTAATTGGAGGCAACTCGGTGCATCAAAATGGCCTGTGCAGTTAACTGATTATTATGATTCTGATTAGTTGGATTAGCCGATTAGGCTCCGTTCTTGCCAGCCTGGATAATTTGATGGCGGTGGACCCAAGTAGAGCTTAAGTGTGCAATCAAACTTCCAAATTGAAAGAGGGAGGATTTTGTATATTTTTTATTTAAATTAATTCTTTAAATTTGTAGAAGCAGTGGCACCACTGAACATTTTCATATGCATCGTGCTTTTCTGATTTGATTCCCCAGTATTCATGTATTGCTTGTTTGAATGTGTTTTTACTTCGTTTGAGTAGCATCTGTACTCATGTGTATACGGTGAACCAACTCGGTGACCACATTCGTTCCAGTTAGTTTGTTCCGGTGTTCTGTGACTGAGTCGTGATTGCCATTTTCTCATTTTCTGTATGTTGCGGAGGCACGAAGACAGGACAGACTTCCACTTATCGTGAATGGTCTCCCGTCTCCACATCATGTCCATAGGGTAAGTTTGGTCTTGCCTGTAGTAGAATCTCTCGTGGATACTGTGGAATCGGATGATCTTCATTGGGTTGTGGACGACCATTGGCGCATGACCAAACTACAAGTAGTTTAGCTGTTGTGGACGAGCTTTATTGGGTTGAGTTAGTTAGTTAATTATTGTAGAGACTTTACACAATAGCAAAATAGACCTTTAAGGTGTAGATAATAGTAAAATTTAAACTACTAGAAGATTCACCTGGTTACCTTTACAAACATCTGTTCTACGAATGGCCCATTCATCTCGAGTTGGCACGGTTCGGTTCCACTAACCTTCCAGCTTTAGAGCATCTTCACCGGGGCTTCCAAACGACCCCCCCAAAAGCCCATTGGGGGTCCGGACACCGAAAATCGTCAACAGTGGCACCTCCCAAAGCTTCGCGCCGAGCGATTTTGTGTCCGGCACACCTAATCGGGCCCCCAAGTTTGGAGGCCCTCCTGGGGGTGCCGGACATTGCCGCGGACATGGCCCTAACAGCGCTGACCCGCCCGTCATACACACCGCGCTGCGCCCGTGTTAAATTGGCTATGCAGAGTCCGTTCCGCCGCGTTTAATGTCGAGGCGACGAGACGGCGGTATGCCTGTCAGCACGCGTCGCAATAACGCCGCGCCCGTTCCCCTGGCGGGCGCAGAGCGAAGCGACGCGTCGCAATAACGTCGCGCCACTTCCCATGGCGCAGACGGAAGCGACGCGTGCTGAAGTCGCAGCGGCTGGCCGCGGTGGCGCCTTGCAGACGCTTCGTCGGCGTCAATGCGCGGCCAGGCGAAGCGGTGACCGCGTTAATGCAGGCCACCCAACCCCGCTCCTCCGGCCGCCTTTAAAACCCGACGCAGCGCAGCCCTCCTCTCCTCACACCATCGCTTCTCCCTCTCTCTCCCTCTCCCTCAAGAACATAGGCCCCCATGGCGGGCAGCCGCGACGGGCGTTGTGGTGAGCAACGCCACAAGCAGCTGGAGGAACTCCGGCGTCGCAACGAGGAGGCGGAGATGGCCAAGGCGTTACAGCGAGGCATGTGGCGCGAGGAGTCCGACAACGCGCCTCCCTACGTGCTCTCGCTGGAGACCGCGCGGCTGTGCAGCCGCCACCAGGTGCCGGTGGCCGACGTCGCCACCCTTCCGGACGGGTGGGTGAGGAGTGCCGCCAACATTCCGGTGGCGCCGCGGCTCAGCGGGCAGGAGCGCGTCAACTTCCTCAAGCGCAAGTGAATGGAGATGACGTACGAGCAAAAGCTCGACCCCAAGTACTCCATCTCGGCGCCCTACTGGCACGCCGTGGTGGACAAGGAGTACGAGGCGCGTCGTAGCGGTCGGCGAGAGCCAACGCCAGAGTTGTCCGCAACGGACGACGAGCGTGATGGCGAGGACGGCGACGACGACGACCCCGAGCTGCCCGATCTGCCTCTATAACCGGCTGCATCTTGGGCAGCAGCGTCGCCGTCACCGAAGAAAGGGGCGCCGCAAGCCGAAGAGCCTTCCCATTAAACGCCCCGCCGCATGTCACGGCGGTAAATCGAATGCCACGCGCCGGTAAAACCAGAAGCCTCAGCCGGCCCAGCCGAGGCTACGGGACGTTCCTTAAGGCCGGAGCCCATATGGGAGGCCAGCGGGAACGTTTCTAAAGACCGTAGCCGACGGGAACAAAAGATGAAATCCCGGCGCCGGATCATCGAGGCATATGCAAGTCTCTTGATGATTCCGGCGCTTGGTTCGCATCTTCTTCTCCTTCGGCCGGCCATGAACCGGGCGAAGGCAGCATATTTCTCCTCGCCGGCAGACTATGAAGCGGCATCTCTCTCCCAGCCGGCGTGTATTGGTTGGCGAGAAGCTGCATAGGCCCCCTTCTCTCCGCCCAGTCTAGGTTTAGTTTGTTAAATATAGTTTAAATTCGAAATTGTAAGTTTGTTAAATCTTGTTTAAATTCCGCCGGAGTTTTAATGAATGAAAATTATAAAAAAAACTACTAGAAGATTCACCTGGTTACCTTCACAAACATCTGTTCTACGAATGGCCGATTCATCTCGAGTTGGCACGGTTCGGTTCCACTAACCTACCAGCTTTATGATCCACGATGAGATGAGCAAGGCTTCAGCCTTCATGTGAAGGGTCTGCATATCTACGGTGCAGTAACCAACCACATATCAAATCACTCTCGTTTACCGCGCTGAAGCGAAGTCCGAAGACAACCATGGACCAACAAGGCAACAGAGATCGCCGACCGGGATACTGCATTTGACAAGGCAGCCGTCTGGTGCGGCTGCCTCCTATTAAAGCCTGCTTCGCTGTAGACGCCGATACCAATCGGTAAATTTCGCTATAAAAGTAGTACTTTTACGCTATCATCCAGATATGCCACGGGCATGACCACATCCTCCTCCTCCGGCTGTCGCTTGATGGGATTGACTCGTCCTAGGAACGAATGTTGACTCGATGGGACCCAATTGGCAGAAATAAAACGGCAGCCTCAGGAAGATTATCTTCCGCACTACATCACTACTACATCAAGGTGACCAAAGATTATCTTCCGCACTACATCAATCTCCCCATGACGCACAGACCTGTGATGCATTTCAGTTGTGTTGTATTTGCGTGTAGTAACTAGATCCAAAGTTGTTGTAGGTCATGCTTCATCTTCGGAATATACCGATGGAATCTTTCTTGACATATGACAGTACCTGAGAACAAGATTGACACCTACAATTTAATAAATTTATCATGTACACATTTACTAGTTGTGGTGAAAAACCAGAAAAAGTTTACGCCTTATCTATGGAAACGGAAGGTAATAAGTGTCATTGACTGCCTGAAAATTAATCGGCAATTATTTACGAATTCCAATAAATTCAGCATATGTCCATGCCAGAAAATTAATCAGCAATTAATGCCACATCCTCTATTATCATGGCAGCAAATATGTCTTAGTCAGAAAATTAATCGGCAATTAATGCCGAATCCCCAATCATCATGACAGCATATATGTCTTGCTCTTCTAAGGCTATATATATGGCGTAGCCTATTTTTGTTTGCATCTATTGTACGCTTGTGACCAGTTATTCTCGAAGACATGGGAGTCATCAAGGTCCCAACCCTGTTATGCATGCTACTGCTCGCTACACTTCTCTTTGTTCCTGGTAAGTGGCGTTTGCAAATTTCATATGAAGCACCTCCTCATGCATTATCTATGCCACTCATATAATGAACATACTCCATTACAAATGAATCTATTTTGCTTTTTCATTTGGATCATTGCATGATCTAATCTTTTATCATGCACCATATTGTGGTTGTTGTTTTGTAGGATTGGAAGCCAAGACCTGCGAAGAACGGCGTGTGACCTATCAAGAGTTTCCATGCTATAGCAATCCATGTGCCCAGGCCTGCCACAAGGAGGGCTTTACTGGAGGGGAGTGTGGCGCGGCCCTCATAGATCCACCTATAGCGTTGTGTTTCTGCAAAAAACAATGTTGAATAAAGCATGTTGCAACTGCTGTAGGATTTGTGATGTAATAAATAATGTGGCTTAATAGTATACTGAGTTGACGATGATCAATAGCAGAAGTTGAGGCTTTACCAAATAGTACTAGATAATGATGACACGTGTTTCCACGCCGGTTTATTTTTGGGATAACATGATAGGAGATTTCATAAATATATGACAATACAAAAATATGAAACTTCACATAACCCAACCCATACAAGTAACGAAAACATTGGAAATAAAATAGTTGTTTTTAATATTCCCCAGACAACTGTCTCACATGAAGTAAACTATCTACTTGAAGTTGTAGGTTGCATAGTACCTGACACAATACCAGTTGTCCTTGAAATATTCGTCTCACAATAAGTAAACTATCTTTAAAATATTTCCCTACAAATATGACAATAGCAACCACAGTTAAGACACACAGCAAGAAAGTCAAAGATTTGTATCTAATAAAATGAATATGTAAACAGCAAGAAAGTGATAATATCAAGCATACATGAAAAACAGATATTCCTTGTAACTGGAAGAAAGAAAAAGACATGTATGGAGTCGCTCCTTATGGACCTGGTAAATAACCTCTTCTTTCGGCTGCTCAGACCACTCTTGACAAAACAAGCCATCGTGAAAAGAACAATATGCAAAAAAAAAAAAAACTATAGAAGGAACTAGTTCCATGATTACGAACCTAAAGCTAGAGTCTTGAAAGAACTACAAACCTACCGTTTAAGAAGAAAATATAGTTCTAAGTGAACAAGTTTCATGATTATGAACATAAAACTAGAGTCCACAATGAACTACAAACATACATCTCAGACTTTGTGGTGAGACAAGACCAAAATTAACTGTCCACAGTGTCCTGCTGAACATGACGTCAAAATAGCGCTCTTAATTTCAATTACAGAACTCCCACACAAATAAATACAACGGAATTGCTAGTTCTAACTCACCAGTTCTCAGTCACCAGTATAACCGTTCGTTTTTGCTAAGATTCGTGCTAACTTTTTTGTGTGACCTGTGCTCACGCTAGATTGAACAGGTTTTGTGGGCTTTTTCCTTTACTCGGCCCATTTGTGTTTTGCATGTGTTTTTGTTGTTGGGCCGAGACTGGAAGCCTACCATATGAGACTAATATAGTTTTTTCTGTGTAATGGAAAACAAAAGTGTATAGTCACGTTTTCTTCCCTCTGTTTTTTCTCTTTAAATTGTGTT
Source organism: Poa pratensis (assembly GCA_947311845.1). NCBI lineage: Eukaryota > Viridiplantae > Streptophyta > Magnoliopsida > Poales > Poaceae > Poa > Poa pratensis. The sequence continues at coordinate 29,496,318 of CAMZMU010000027.1, forward strand.
ATCGAATATCTCCTACCTAATTTGTTTTTTGTTCTCTTACTCTTTTCATATTGTATATTTTTTTACATTTTAACTGGATATTGTCTCTCATTTTAAGAATAGCCGATCGCTTAAATTATTTATTACCTCATTGATATTTTTTACTTCAATTTTTTTTTAAATTTATAAATGCTTTCCTTGTCGATATCGTGCATAATTCTCAATTAAAATATTTTTCGTTGTTTTTAACAATTGTGTTCTTTGTACTCTTAATTCTCGGTTGAGCAAGATTTTAAGTCACATCTAGGTCGGCTGTTGAATAGTTGGATCGCGTCGTGATTTGTGATAAAATAGGAGCTACAAGTCGGTTGCAAATGGAGTTGCAACCCAGTTGCAAGTGAGGTTACACTTGATTGTTTTCCAATTGCAACCGGGTTGAAAATGAGATTTTTTTTTTCCAGTTGCAAGTGGGTTGCAACTGAGATTTTTTTCAGCTGTAAGTGGGTTGTAAGTGATGTTTTTTTCCTAGTTGCAAGTGGGGCCACACTTGATTTTTTCCAGTTGCAACCGGATTGCGATTGAGTTTTTTTCAGCTGCAAGTGGGTTGCAATCGATCTTTTTGCAGATGTAAGTAAGGATTTTCTTTTAGTTGCAAGTGAGGTTACATTTGAAAAAAAAATCAATTGCAATCAGGTTGCAACTAAGTTTTTTCGTTATAAGTGGTTGGAACTGATGTTTTTCAGTCGCAAGTAAGTTCTATGTGAGGTTATTTTTTCTATTTTGCAAGTGAGGTTATACTTGAGATTTCCAATTGCAACCGAGTTGCAATTGAGTTTTTTCACGTTGTAAGTTGGTTGCTACTGGTAAATTTCAGTTATCGACCTCAAGGCATGCACACCACAACACCACTGAGAACACAACTACTTGGTTTGAAGCCAATGATGACCTGCACGTTGAGGTCCGAAATCCTCTGTTTGAGGAACAAGTTGCTCGGGCTAAACATGCAACTGAGCACGGAGCGGCTCCCTTGGCCACAATAGCTTCAACAAGACGAGGCCTCTACTGATGAATTCCACCACCAAATACATATGCAAGAGCATCAAGATCTCTAGGATCCTACTTCGGGTCGACTCTCGTCACCTCTGAGGTAGCACCCGGCCCCTTCCTTTACATCGCCATGACACCACTAAATACAAGGATCAACTCCAGTTGAACCAAAATCTAAGTGCGGTCACGCTTATTGAGTAGAGATTCGCTAGATCCTCCCATGTTCACCTCCCCCACCTCGAGAGCTCGTCAACAAAGAGCGTCAGTCACCGTGTGACGTCGCCATGCCGTGTAACCCCTCCCTTCTCCCAACTCCCGTCGGCAGCACCAGCGGAGCGAGAGAGGGCATATGCGGGAGACGCGCGAGAAACTCAAGATAAGGAGGAGAGAAATCTCTCGGTCCATCTGTCTAAACGTACCCAAAAAAATTGGCTACTCCAAAGTTCAATAGAGGATCATGAAAAACAAAGAGTTCAAAGGTGGATATCAATTGCCAAATAAAACATCTGCCTTGGAATTTGACAGAACCCCCATTGCTGGCTTTGCATCAACACTCCACAAAATGGCATCACGCGTGACACGGCCTCCCCCACGAGACGAGACTACGGACTCCAAAGGCAGCGGTGACGCAGACACGGACGCCATCCAACTCCGTCGTATCGTCTCTTCATTTCTCAATCCAAACGCAGCAAGAGTCTTCTCTTTTCCCCTTCTCTCTTCCGCTTTCAACTCTTTCTCTGGCTTTGGAACTGCACATTCCATCGCGTCCTCTCCACCTCCTCTCTTTTTTTTTTTGAGTACATGGGATTCCAGATCGAAAGAAAACCAAACTAGCAGAACAACCTCCTCTCTCTTCCCTCCAGGTATGGATCAAGAATCCACCTAAAAACATCCAGTATTTCTTTAAGCCACCCACCTAATGCGTCGTCGGTAGGAGCATACTTCCAATCGCTCGTAGAGCTTAGACTCCACCAGCTTTGGATTCTTCTCCGGTCGCTGGCTGCGTCTTCTCGTGATCGACCGCATTGTGTTGGTGGGCTGGCCGCTGCTTTGGAGCGGCCTGCAGCAGCTGCTGCTGCGCGAGAGTGGTATTTACTGCGCGCTTTCGGCGTTTCTTGTTTGCTCCCTTCCCCGTTTGCTCGCTCTTGTCGGGATTTGGTGCCGGCGGAGGAGCAATTGAAGTGGTTCGTTTCCGTTCCTTGGATTGACTGTCTTTTTGTAGGTTTCTACTTGGAGAAAGTAGCGTTCTTTCTGTGGGGGAGGAATGGTGAACGACGGCGAGGAGCCGGCAATTGCCGCCGCCGTCCAGCCTGACCTCGAGCTGGGACGCCTCGGCGGCTAGGCGGGGAGAGCTCCAACAACGAGGAGGAGGAGGGGAGCCAGCGGTTCTCGGACGCTGAGGACCGGTCATGGCACTCGCGCCAGAACTCCGCCGCCCTCGAGGACTACACCTCGACGTCCGCGCCCGTCCGCCCCGGCGCCGGCGCGGGCGAAGGGGAAGGCGAGGGAGCGGCTGGGCGCGGCAGGAAATCATGCGTGTCGGAGTGCTCGCTGGACGACGACGACCTGGAGGCGGGGCCGGCCGAGATCACCAAGGCCAGCCCTGTGTCATGACGGGCGACAGTGGGCCGTCAGACAAGGATCGTGAAGACGGCGTCGACTCCAACCAGGCCTCGACATCCAGGGTGGACCCACAAGTCAGTGAGTGAGAGTGTAGTGTGTGTGTGCCATGTGGGCCGTGTGCCGTGGGGGGTTATAACCCACGCGTGAGCTTCGTGTGTGAAGGAGGAAGTAACCTGTAGCAAACTCTGCTCTCCTCTCTATCTACTTTCCTCTTTACCTGCTCCCTCTCTCGATCCCCAAATTCCTCTTCTAGATCTTGTATCTGTGGATTCCAATACTATGAATCGAGTGTGGGCTATGACATATGGTATCAGAAGTTGAGTTCGTTGGGCAATCGTTTCCGTGATCTCTCGGTTGGTCGGTAACATCCATTGAGAAGGTTAGCGAACTCCTCCGGGTGTTTGCTGTCAATCCCGATCTCGGTTCGACCGATTTGAAGCGGGGCGACCACGGCTCCTTCGAAACCTAGCCTGCAGGTCCGTCAGGTAGTGGAGGCGATGGAGGCGATGGAGGCACGCATCATGGAGCGGCTGACTCACCTCACCGAGCAGGTCAGTGGCGTGACGGAGGTGAAGGAGAAGCTTGAAGGCTTCGGTTCCCAGATGGAGCAGCAATTGGAGCGCATCGATCAGTTGCAGGTCAAGGTAGATCTGTCAATGACGTCTCTGGGTGTGGTACAGAAGGAGCACGAGGAACTAGCCAAGTCGTTGAAGGCGGCGCCGCCACCACAGGACCTGATTCCGCAGCGGGAGACAGCGAGTATCATGGGCCCCCTGCCGCGTCCTCCCGCACCGCACGGCCGTCAGCTACAACGTTTGCCAATGCGGCGACGTCCCCGGTTTTCGACCCAGGTGACCCGAATGATCCCGGGGGCAGTAGGCACAAAAGGCAGTGGATTCCGAAAATGGATTTTCCGAAGTTTGATGGATTGAAGCCGGTGGTTTGGATTGACCAATGCAATGACTACTTCACACTATATCAGATTCCGGATGGTTTCAAGGTAACAGCAGCGTCCATGAACATGATTGGGGACGCAGCTCTCTGGCTCCAATCGTTCAAGAAGATGCATGCCATCACCGATTGGGATTTCCTTTGTGCAGCTGTGCTGGGTGAATTTGAAGTTAATGGACACCGCAGAAGGATGTGTGAGCTGCTGCAATTGCGTCAGATAGGATCAGTTGAGGAATACCGCAAGCAATTTGATCATCTGATGTATGAGTTGTTGTATGAGCCACCCAGCAAAATTTTCTTTGTCACTCAGTTCATTTTGGGACTGAAACATGAACTTCGTGCATATGTGGAACCACACATGCCCACCACGGTGCAGGAAGCAACTAATTTGGCTATAATCCATCAGGAACTATTGGACAGTCAGAAAAAGGGCAAGCCATTTCAAGCTACAGCAAAGGGATACGTAGCGGGCCAGAAAACTGACACGGCAAAACTGCAGCCTGGGGATCTATGGAAGGCCAGACAGTTAAAGGAGTATCGACGGGCCAATCATCAGTGTTATAGTTGTGGTGAGAAATATACACCAGAACACAAATGTGCAATTACTCAGCAAGCACAAATTAAAGCCATACAAGAGGGAAATACAATTCTGTCTGATGAACTGTTAGACACTTTGGCTGCTGAAGATTCCACTGCAGAGGGTGCTTTATATCATATCTCTGTCAGTGCCTTAGCAGGAACCGAACACTCTAAGACACTTCGTCTCACAGCACAAGTGCAAAACCAGCAAATGCTAATTCTGCTTGATTCTGGAAGCTCACACAGCTTCTTAGATAAGTCTCTGGCTGACAAACTTCAGTGTCACACAGTTGGTGTATTACCAACTAAGGTAAAGGTGGCGAATGGGGATGTGTTGATCTGTTCTGAAGAGGTGCCCACATTCCAATGGCTAACAGAAGGCACCACCTTTCAGCACCCAATGAAAATACTGAACCTGGGAGGCTATGATTGTATCTTGGGAATGGATTGGCTAGAGGCTCAGGGTGAGATGGTATGTCACTGGAAGGAGAAATGGGTCCAATTCACATACCAAGGCAAGGTCATTAAATTACACGGCCAAGCAGATCAATCAAACAAGAAAATTGCAGAGGTATCCTGCACGCAAGTACTTAAATGGCATGCAAGTAATGAAATATGGGCGACAGTGGTACTTAATGCAACATCAGAAGAAGTACAGGAGCAAGTACCTCCAGAAATTCAAGCAATCTTGGACAAATATAATGTGGTGTTTCAAGAAAAGCCAGGTCTACCTCCACACAGAGAGTATGACCATGCTATACATCTGTTGCCTGATGCTGCACCAGTCAATTCAAGACCCTATCGGTACTCACCTTTGCAGAAGGATGAAATCGAACGCCAAGTTCAGGAAATGCTGCAAGCTGGCACAATCACCCCTAGTATGAGTCCATTTGCATCCCCGGTGTTACTGGTCAGAAAAAAGGATGGTAGTTGGCGATTCTGTATTGACTACCGCAAACTAAACTCCATCACGGTGAAAAGCAAGTTTCCATTACCAGTCGTGGACGAGCTGTTAGATGAACTATCTGGCACTGCCTATTTTTCCAAATTGGATTTGAAAGCAGGATATCATCAGATTAGGATGCTTGAAACAGATGAGCATAAAACATCATTTAAAACTCATGCTGGTCAATATCAATTTCGAGTCATGCCCTTCGGGTTGACTAATGCCCCCGCCACATTTCAGTGCTTGATGAACACAGTCTTTGCTCCATACATCCGAAAATTTGTACTGGTGTTTATGGACGATATATTGGTCTATAGCAAGTCACTTTCTGAGCATATCCAACATTTGCAAGTGGTGCTTCAAGTATTGCAGGATAATCAGCTCACAGCTAAGTTAAGCAAATGCTCCTTTGCCCAGAAGAAATTAGCATACCTTGGTCACATCATCTCGGACAAGGGTGTGGCAACTGATCCTGAGAAAACAGCTGCAATGCTGAACTGGCCTGTTCCAATCAGTTTCACTGACTTAAGAGCCATTCTAGGGCTCACAGGATACTACAGAAAGTTTGTACACCTGTACGGGTTAATAGTGAAACCACTAACCCTGCTGTTGCAACAGAAGGTGTTTCTTTGGACCCCTGCAGCACAGAAAGCTTTTGAGCAGTTGAAAGTGGCCATGTCCACAACTCCAGTGCTAGCACTTCCAAATTTTCAACAGCCATTTGTTATTGAAACTGACGCGTGTGATATGGGAATAGGTGCTGTGTTGATGCAAGCAGGTCACCCAATTGCCTACTACAGTAAAGCCTTGGGTCCTGTGAATCAGAAGCTATCCATCTACGAGAAGGAATTTCTGGCAATTATAATGGCATTGGATAAATGGAGGTCTTATTTGCACAGATGCCCCTTCACAATCCGAACGGATCACAAAAGTCTATGTAATTTGGAGGATCAAGTCTTAACATCTGATTTGCAGAAGAAAGCCATGACAAAGTTAATTGGCTTGCAATACAAGTTCCAATACAAGAAAGGAGAAGACAACAAAGTGGCAGATGCTCTGTCACGAGTGGGACATTATTTCCAATTGGCTGCTGTTTCAGGAAGCCAACCAATTTGGATGCAAGAGGTGCTAAACTCATACCACGTCGATAGTAAAGCTCAGGAACTTCTCACACAACTGGCAGTAACAACAACAAATGCTGACGGCTTCTCTTTCTCGGAGGGAATTATTAAACAACATGGCAAGATTTGGGTAGGTGCTAATGCTGCTCTGCAGACAAAGTTAATACATGCATTTCATGCAACACCAGTGGGAGGCCATTCTGGCATTCAACAGACATACCAGCGCATTAAGAAGCTTTTTATCTGGAAAGGACTGAAACAAGATGTAGAGAACTTTGTGAAGCAGTGTGCAGTGTGTCAACAAGCTAAAAACGAGCACTGCAGCACACCAGGCTTATTGAATCCACTGAAAACACCAGCAGCACCGTGGGAGGATATCACAATGGACTTCATAGAGGGTTTGCCCAGATCAGATGGTTACAATGCTATATTGGTAGTTGTGGACAGGTATACCAAATATGCTCATTTTTTACCCCTCAGGCATCCCTTCACAGCACCACAGGTGGCTAAATTGTTTATGAACAATGTGGTGAAGCTGCATGGCATTCCCTTGTCCATAGTATCTGACAGAGACAAAATATTCACTAGCTCATTTTGGCGAGAATTGTTCAAACTGTTGGATACTCAGCTTCTTCTCAGCACAGCCTATCATCCACAAACAGATGGACAAAGTGAGAGAGTGAACCAATGTTTAGAGCAGTATTTGAGATGTGCTACTCAGGCTACTCCAGCAAATTGGGTCAAATGGATTGCGCTAGCAGAGTTCTGGTACAATACATCCTATCACACTTCCTTGGGCTGTTCACCTTACAAAGCTCTGTACAGGAAGGAACCAAACTATGGCATGCTTCCAGATCTGTCTGCTACTGGCAACACAGAGGTGATAACAGAAATGCAGGACAGGGAATCTCATTCAGCAATGCTCAAGCAAAATTTGGCAAGAGCACAGCTGAGGATGAAACATCATGCAGATAATAAACGCACGGCCAGAGAATTTGCTGTTGGAGAAAGAGTTTATCTTAAACTACAGCCATATGTTCAACAGTCAGTTGTGATGCGACCTTCAGCTAAATTGTCTTACAAGTACTTCGGTCCCTATGAAGTTCTAGCTCGTATTGGACCAGCGGCCTATAAGCTAAAATTGCCAGAAGGCAGTCAGGTACATCCAGTGTTCCATGTTTCCCAGCTCAAGCCTCATGTACCAGATCATACACCTGTTTTCACCACACTGCCGAAACCTGTGGAATTGGATACTGCGGAGCTCTTTCCTGAAGCAGTAATGGATAGACGTTTGGTCAAGAAGGGCAACTCTGCACATCTTCAAGTCCTCATCAAGTGGAATGCATTACCGGAGGACATGGCAACATGGGAAGATTATGAAGTGTTGCGCAAACGCTACCCAGATGCGACAGCTTGGGGACAAGCTGCTTCTCGAGCGGGCGGCAATGTCATGACGGGCGACAGTGGGCCGTCAGACAAGGATCGTGAAGACGGCGTCGACTCCAACCAGGCCTCGACATCCAGGGTGGACCCACAAGTCAGTGAGTGAGAGTGTAGTGTGTGTGTGCCATGTGGGCCGTGTGCCGTGGGGGGTTATAACCCACGCGTGAGCTTCGTGTGTGAAGGAGGAAGTAACCTGTAGCAAACTCTGCTCTCCTCTCTATCTACTTTCCTCTTTACCTGCTCCCTCTCTCGATCCCCAAATTCCTCTTCTAGATCTTGTATCTGTGGATTCCAATACTATGAATCGAGTGTGGGCTATGACACCCCGACACGGACGAGATGAACTGCCGCATCTGCCACCTCGGCCTCGAGAGCGCCGCCGCCGAGTCCGGTGCCGGCATCGTGCTCGGCTGCTCCTGCAAGGAGGACCTCTCCTGCGCCCACAAGCAGTGCGCCGAGACATGGTTCAAGATCAGGGGCAACAAGTAAGCCCGGCTGCTCCCTGTTTCAAGATTCACCTTTTTTTGGAACAATTCCATGATTCACTTTGACAATCACCGTTACCTGTTGATGTTACTATACTACAAAAAAGTCGAAATGTGATTGTGTCGCGAGTTCGGTAAACCTGCAAACCTGCCATGACTTGTTTAGGATAGATGCCTGAATAAGATAATATCTGGATGCTTGAACACATGATTGACGAATCTTTTGCAGGAACTAGTGTTCATTTTCTTCATTAGCCTTACTATTTAAGTAGGCGATAAAGGTTAGATGAGAGGGGACATGGTAAAGTTGAGTAAGGAAAAGGCTTAGGAATCTCAGTAAGATAGATGAAGTCGGATTCCTGCTTTCGGTTGCCTTTTTCTTGCAGATTCTTGTGTATTTCTCATCATGTCCGTGAGTGGAAATGTTGACTTTTCTGTTTGATCTGTATGGCATTGCCTTTGTGGTTGTGTAGCCAATAGAGGGGGTGCTATTGTGTCACCTTACACTGGTAGAATGCACTTCATGAGAAAACAATTCATAATTCACTACAACTAACTACTACAAGCGAAAAGGATCAGGATCTTCTTTTGGGGAAAAAGAGGGTTATCCAGTGGAGATACTCCCACTTGAAGTTATTTCTTGAAATTCATTTCAGAAACTTGATAAATTCACTAGTGGGCCATATTTGTAAGTAGTATAGGTTGAGCACGGATAATCGTTTAGCAGCTGTAGTTTTCATGTTTTTAGAATTAAAAATTGTCCAATTGTTTTGCGAGAGCAAGGTAGTAAAAATCAAGGGGGCAACTAAAAAGAAAAGGTTGAACACACCAGGTGTAAAAAGATATTTAAATCGTAAGCTGAATAAGGCGCCCTATGCTTCTCATCTCTTGCCCATGCTCTCAAAATCATTAAGTGTGCAGTTAGAACTTAGAACAGACATGTCAAAATAACTTAGGAACATGATATCATCTTTAAGCAACTACAATGATGTGCCTTCTCCGAGTTCAAGATTCATGGAAAATATATCAGCAAGAGCCTCCTTAAAAGCAAAGCATGAAATGGATGGGCAACGTTCTTTCTGCTTCAGTACATTGTTGTTTTAGTTTGTTTTTTCGATAAGGGGCATTTTGTTAGTCAACATTGCTGTCATAGTGAAGCTGTTCTAGTGAGGTCTATGTCATTCCTTTTTCCTACAAAACCTTTTCCTCTTGCGATTTTATTACATTGTCAAATGTTTTGGTTGATATTGCTAAATGCTAGGACCAGAGTACTTTCAAAAATCTTGAGATATGTTTCATTTCTGCATAGAATGGAAGACATTGTTGAAGTGAGATCCTTGTTTGATGCATGGTACACATGACCACCAGGCAGGAAAGTTTAGTCTAAGAGTCTAAGATAAAAATTGTAAAAAGCTACAACCTCCTGAGTCCTGACCGAATCGCATAGATAGCTTCAATGCCATATTGAGTTGATACTTTCCTTTAATCAGAATTCGGATGGAACTGACCTATGCCTTTCCAATGCCTATGTTGTGATTTGATCAGGAGTTCAGTAACATTGTGCGGCTCTTCTTGAAAATTACTAAAGCATGTTCCTTTTTCTTGTCTTAGGATCTGCGAGATCTGTGGCTCAGCCGCGTGCAACGTGGTAGGTTTCGGCGACGCGGAGTTCATCGAGCAGTGGAACGAGTCGAGCAACTCCGGGGCCACGCAGGCACCTGCCAACGAGACTCGGAGGTTCTGGCAAGGCCACCGGTTCCTCAACTTCCTTCTCGCCTGCATGGTGTTCGCCTTCGTCATATCCTGGCTCTTCCACTTCAACGTCCCCGGGTGAGCCTTGCCGCACACCGGGAGTTCTGAATAAAAGAAGCTTCAGAGCCATTGTTATTGGCAAGAATGCCAAGAGATCTACCTTGTCGATGGCGGAGTGCGGGTGAGCAAAGCATTGTGAAGGGTGGTGCTGGTTTGTAGAGAGCTGTTTGTATCACACCCACCAGTAGATGAGGCCGAGAGTGGTTGTGTAGAGGTTATTAGGAGATGGTGCGCGGCATTTGTAATTCGTTGGTGGAGTGGAGGTGAAAGCAGAAGATGGAAGGATCTCATGCTTGGTCGCTCAGTGTTAGCAAGGTTCGAACAAGTTTTTATGTTGCTGATCTCGCTGTTAAATGTTCTCCATCTGCTCCCATACCCTACGTTTCGGGCACCTCAACTATGGCTGGTTTCTCACCAGGCTGCACCTCTGTCTGTCTGAACTTGTCGAGTGTTGTTGAAGAGTGTCGATCAGGTGTATGGGGGTCGTGTAGGAGACAGAAATTTCTCATGATTTTTTGCAGGAACCACATGTGACTTGTACGTAAGTGCTTCTGGGATAATTCTGACTCAGGGAATTGTTATGGAAGTCGTTGGCCCCGGTCTTTGCTCATGGGACCACATCTTGTTTATACCCCCAACGAAGCGCGCCGTTGAGAGAGATTTTGCCTGTTTTTAAAATGGAAGAAATCGCGGATCATGAGCACAGTGCAGGATTCAAGGAGTGGTCGCCCGAGCAGCATGGGGACACGCCCGGTTTGTCTTCAGGAATTAGCGCAGATCCCAGAAACCGTCGTCTTCTTCAGATTTTCCAGCTCAATCCGTATGTTCTCCCTTGTCAACTCTTTCGCCGTTGTCATCGGCTGACGGCTGGATCATCAGCCTCTTGTCGCGCTGCAGGCTGCACATGACAGTCAGACATCAGTGCATACACACACACACACAAGGGGCATGAGCCTTCGCCGCTGATGGCGCAGGTGTGGCACAGCAAGACGATGATGAACGCTCTGCTCCGTCGTGCACGGATGCGTGCGCCCTTCGTCCCGCTCATTGCGGCGAGCGTTCTTTCAGTTTTGCAATTTGCTTTTGCTTTACAGCGGCGGGATGCCTGTGAGGCACACTCATGCTCTCGGCAGCTCTCCCGTGAGCAAAGGAGGTCATGGATGGCCCATTCAAAGAAGACACACGCGTCACTACGAGCTCATCAATAATTATGTACACATCAAATTTTACCATCTATTTCTGGCTAGGTCTTTCTTTTACAGCGTCGTTGACTGTATCTGCGCTCTGCCTCATAAGTACAATTGCCAGTGCCCATAAGTGCACTGGGACTGCAGAACAGAGCACACAGCTGTAGCTTCTGTTTCCTCCCAGCAGATTCCATGGTGGATATGAAGCAGCTGATCATGTACCGTTGGGAGTGGCGTCAGTGAGCGTGTGGTTCATGTCTTCGCCATGCTTCCCGTTCACCTGAGCCCGTTGTCGCTGCAACGATAAGGAAAAAAAAATCAGGAAAACTGCAAAAAAAAAAAAAAAATCAATGCATGCCATAAAAGGAGGTTATGATATGCAAATGTAGTGGAAATGTAACTGAACTACAGATATGCAGATCAAAAGCCTGTAAATACCCAATCAGTGGAATCAACGGTGTTCCCATTCAACAACTTATGGAGCTCGTCCTTCATTTTGTTGTCCTTCTCGGGCTTGTGGAGCTCTTCCTTCGTCCTCTCATCTTTGTCTTTCGTACTTACTGGAAGCAAAGATGATCCATTTGTACGATCTGGCATTTCTGCAAAATTGCATCTAAGCACGTCACGAAATGATATCATACAAAATTCTACATGATTCGAAGAACATAAAACGAGGGGCAGTACCTGGGAGAGTCTTGTCAACGAAGAAGACGACCAGATTGACAGTATACCTGTGGAAAGAGGATCAGTCAAAAAGGATGGCAGAAGCCATTGCAATATGGTCATATCACTGAAGTGGGATTTGATCATACCAGGCAACGACAACATCCACACTGTAGTGCTTGCGAGAAGCGATGATAAGAAGACTTTGGATTATGGCCATCAGCCAAGCAAATAGCTTAATCAACCTACAAAAACAAGATCCAACAGTTATACTATGCAATATCAAATGCACACCTTGCAAGCACAAACGCCTACAAAGATATCTCAGTACCTGTTTGATCCGTATTTGTGGTATGTACGCACGAAAACAAGAGTAAAGATCATGTGAGATGAAAATATAAGATCACCACAGCCAAAGAGAACTCCACGAGGAACTGCAAAGAATTTTTTTAAATCAGAGAACTTTTTACTCACAAAGGTCTACCTAACGAATTAAAGACTTACAGTTGATTAGGAGCACTTCAAGAACATTCTTGGGTGGTGGAAGAGTGGCCAGTTCCGAGCCCTACAAAAGCAGTAAACGGATGCAGAGCAAGCTCTTGCAAGTGATAAGATAGCTCATAAGTATGCTTTAGCTAAAATGAGATTGAGAGTTCAAGGTTACCTCACGGCAGTGATAATTTGGACCAGGAAGCTGAGTGGAATAGAATGTAACAATTCGCAAAAACTGTGAAGCCTGGAGGAGAAAACCGTCACTGGTTGAAACATGCATATAATTATGTAAGTTTAGGCTTGGGAGAACCATACTTACAACTAAAAATGCAAGAACCCTACGCCAGAGTAGAACAGTGTAGAAACGTTTGCTATGATAAATAAACGGGTGAAAACTCCACTGCAATAACAAGAATAAATTGTCAAATCTCATAATCTCAGTATAAAATCAAGTATTATAAGAAATACTGAAATCATAAAGAAACAATTCTGCAAAATATGCAGAGAGGAACAAAGTAAAGGAATGACTCGGTATAATCCACCTGAAAGAAGTATACTTAACGAAGGTGACATCCTAATTTTTTTTTACATTGGTGACATCCTAATCTTATAAGAAAATGGTGAAATATCTAACAAATATCACCAAAAGATATTTTTTATGAAATTTGAGACAACAAACTAAGGAAAAACTTCTATTGCCCAGTTAAATAAAGCTAGAAATTTCTCACGAAATGAAAGCTCCTCCCACAAACTTATCAGACGGCAATCAATTCAGTAATTCTCTACACACTTTGAAATATCAATGAGACAAATTATGCATGTTCAAAGTCAATTTTATATTGAATCCCAATTAGGCCTTAAAATATTGTTGTTTTTTTTCCCAAGAGTACTGATGGTTGTATCCATTACTTCTTCAGATACCATCATCCCAGGTCAAATTATCAGGCATAATAAGAAAGGAAAAGGGGCATTACAATCTTTCTAATCAACAAGCAGTGGAGCGAACAAGTCACGTACCAATACAAATGTAAGGAAGATGGAAGTGAACACAGTCTCACTAAGATAACCTTTGTCTTTCCCAAGCTCCTAAAAACACAGAGAAACGACACCAGTTGCACAAATAAATCAGCATAAAGTGTTCTTTAAGTGATATGAACTTAACTATAAGCAGATGACATACCGGAAGGGCCATAAATCCCATGTCCTGGAGTATTGGCCCAGGCCGATGCAAGTAATGTACTCCCCGAGCAGCCAATCCATGAACATACTAATTATAGACAAAATATTTCCATAAGACAATCCATTAATGGCTGATAAAAATATGTCAAAGAGTAAAATCTTAGAAGACCGTGCAGAATAATGAAAACTGGATGTTAGTAATTTTATGCTCTCTCAAACAGTGAATCTGAATATTACAAGGAGAAAAAAAAACTTGAACTAGCAGTTGATCACCAAGCTGGCCAAAGGACGCTATTTTCTGTGCGATATCTCTCAGGAGGTCATGCCATCAATGACACTATTCTTGTTAATTAATAGGTTACTCATGGTTTTGCTTCAATAAAAATCAGCTCATGACTTGGAAGTTTCTTGCATGGATGAACAGAGCCTGCGCTTCTACTACTTTCAGTGTGATTTGGCAGCTATTGCAGACAACGTGTATGATCTGATATTTGACAAGCTAAGTTAATGTTGGATATACTCTCCATGTGAATTTGCAGCTAATGTACACGACACCACAAGCTACTAGGTCTTAGTGCTGCGTATACAGATACTCATTTGAAGGCACGCATCCTTCTCCAGCACTCTCCAACTGACCAAAAACACCTTTGAGACGAATTGGTGCGCAATTAAGCACGCTTTGTTAAACCAACTACACCACAAGACAAATCCATCATAGGATTCTAACCAGTCCCCTGATCCAACACTGGAGTTAGCAACAATTATGCAATGCAGGACAAACCAAATATGCAAAAGAAATGGGGGAGAACCATCGAGGTCGTCAAATTTGGAACACTTGAAGGCTCAGCCGAGGAGTAGCGGTGACAACTAACAGAGCACGGCATGGCCTTGTACTCGACACAGGGGAACAAACAATTGAGCTAACAAACTGTGAGCTTCACCTGAAACACAAGTCCGGCAAGGAGCCAGCGCCAGTTCTCGAAGAGAAGCTGCAGCTCCACCGTCGTCTCCGCGCCCACCTTCCTCCAAAGCTGCACAGAATCCAGCCAAAAAACTTTAGCAAACTATACCTAGAACAGAACATGGGGGCAAACCCACCCACCCACGGAACACCGACGAATCGAGACCTTGGTCGCCCCCCGCGCGATGTAAATCGCCATGGCCGCAGCTGCGGTTCCGCGTCGGCCGCCTGCAGCTAGCTCCGTGCGGGCTCACGTCCATGCTCCGATCCGCACATCGCTGCTGGGATCCCGCGAGGGAATTTCGCTGCCAAGGGTCGGGACCGCAGCGAGATCGGCGCCGCCCCCACCGAGTGGACGACGACCCGAAAAGCAGCTAGCTTTGGACCCCTCGGCGAGGAGAGATGGTAATTTCCGGCGAGGCGACGAGTGCGGGTGGGTGGTCCGGCCGCCGCTGAGGAGTCACGCGGCGACGGCGTCGAGTCGACGGTTTGAACCGTGGGGATTTTGGAGAGTGGTTCGCGAAAACGAGGCAGGGAACTGGGCGTTTTGGTAAAAGTGGTCGGCTTAATAACAGCTTAAGTAACTGACCACTCTGAGCGGAGCAAGTAGTCTCCCTTGGTTGCGACACCTTTTTAGTTTCAAAATACTAAGTCTCTTAACCTTTTCAAATCCGTATTCCATCTTGTGCTGTTTGCCAAGAATATGAGTTGCATTAAAAGTAAAATTTGCAATGGAGAATGTTTCGAGAAGGAACACTTCGATTACAGAAAAGTGTTTTCTTTACAAAAAGACAGAATCCTTTCAATGAAAAGTAGTGGTTTGTAGTTTAAATGCAATTAATATAGTATGGTGCCTTTATCCTAAGTATAGTGATGATGCTGTGTTGCGCGCTACTACGCACTCTATCGCAAAAGAAAACATGTCGGTTGGTGACCATTTTATCGTATCATAATTTTCTTGTTTGGCTCATGTATGCGTGGTAGTCCTTCTAAATAATTGTTCTTTTATTTATCAACAGATCAAAGACCTCCCGTGCAACTCTCGATAGAAGCAAACACTTCCCTAGATTTGAATATCAACTTCAGATTATTTTTCATAAGTTTATATAAATATAATGCTTTACAATCTCTAGATAAGAAAATATGATTCCCATGAACTGTGCTCGAGTCCCCAACAACTTATTAACCCTTAGCATAATTTTTACAATTCCTTACTTTTGTGGGAATAAATTGGATCACATGTCGGATACTTTCATGTTGACTCTCTAAAGCATCTTAGCCGCCATGAAAACTCTTGGGATGCAATCATTTGTTGGTAAGGGCATGCCCATCAAGCTTCGCTTTCAATCTCTCTTCGACATTATAACAAGGAAAAAAAGAATTAACATGTTGTATCTTGAATGGCACATCTAGTAATTTGTTGAGCTATGGCACTCATCGCGCCATATCCACCCAAATGAGCACTCACATGGTTCCATTCTATGTCACCTATGTGGCTTCGGGTCTATTCGAAAAATAAACATACTGGGTGCAAAGGGTCACTCCATGACTCCATCGTTGTTCGGCATCAAAGGTATGGAAGTTTTCGGGGTTGGGCGTACAACATGATTCACATCCTCCCACATCTCCATTGATCGCCTACGCCGAGATAGCAATGTTACCAATCTGGTTAGGGAGACAATCTGCCACCAGAATGGCTTCGGGCAAGCCATCGCTCCCAAAAGATATTCGTCTTTCAACTTGTGTGTGGGATGAATAGCTCTCTATTTTGGACAAATCAAGTCATAGAAAATTCAGTGGAATGCTATCCCAGCCGTCATCAACCATGTACATAGTATCATTATTTTCTGTAGTAATTAGTAGATCACACAATTTATAGCTAAATAACCTTGTAATTTGCAACTTTATTTGTTCCAAAAATCTAACACTACTATGGAATCCGCATTTCTTTGTCAAAAAATAAATAATCTAACATAACTGGCAAAATGTAGGTGTCAAAAAGAGAGAAAAACTCAAGTCCGTTTGCCTAATGATAGGCTAGGAAATTCTGTTGTTTGCAGCTGGATTCAGAATCTTGTAATTTGTTGCTCTCCTCTATAAACATAAGGTCGAAAAAGATAGGCTAGGAAATTCACAGCTCACAATCACTCCCGAACACAATCTACATGCTGAAAGCCAGATAATACATGCACTACGGTCATAGAGATTGGCCAGGTATCACAGGAGGATCAAACTGTTTACAGATCAGTCGCCATCAATCAAACGTTATTCTGTGCAAGGTTGGCCAAAATGGCAGACTTTCGCGCACAGGAGATGCTGCTTGCTGGAAACAATACCCGGACGACTGGACGGCCACCGTCCTTTCAGAAAACACTTTCACACTTGAAATGAATAACCGGTTATTTCCGGGGCCGGGAAGTACATAGCAAGACTGCTTCGTCGAGCGCGATGCGAGCGATACTGCTTCGTCGACGGGACGATCGGCTAGCTGGGCCCGAATCAAATACGCCGACACTGCTAGCTACGAGACACGTCTACCAACTGCTAACGTGCGCATGTGCTAAGCCATATGGCATGAACAAATCTGGGGTGTAATCAATCGCTAGAGCGGCGCGAACATGACAGCGGCGTGGGCGACGGCGGGTAGGAGCGCTGAACTTGTACGCGAACAGCGGGCGAAGCAAACCCAAAAACGCGACGAGGCCGCGGTAGTCTCTCATCGTGTCTTGCTCTAGAGCCTGAGATGGTTGCTTTCGTCCGAGAGACGTCAGTGTCGTCCACGTATAGCAGCCAGGTCGTCGTCACTTCCACTTAGACAGTCACTTTTGTTGTCATTAAGGTGCCGACAGTTTCTCAAAGAAAATAATGCTGACCAATTGACAAAACAGTTGTTACAAATATATGGGCTCCATATGTGTAGCCGCCGTCCATCTCACCGCGAAGCGCCGCCAGGCCAGCAACTGTTGCGCTCTCCGACCAGCTACCGCAGTTGCCATCGCCGAGGTGGAAATCCGGAGCTGCCGCCCCGTCGTCCACGCTTTGCCAAGCTCGTCGCGCCGTAAGAGCATCTCCACCGGCGCGCCCAATAGAGCGTCCGGAAAAGTTGCCGGGCAGATTCTTTTGGGCGCGCCGGCATCAGTTGCCGCCTATTGGGAGCGGCACGCCCCACCGGTCGCTCCCAGTAGGTTTTTGAGGGAAAAAAATTAAGACGCGAATTCAGTTGAACATGCGAAATTTCATTGAATTTGAAGTACATTTAACAAACTTAAACGGAATTTAACTAAATTTAAACTAAACCCTAAACCCTAGATCTCACGGCGGTGCCGGCGTGCGTCAGAGAAGGAAGCTAGTTCCGGCGAAGGCGGCCTCGAAGAAGACGAGTGCATGTCTTGCATGCCTCAATGATCCGCGGCCGCCGAGGAGGAAGTCTCAACTGCGCCGCCGCCGCTGAGGCTTGATACGTCCATTTTGCATCACTATTTTATATCATAATTTACTGCTATTCATTGATATATTGATATATTTCATATTTAGAGATGATACTTATGTTATTTTACCTATTTTGCATGTTTGATGATTATTGGAGAATTAACCACCGGAGTCAGGATTCTGCTGGAAAAAGGACCGTCAAGGCATCATATTTCTGAAGATCAACAATTAACATAAAATATCCAGAAGTTCCTATTTTGTAGATGCCGGAGGCAACCAAAAGGGGAGGCAAAGGTGGGCCACCATGGGCCCACACCATGCTGTGGCGCGGCCCACCTTGCTGGCGCGCCGCCACGTGGTGTGGTGGCCCAGGCCCACATCAGTCGGTGCCCCTTCGCGTACTTCATCCCTAGGAAACCCTAACACCTAGAGAGCCATCGAGGAAATATTCCGCCGCCTCCACGAGGCGGAAAACACCAGAGAGAAAAGTTCTCCGGCAGGGAGAAATCTGCCGGGGAAATTCCTTCCCGGAGGGGGAAATCATCGCCATCGTCACCGTCATCGAGCTGAACTTCATTGGGATCATCATCATCATCTCCACCGCCGACACCATCATCTTCACCGCTCCACTCCGTTCCGCTGTAACATCTAGGGTTGAATCTTGTCTAGTTCATAGGGGAAACTTTCCCGGTGTTAATTACTCCTTGTGGTTGATGCTACTGAGTGAAACCGTTGAATTAAGGTTTATGTACAGATTGTTATTCGTCATTATATCACCTCTGAGTATGATCCATATGATGTCTTGTGAGTAGTTCGTTTAATTCTTGAGGACATGGGAGAAGTCGATCTTGATGTTAGTAGTGAATTATGTTGAGTAATATTTAATGGTTTGATATTTAAGTTGTGGTGCTATTCTTCTAGTGGTGTCATGTGAACGTCGACTACATGATACTTCACCTTTATGGGCCTAGGGGAATGCATTGTGTATTCGAATATTAATTGTGGGGTTGACGGAGTGATAGAAACCTAAACCCCCGTTAGTATATCGATGCATGAGTGATAGCAGGATCTCAGAGTTTAAGGCTGTGGTTAGATTTATCTTAATTACTTTCTTTTATTTGCGGATGCTTTCATGGGGGTATAATCACAAGTATGTATTAGTCATAGGAAGGGCGGTGCATTAGCATATGTTCACCTACACAACACCTATCAAAACAATAAAAAATAATCAGCTATATGAAGTGAAAGTAGTTGACGAAATTCCCGTGTGTCCTCAAGAACGTTTGGTCATCATAAGTAAACCTACCGGCTTGTCCTTTGCTCTAGAAAGGATTGGGCACTTGCTGCAATTATTATTACTGTCTTTTATTTACTTGTACTTTATTTATCTGCTATATCAAAAATCCCTAAAAACTTGTCCGCTAGTATTTGCAGTGAATCCTCAATCAAAACTGCTTGTCAACACCTTCTGCTCCTCGTTGGGTTCGACACTCTTATTTATCGAAAGTACTACGATACACCCCCTATACTTGTAGGTCATCAAGACTATTTTATGGTGCATTTGCCGGGGAGTGAAGCGCTATTGGTAAGTGATATGTGCAAGGCACACGTTCGTTGGGAGACCCCAAGAGGAAGGTATGATGAGTGTAGCAGTAAGTTTTCTCTCAGTATGAAACCAAGGTTTAATCGGACCAGTAGGAGATCAAAGTCTCTTCTGAAGGTTGTTGGTGAAGGAGTGTAGTGCGGTGCAACACCAGGGATTCCGGTGCCAACGTGGAACCTGCACAACACAATCAAACTAGTTTGCCCCAAATTTACAGTTAGGTTGTCAATCTCACCGGCTTGCTGAAAACAAAGGATTAGACGTATAGTATGGAAAATGATGTTTGTTTGCAGAGAATAAAATAGAACAATGATTGCCGTAGGTTGTATTATCAGATGTAAAAGAATGGCCCAAGGTCCACATTTCACTAGTGGTGTCTCTCCATAAAGATAACTGGGTAAACAAATTACAGATAGGCAATTGAAAATATTGAGAAGTGCATAATATGCATGTACAAGTTATGGTGTCTACTATGAGATTCACTTGGTCATTAGAACATGGTACACAGACCGCTATCCAGCATGCATCTGTGCCTAAATAGTCCACCTTCAGGTTAACATCTGTACCCCTTTCAGTATTGAGTTGCAAGCAACAAACTATTGCATTAAGTAAAGTGCATGATGTAAGCAACACAATTATTCTTAGACAAAGCATCACTGTTTTACCCCTAGTGGCAACATCACATCCACAACCTTAGAACTTTCTGTCACTGTCCCAGATTAAATGGAGACTGAACGCACTATCTAGCATAAATACTCCTCTTGGAGTCACAAGCATCAACTTGGCCAGAGTATCAACAAGCAACGGAGAGCATGCAAGATCATAAATAACATAGATATGATAATTCAATATTCAACTTGACATAGTATCAATATTCATCGGATCCCAGCAAACACAACATGTAGCATTACAATAAGATGATCTTGATGATGTAAGGCAGCTCACAAGATCTAAACATGATGGCACAAGAGGAGAAGACAACCATCTAGCTACTGCTATGGACCCATAGTCCAAGGATGAACTACTCACACATCACTCTGGAGGCAGGCATGGTGATGTAGAGCCCTCCGGTGATGATTCCCCTCTCCGGCAGGGTGCCGGGAAGAGCTTCAGAACCCTCCCGAGTTAGGGTTGATGGCGGCGGCGGCTCTGGAACTTTTCATGGATAATGGCTCGGGTGTCTAGGGTTTTCCCGAAAAGATGAATTTATAGGCGAAGGGGCGACGTCGGTGGAGACCCGAGGGGCCCACACCATGCAGTGGCGCGCCGGGAGGTGGGGCCGCGCCGCCACGTGGTGTGGCCGCCTCCTCAGTCCCCTTCGTGTCTCCTTCGGACTCCGTGTACGTGACAAAAAATAGGACCGTGGGCTTTTGTTTCGTCCAATTCCGAGAATATTTCCAGAACAACTTTTCTGAAATACAAAAACTGCAGAAAACAGGAATTGGCACTGTGGCATCTTGTTAATAGGTTAGTCCTAGAAAATGCATAAAAATGATATAAAGTGTAAATAAAACATGTAGCAATTGGTATAATATAAGCATGGAACATCAGAAATTATAGATACGTTGGAGACATATCAAGCATCCCCAAGCTTAGTCTACTCGTCCTCGAGTAGGTAAAGCGATAACAACAAAATAATTTCTGAGGAGACATGCTCTCACACAATCTTGATCGAATAATATTGCAAGGCTCATGTCATGAATGAAGTGACTCAAGGCAATGGTCTATAGTTTGCTAACAAGTAGATAAAGAGTAAACAACTGAATCATATAAGAAAAAACTTTTCATGAATAGTACTTTCAAGACAAGCATCAAAAAGCTTTGCATAAGAGTTAACTCATAAAGCAATATATTCTAAGTAAAAGGCATTGAAGCAACACATAGGAAGATTTAAGTTTCAGCAACTGCTTTCAACTTTCAACATGTATATCTCATGGATAATTGTCAACACAAAGTAATATAACAAGTGCAATAAGCAAGCATATAAGAATTGATGCACACAAAGTTGACACATATGTTTGCTTCTGAGGTAGAAAGAAGTAGGTAAACTGACTCAACATAAAGTAAAAGAAAAAAACTTTTCTGAAATACAAAAACTGCATAAAACAGGAACTGGCACTGTGGCATCTTGTTAATAGGTTAGTCCTAGAAAATGCATAAAAATGATATAAAGTGTAAATAAAACATGTAGCAATTAGTATAATATAAGCATGGAACATCAGAAATTATAGATACGTTGGAGACGTATCAAACATCCCCAAGCTTAGTTCTACTCGTCCTCGAGTAGGTAAAACGATAACAACAAAATAATTTCTGAGGAGACATGCTCTCACACAATCTTGATCGAATAATATTGCAAGGCTTATGTCATGAATGAAGTGAATCAAGGCAATGGTCTATAGTTTGCTAACAAGTAGATAAAGAGTAAACAACTGAATCATATAAGAAAAAACTTTTAATGAATAGTACTTTCAAGACAAGCATCAAAAAGCTTTGCATAAGAGTTAACTCATAAAGCAATATATTCTAAGTAAAAGGCATTGAAGCAACACATAGGAAGATTTAAGTTTCAGCAACTGCTTTCAACTTTCAACATGTATATCTCATGGATAATTGTCAACACAAAGTAATATAACAAGTGCAATAAGCAAGCATATAAGAATTGATGCACACAAAGTTGACACATGTGTTTGCTTCTGAGGTAGAAAGAAGTAGGTAAACTGACTCAACATAAAGTAAAAGAAAGGCCATCCGCAGAGGGAAGCAGGGATTAAATCATGTGCTAGAGCTTTTTAAGTTTTTGAAATCATATAGAGAGCATAAAGTAAGTTTTTGAGATGTGTTTGTTGTTGTCAACGAATGGCAGTGGGCACTCTATCCCCTTGTCACCCAGACTTTCAAGAGCGGCTCCCATGAAGGACGTTATTTCTACCCAAGGGTAGATCATCCCTCTTCTCTTTGTTTACACATGCATATTTATAAATTGGTATGACACTCCTCCCAACCTTTGCTTGCACAAGCCATCGCTAACCAAATCCTCGGGTGCCTTCCAACAATCACATACCATGGAGGAGTGCCTATTTGATATTGTTTAACACTTTGAAAATTGCTTCTGATAAATCATTGGCAAAACATGTGAAGAGAATCAAGCGGTTAAAGTTGTAATTAATTAGGACTGGGCACCCCATTTGCCAGCTCTTTTTGCAAAGTTATTGGATAAGCGGATGTATATGCCACTAGTCCATTGGTGAAAGTTTGTCATGAGTAAATGACAAGGTTGATAGAGAAAAACTCCACATAACTTCCTCATGAGCTATAAAACATTGACACAAATAAGGAGTAATAAAGTTTTGAATAGTTTAAAGGTAGCACATGAAGTATTTACTTGGAATGGTAGGAAATACCACATAATTGGTAGTTATGGTGGACACAAATGGCATTGGTTTTGGCTCAAGGTTTGGATGCACGAGAAGCATTCCCTCTCACTACAGAGTTTAGGCTAGCAAGGTTGTTTGAAGCAAACACATGATATCAACTGGTACAACAAGACTTACATGAAAACATATTGTAAGCATTATAAGACTCTACACTGTCTTCCTTGTTACTCAAACACTTTTACCAGAAAATATCTAGACCTTAGAAATACCAAACATGCAAACCAAATTTCAACAACCTCTACGGTAGTTCTCCACTAATAGGCTTTAACTACATGATGCAAGAGCTTAAACATGATCTACTTGAGAGCTCAAAACAATTGCAAAGCATCAAGTTATCCAAGACAATGATCTATAAGAATGAGTATGTCTTTTCAATATACCATCTACCACATGTAGCATTTTCTGTTTCCAACCAGACACCAATCAACTTATTTCAACACAAACTCTCCAGAAGATACAACAATGAAACAAGAGAGTACTTCTCTACCAGAACTAACAGCTCTGAGCAAGAGATGCATGAAAAATAGGAGCTAAAAGCATTGCAGTAGCTAGTCAAGAATACTCAACAAAGATAAGTGAAGAATACGAGTATTCATATGAAAAAGCGGAGCTTGTCTCTCTCCCACACAAGAATGCTAGGATCCAATTTATTCAGAAAAAGAAAATAACAAAGCAAAAAATAAAAGCTCACAAACGCTCCAAGTAATGCACATAAGATGTGAAAGAATTTAAATATAGTTTCACTAGAGGTGACCTGATAAGTTGTTGATGAAGAAGGGGATGCCTTGGTCATCCCCAAGCTTAGACGCTCTAGTCTTCTTGAAATATACTTGGGTGTCCCAGGGGTCATCCCCAAGCTTAGGCTTTTCACTCTACTTGATCATATCATATCATTCTCCTCTCTTGATCCTTGAAAACTTCCTTGGGGAGTCCTTTCGGCGTGCCAGTCAGAGTAATTAATCATCATATCATCAAGAAGCTTTGTTGCAGCACCCAAAGTGATGGACATAAAGGTACCTCCAGCAGCTGAATGAAGATGGTTCCTTGAAGAAAAATTCAGTCATGCATAAAAGGTTTGGATGATCATTCAAGCAGTCAGTCCATGGTGGGACATTTCTTTACCAATGATTTCATCCTTTCCCATGCTTGGGCAACATGTTCATTATCAAATTGTTCGAAATTCATAATGCTACTTCTCAAGGATATAATCTTAGCAGGAGGATAATATTTTCCAATGAAATCATCTCTGCATTTAGTCCATGAATCAATACTATTTCTAGGCAAAGATAGCAACCATTCTTTAGCTCTTCCTCTCAAAGAGAAAGGAAATAATTTCAGTTTAATAATATCTCCATCTATATCCTTATACTTTTGCATCTCACAAAGTTCAACAAATTATTATGATAGGCAACAGCATCATCAGTACTAACACCAGAAAATTGCTCTTTCATAACAAGATTTAACAGAGCAGGTTTAATTTCATAAAAGTCTGCTTTAGAAAACAGGTGGAGCAATAGGAGTGCATATGAAATCATTATTATTTGTGCTAGTGAAGTCACACAACTTGGTGTTCTCAGGAGTTCTCATTTTAGCAAAAATAAAACTAGTCCGAAATACAAAAATAAAAGCAAGTAACTAATTTTTTGTGTGTTTTTGATAAAGAGAGCAAACAAGACAAAATAAAAATAAACTAAGCAAGACAATAACAAAGTAAAGAGATTGGAAGTGAGAGACTCCCCTTGCAGAAGGCTTGACCTCCCCGGCAACAGCGTCAGAAAAAATGCTTGATACGTGCAAGGCACACGTTCATTGGGAGACCCCAAGAGAAAGGTATGATGAGTGTAGCAGCAAATTTTCCCTCAGTTTGAAACGAAGGTTTAATCGGACCAGTAGGAGATCAAAGTCACTTCTGAAGGTTGTTGGTGAAGGAGTGTAGTGCGGCGCAACACCAGGGATTTCGGTGCCAACGTGGAACCTGCACAACACAATCAAACTACTTTGCCCCAACTTAACAGTGAGGTTGTCAATCTCACCAGCTTGCTGAAAACAAAGGATTAGACATATAGTGTGGAAATGATGTTTGTTTACAGAGAATGAAAGAGAACAATGATTGCAGTAGGTTGTATTATCAGATGTAAAAGAATGGACCAGGGTCCATAGTTCACTAGTGGTGTCTTTACATAAAGATAACTAACATGCTGGGTAAACAAATTACAGCTGGCCAATTGACAATATTGAGAAGTGCATAATATGCATGTACAAGTTATGGTGTCTACTATGAGATTCATTTGGGCATTACGACATGGTACACATACCGCTATCCAGCATGCATCTGTGCCTAAATAGTCCACCTTCAGGTTAACATCCGTACCCCTTTCAGTATTGAGTTGCAAGCAACAGACTATTGCATTAAGTAAAGTGCATAATGTAAGCAACACAATTATCCTTAGACAAAGCATCGCTGTTTTACCCCTAGTGACAACAGCACATCCACAACCTTAGAACTTTCTGTCTCTGTCCTAGATTAAATGGAGACTGAACCCACTATCTAGCATAAATACTCCCTCTTGGAGTCACAAGCATCAACTTGGCCAGAGTATCAATAGCAACGGAGAGCATGCAGATCATAAATAACATAGACATGATAATTCAATATTCAACTTGACATAGTATCAATATTCATCGGATCCCAGCAAACACAACATGTAGCATTACAATAAGATGATCTTGATCATGTAAGACAGCTCACAAGATCTAAACATGATGGCACAAGAGGAGAAGACAACCATCTAGCTACTGCTATGGACCCATAGTCCAAGGATGAACTACTCACACATCACTCCGGAGGCAGGCATGGTGATTGATGACCCACAAGTATAGGGGGTGTATCGTACTACTTTCGATAAATAAGAGTATCGAACCCAACGAGGAGCAGAAGGTGTTGACAAGCAGTTTTGATATAGAATTCACTGTAAATACTAGCCGACAAGTTTTTAGGGGTTTTTGATATAGCAGATAATTAAAGTGCAAGTAAATAAAAGACAGTAATAATAATTGCAGCAATTGGCCCAATTCTTTCTACAGCAAAGGACAAGCCGGTAGGTTTACTTATGATAACCAAACTTTCGTGAGGACACACGGGAATTTCGTCAAGTACTTTCGCTTCATATAGCTGATTAATTTTTATTGTTTTGATAGGTGTTGTGTGGGTGAACATATGCTAATGCACCGCCCTTCCTTGGACTAATACATACTTGTGATTATACCCGTTGCAAGCATCCGCACATACAAGAAAGTAATTAAGATAAATCTAACCACAACCTTAAACTCTGAGATCCTGCTATCCCTCATGCATCGATATACCAACGGGGTTTAGGTTTCTGTCACTCCGGCAACCCCACAATTGGCAACCGAATACACAATGCATTCCCCTAGGCCCATAAAGGTGAAGTGTCATGTAGTCGACGTTCACATAACACCACTAGAAGAATAACACCACAACTTAAATAGCAAACCATTAAATATTACTCAACATAATTCACTACTAACATCAAGACTTCTCCCATGTCCTCAATAACTAAACGAACTACTCACAAGACATCATATGGAACATGATCAGAGGTGATATAATGATGAATAACAATCTGGACATAAACCTTAATTCAACGGTTTCACTCAATAGCATCAACCACAAGGAGTAATTAACACCGGGAAAGCTTCCCCCTATGAACTAGACAAGATTCAACCCTAGATGTTACAGCGGAACGGAGTGGAGCGGCGGAGATGATGGTGTCGGCGGTGGAGATGATGATGATTCCAATGAAGTCTAGCTCGATGATGGTGACGATGGCGACGATTTCCCCCCTTCGGGATGGAATTTCCCCGATAGATTTCTCCCTGCCAGAGAGCTTTTCTCTCTCTGGTGTTTTCCGCCTCGTGGAGGCGGCGAAATATTTCCTCGATGATCCCCCTAGGCTTAGGGTTTCCTGGGGATGATGTATGTGAAGGGGCACTGGCAGAGGTGGGCCAGGGCTTCCTCACCACGTGGCGGCGCGCCAGCAAGGTGGGCCACGCCACCACATGGTGAGGGCCCATGGTGGCCCACCTTGGTCTCCCCTTTTGGCTACCTCCGCCTCTGACAAAATAGGAACTTCGTGATATTTTCCTCGAACTGTTGATCTTCAGAAATATGGTGTATTGACGGTCCTTTTTCCAGCAGAAATCTGACTCCGGTGGTTAATTCTCCAATAATCATCAAACATGCAAAATAGGTAAAATAACATAAGTATCATCTCTAAATATGAAATATATCAATGAATAACAGTAAATTATGATATAAAATAGTGATGCAAAATGGACGTATCAACTCCCCCCAAGCTTAGACCTCGCATGTCCCCAAGCGAAAGCTGAACTCGGTAAACAAGACCACATGTTTATGGAGTGAAGCGTCGATAAACAAAATACGGAAAAGAAGCATCACATTTATTAATATACAAGTCATCTTAGACAACAACTTCCTTCATATAACTTAACTTGAAACAAGTAAAGGGAGTCACAATAAGGTGCATAGAGAAAATCATAATTGGTGATGGCAAACTTTGTTCTTGGTCAGAGAACAATTAACATATTGTACTTATCTTTCGAGCAGAGTCTTTATACTAGAGTTTATATTGCAGAACTTGCATGCTCAATCATAACAGCCTCCTTACAGTCATTGATAACTTTCAAAGTTATATTCATTAAGATAAAAGCGCTACACAAGGAAACATAAAAAGACATGATTGAAAATATCAACATATAGATGGTTGAATCACAACAACTCAAATGCTTGCTTGAGATAGAAGGGAGTAGGTTTACTGACTCAACATGAAAGTAAAAGATAGGCCCTTCGCAGAAGGAAGCAGGGATGAAATCATGTGCTAGAGCTTTTAAGTTTTGAAATCATATAGAGAGTATAAAATAAGTTTTTAGCTATGTATGTCGTTGTCAACGAATGTTAGTGGGTGAAAACAATATTTCCCATGTCATCCAGACTTTCAAGAGCGGCTCCCATGAAGGACGTTATTTCTACCCAAGGGTAGATCATCCCTCTTCTCTTTTGTTTACACATGCATATTTATAAATAGGTATGACACTCCTCCCAACCTTTGCTTATACAAGCCATGGCTAACCGAATCCTCGGGTGCCTTCCAACAATCACATACCATGGAGGAGTGCCTATTTAAATAGTTTAACATTTTGGAATTGCTTCTGATAAATCATGGCAAAACATGTGAAGAGAATTAAGCAGTTATAGTTGTAATTAATTGGGACTAGGCACCCCATTTGCCAGCTCTTTTTGCAAAGTTATTGGATAAGCGGATGTATATACCACTAGTCCATTGGTTAAAGTCTGTCTGACAAGTTAAATAGAGAACACCCACATACTTCCTCATGAGTTAGTAAACAGTGACACCAATGAGAGATAATAGTTTTTGAATAATTAAAGGTAGCACATGAAGTATTTACTTGGAGTGGCAGGAAATACCACATAATAGGTAGTTATGGTGGACACAAATGGCAATGGCTTGGTTCAAGGTTTGGATGTATGAGAAGCATTGATACGTTTCCAACGTATCTATAATTTCTGATGTTCCATGCTTATATTATACCAATTGCTACATGTTTTATATACACTTATATCATTTTTATGCATTTTCTGGGACTAACCTATTAACAAGATGCCACGGTGCCAGTTCCTGTTTTCTGCTGTTTTTGGTTTCAGAAAAGTTGTTCTGGAAATATTCTTGGAATTGGACGAAACAAAAGCCAAAGTCCCTATTTTTCTGACACGTACACGGAGTCCGAAGGAGAGACGAAGGGGGCCGTGGGCCATCATCACCATATGGTCGCGCAGTCCCACCCCCTGCCACGCCGCCATGTGGTGAGGAGGCCTCGGCCTCCACCGACGCCGTCCCTTCGCCTATAAATTGCCTTTCTCGGGAAAACCCTAAGTACCCGAGTCAATTTCCACAAAAAGTTCCAGAGCCGCCGACACTGTCGACCCTAACTCGGGAGGGTTCCGAAGCTCTTCCTAGCACCCTGCCGGAGAGGGAATCATCACCGGAGGGCTCTACATCGCCATGCCTGCCTCCGGAGTGATGTGTGAGTAGTTTATCCTTGGACTATGGGTCCATAGCAGTAGCTAGATGGTTGTCTTCTCCTCTTGTGACATCATGTTTAGATCTTGTGAGCTGCCTATCATGATCAAGATCATCTTATTGTAATGCTACATGTTGTGTTTGCTGGGATCCGATGAATATTGATACTATGTCAAGTTGAATACTGAAATATTATGTCAATGTTATTTATGATCTTGCATGCTCTCCGTTGCTTGCTGATACTCTGGCCAAGTGGATGCTTGTGACTCCAAGAGGGAGTATTTATGCTAGATAGTGGGTTCAGTCTCCATTTAATCTGGGGGAGTAACAGCAACCTCTAAGGTTGTGGATGTGCCGTTGCCACTAGGGGTAACCTAATGATGCTTTGTCTAAGGATAAATGTGTTGCTTACATTATGCACTTTACTTAATGCAATTGTCTGTTGCTTGCAACTTAATACTGGAAGGGTATGGATGTTAACCTGAAGGTGGACTATTTAGGCACAGATGCATGCTGGATAGCGGTTTGTGTACCTTGTCGTAATGCCCAAATGAATCTCATAGTAGACACCACAACTTGCACATGCATATTATGCACTTTTCAATATTGTCAATTGCCCAGCTGTAATTTGTTAACCCAGCATGTTAGTTATCTTTATGGAGAGACACAACTAGTGAACTATGGACTGATACGTCCAAAACGTATCTACTTTCCCGAACACTTTTGCTGTTGTTTTACCTCTAATATGTGTGTTTTGAATACAACCAACACGGACTAACGCTGTTTTCAGCAGAATTGCCCTGGTGTCTTATTTTTGTGCAGAAAGTCAACTTTCGAGAAAATCTGTGGAAATAATTGCAAAGCCCCTATTTTACGAAGAAACCCACGGAGCCAGAAGAGAGACGGAGGGGGCAGCGAGCCGCCCTCCCCACATGGTGGCGCGGTGGGCCCTGGGCCGCGCCACCCTATGGGGAGGCCGACTCGGCCACGTCCCCGAGCCCCCTCTGGAGTACTTAACCCCCTTGACCTAAAAACCACGGGGGTTCGTCCATAATTCAGAAAATCCAGAACGCCGCCGCCATCGAAAACCCTATTTCGGGACCAGAAACTCCGTTCTGGCACTTCGCCGGGACGGGGAATTGGAGGAGATCATCGCCATCATCATCACCGACGCCTCTCCATCACCATCCATGATTCCCCCATCCATGTGTGAGTAATTCCCGCTGTAGGCTGAAGGGGATGGAAGGGATTGGATGAGATCATTCATGTAATAGCTATAAGATTGTTAGGGCATGGTGCCTAGTATCCGTTGTTAGTACTTTATGACATTGTTGCAACTTGTTATGCTTAATGCTTGTCACTAGGGCCCGAGTGCCATGATTTCAGATCTGAACATGTTATTGATTCATGATGATATTCATTGTTTTAAGATCTTACCTGCAAGTTGTATACACATATTGTTGTCCGGAACCCGAGGCCCCAAAGTGACAGAAATTGGGACAACCGGAGGGGATGGCTGTGATGTGAGGATCACATGTGTTCACGGAGTGTTAATGCTTTGCTCCGGTACTCTATTAAAAGGAGTACCTTAATTACCAGTAGATTCCCTTGAGGCCCCGCTGCAAACGGGCTGGTAGGACAGAAGATGTTGTGCAAGTTTCTCATTGCGAGCACGTACGACTAAATACGGAACACATGCCTATGGTTACTTAGTACTTGGATACGATTATTATTTATCTGCAAATGCCTTGTCTTGATTATTACATGAATTATCTTATCCATGCAGCGCCCGTTCATCCATCCCTATGCCTACAGTATTTTAATCCTGCTGTCTACTATAATCACTACTGCTGTCTTTATTACACTGCTGCTATTATTTCACTACTGCTACTGCTTAAAACTGTTGCTACTGATAATCTGTGTCGAGCAAGTCTATTTCCAGGTGCAGCTGAATTGACAACTCCGCTGTTAAGGCTTATAAATATTCTTTGGCTCCCTTGTGTCGAATCAATAAATTTGGGTTTTACTTCCCTCGAAGACTGTTGCGATCCCCTATACTTGTGGGTCATCAAGACTATTTTCTGGCGCCGTTGCCGGGGAGCATAGCTTTATTTGTAAGCTCACCTGATATTGATATTGTTCGCTGCAATCACTTCATCATGGGTAAAGCTCCTATTGAGAAGGTCCGTATTGCCTTCCACTACAAGAAAAGGTACGACTCTGAGTACCTCTGCTGCTCTTGATTCACCATCTGTGATGAGTCAACTTGTTACACCACCACAAGCTTCACGTGTTGGTACTACTGCTGAATCTGAAATTACTTCTGAAATTTTGATGATGCTTCTACTGTGCTTGATGAGAGTATTCCATTAGGTCCTCTTTTAGATGCTGCTATTGCTAAGTCTAAACAACTTGAAAATGATGAAACACCTAATGAAAATCCTTTTACACCTGTTAGTTCACCTGAGTCTGTGGAACACTCTAGTGATGATCTTGATGAACTTATGTGGAACTTGATGATGACTTTATTGATAAATGTCATGCTACTACTAGTGCAAGTGGTATTAAAAGCCTTCTTGCACAACATGCTGTTAGATATAAACTGTCTCCTGATCCTAAGTTTGCCACCTCTCCCATAAACATTAAAGATAAGGATTATGATTTCTCTCTTGATTTATCTCATATATCTATTGTTGAGAAAGCACCTTTTCGTGGTACTGAAAAAGAAAGTGTTGTAGAGCACATGAATGAGCTCTCTACTTTGAGTAGCTTGTTTTCTGATGATATCAAGAAGCGTAGTTACTTTGTTGCTAAATTTTTTCCTTTCTCATTAAAGGATGATGCTAAAACTTGGTATAATAATTTGCCTCCTGATTCTATTGATAGTCCTACTGGTTTGCTTAATGTTTTCTTTCAGAAATATTTTCCTGCTAGTGCTCAACATGTTGCTTTGCAGAAAATTTATAATTTTGATCAGGATGATGGAGAGAAACTGCCTGAAGCTTGGGCAAGGTTTTGCTCTCTGATTAGGGCTCGGCCTGGGCATGATTTGGAAAAGCATGACCTTCTTGATATATTTTATAGTGGACTAACCATTGAATCTAGGGCATACCTGGATAGTTGTGCTGGTTGTGTTTTCAGGAAAAGAACCCCAGACGAAGCTGAAGAATTAATGGCTAAAATAAGCCAAAATCATGATGATTGGGCTACACCTGAACCGACTCCAACACCAATATTGAAGAAGGGGTATGATTGAATTAAATGATGAAGAGATGAGGGAAGCCAAGAAATCTCTTAAGGAGAAGGGTATTAAATCCGAAGATGTGAAGAATCTACCACCTATAGAAGATTTATGTAAGCCAATTCCCCATTCATCTACAATTGAGGTACACTCTCTTCAACGCTTTAATGAGGGAGATATTCCTTACTCTAAACCTCCTGATCAATGCTTAGATGAATTTGATAATTATGTTGTTAAGCAAGATAACTTTAATATGAGAGTGGAGAATCATTTAATGGAAAATTCTCAAGCTATTAGTAAATTGCATGATATTGTGGAGAGAACCTCCAATGATGTTAAGATGCTTATTAAACATTTTCATATGGTTCAAACTCAAATTGATCAACTTACTAAAGTGCAAAATGACATGTTAGTTAATACTTCTAAAGAAAAAGAGAAGCATGCTTATGAAGTAACAACTAGAGGTGGTGTTTCCACTCAGGATCCTTTATATCCTGAGGGGCATCCCAAAAGAGTTGAACAAGATTCTCAACGAACTAAAGAAACTAGTGCTCCTTCTAAGAAAAAGAAGAAGAAACATAAAACTGTTGTAGAATCTTCTGAACCTGCTAATGATCCTAATAGTATATCTATTTCTGATGCTGAAACTGAAAGTGGTAATGAACATGACAATGATAATGATAAGAATGATGCTTCTGATAAAGAAGAGGTTGAGAGGAACCTGAAAAGCATGCTAAAAATAAAAAGTACACTAAAGAAGATTTCATTGCTAAGAAACATGGTAATGAAAGAGAACCTTGGGTTCAAAAGCAAATGCCTTTTCCTGTTAAGAAGCTCAAATCAAAGGAAGAAGAACACTATAATAAATTTTGTGATTGGATGAAACCTTTGTTCTTGCAAATCCCTTTGACTGATGCTATTAAATTGCCTCCTTATTCAAAGTATATGAAAGATATTGTTTCTAACAAAAGGAAAATTCCCAATGAGGAGATTTCCACTATGCTTGCTAATTACTCTTTCAATGGCAAGGTTCCAAAGAAGCTGGGAGATCCAGGTATACCAACTATTCCTTGTTCCATCAAGAATAATTATGTTAGAACTGCTCTATGTGATTTGGGAGCAGGAGTTAGTGTTATGCCTTTCTCTCTTTATAAGAGACTTTATTTGGATAAATTGATACCAACTGATATATCTTTGCAAATGGCTGATAAATCTACTGCTGTTCCTGTTGGCATTTGTGAGGATGTCCCTGTTCAAGTTGCTAATAACTGTCTAATCTTGACTGATTTTGTTGTGCTTGAAATGCCTGAAGATGATAATATGTCTATTATTCTTGGGAGACCTTTTCTAATACTGCAGGTGCTGTTATTGATTGCAACAAAGGAAAAGTAACTTTTAATGTGAATGACAAAGAGCATACTGTTTATTTCCCCAAGAAAATTGATAAAGTACTTGGAGTTAATACAATTTCTAATTTGAGAGCTATCAAAGTGGGAAGTATTGATTGCCCTATATATGATCATCAAGAGGGATATCAAAATATTATGATTGGATCCATATCAATACAATTCAAGGTAACATGATTGTTTTATGAGGTTTAATTCTTCTTATGTCATATAAAATTTATTTGGTGGCAAGACTTGATCAACCTTGTTAACAAATACATTTTAAATGCATGAAGGAACTAAACAACATTTCCCTTTCCATCTCTGTTTTACCTACTGCAATGTTGCTTAGTTTAAAAGGTTTAGCTGAGTTTGATTTTTGAAATCATTTTTCTGCCTGAATTCTATTATCTTAAGCACCAGAAATTGTCCAAATTGAAAGTTTTCAAAAATTTAAAAAATTATACCACTGGTCTTATTTTTCAAATGCAACGTGGGAGTGCCTGGAGCTGACCAGGGACCCACCATGCCAGCTCCCCACATGGTGGCGCGGCCAGGCATGTGGGCGCGCCATGGTATGGGGAGGGCCCCACCTGGCCCTCCACTCACTCAGCCACCTACCACCTCACTCACTCTCACGAAAAACACTCCACCATTGTTCAAACCCGAGTTCTTGCTGTTCTTGCTCGCGATTTTCGATCTCTTTGCTCAGCCCATCTTTGCTGCTCAGATTTGGGGCATTTGTTCTCCGGTATGTTACTCCTCCGATTATCCAAGTAGAATTTTGTTTAGTTGAATATATCTTGAGTATTTTGCTGCTGTAGGTGACTTGTTAAGTGAGTTTGCATGCTTGTTCTAAGTTGTAATAATTAGTTTTGATGCATGTTTAGTACTCTAGCAAGTTCCTATAGTAGTTCCCCTCATTTATATGTCTCAAAATCAACTTTTATAATGTTTGTTAAAAATTTCAGAGAATGGAGGAGAATGAACACCAACTCAACCAACATGAATTGGAGGTGCATGAAGTCATGAAAGTCCACCGTGAAGAGGGTGTATTCCCCTCCTTTTACCCATGCACCGAATTCATGAGAAATGCAGGAATTCTACAGGATGTTCAAACTCTAATCTCTAATGCAGGGTTAGGAGATTTTGTTGTTGGTGAACCTTACCAATACGCAAAACTAACCATGTCAGTGGTGCAGGATTTTAAATTCGATTGGTCCCTACCTAATCCCATGGTTCGATATAACATCTACAATAAGGCTGTCAGTATTCCTTTTGATGATTTTTGTACAGCCATCAAGGTGCCACAGTGGGGATCTCGAGGGAAGATAAGGGGGCTGCCGCCGCCATTATTGGACCTATACAAGGAGATCTGTCAAGGGAGAAGTTTCTCAGATGAGAGTGGTAAAATTCGAAGTATTCAACTCCCATCTATTCGATATTTTGCTTACTTTATCACCAAATGTGTTCTTGCTAGGAAGCATGCAAATAAGTTATCTATCCATGACTTGGTCTTCTTAGCAGCTGCTTTGCAACATGATAGAACTTATAATCTGGGTGCTTTGATAGCTTTTAGACTTTCTACTAACCGCGATAAAGGTGGGATTTGTGGGGGACTCATTGCCTCTCGTTTGTTAGCTATGCATGGTGTAGTACCTCACTCTTGATGTTCAGCTCCCCATAGAGAAACTTGATATCACTTCCATGATTAGACACTTTGTTTCCAATTGGTCTGATTTGAATAGCCTATCTTATGAGCTAACCTTTTTCAAGAAAAATTGGAGAGTAATTAAGTCTGAGCGATAGTTGGATTGCCTGCACCTGTTTTGTTTAACCTTGATTCCAGGGGAAGTTGGTCGCTCACAGAAGATGAATTTGATGAGTACATAGAGGGGCATGGCCATCACGCAGGGGACGGCGTGGAGGAGGCCGAAGATCACCTCGACCTGTCCTCCGACGCAGCAAGTTCTTCACATCAGTACTCTGGTATATGGAGCCTTCAGCTTCTTCTGCACCGGGGCCTGATTACGATCACGCCATGTATGATCCACCGGCATGGAACCCCTACCCTCGCTGGGGTTGATCTCCACTTAGGCCAAAAGCCTAAGCTTGGGGGAGGTATACCGACATCACACTCATTTACATATCATACCTGTCGGTACTTTGTATATCCATGTTTCGATTTTCTTTTCTTTCTTTTTGGTTGTTTGTTATTTATTTCCGCTTTCCAAAACACAAAAAGACCAAAAATATTTTCGTTGTTTCTCTTCACTTATTTCTTTAGTATCTAATATTAGTTTTCTTAATTGTTTAATTTCGGGTTTGTTATTCAAAAATTCCAAAAATATTTGCCTTGTTTGCTTGTTCCTTTTGTTCTTGTTATAATTTCGAAAACACCAAAAATATTTGTCGTTCTTCTTCGGTTTTGTAAAGCTTGCTGTAGAGTTCAGCGGTCTCCGATGGTTCCATGGAGCTTGGTTTTCATTTCATATTATTCGAGCCACACAAGTGAAAAGCAATAATGACGATCTACGACAATTCGAGTTGGGTGAGAGGCTGGTATGAACTCTATTTGTTTTCATTTTTGTACATATACTCATCCATGTGAGCATGCTTAGTTGGTTCATGTGAGGTATATGTCATTTAATGGATGCTTAGTAGTTCATGTTCTCTTATGGTTAGTTCCAATTTATTAATGGTGAGTGGCATGTCATAGATGTTTGCTTGTATTGTACTATTCATAAATAGGTATGACATTGTGGTATCCTCCTCTGAATAATTCATTTGAATTGACTTGGCTCATGCTCACGCATGCATACGACAGAAAACAAAAAGTCGATAAGCCTCGATGATTTACTTTGCCTCAGAGTACTTGTATCACTTTTATGCCTCCGTTAATTTTATTTTGTCGCAAGCATGATTATGACAGTTATTGCTCTCTTGATTGTCGCTTCCCAGTCTATTGCTAGCCTCCACTTGTACTGAGCGGGAATGCTGCTCGTGCCTCCAAATCCCTGAAAACCAAGTTATTCCAAAGCGTCCACCATATGCATGGCATTTCAAACCATTCAAGTAAATTTTCATGTGCTACCTTTAAAACCTTCAAATTACTTCTCATTTTGTGACACTGTTTTTAGCTCATGAGGAAGTAGTAGTTGGGTTTGTTATCTTCTCCATGGTATGTGATTGTTGGTAGGCACCCGAGGATTCGGTTAGCCATGGTTTGTGTAAGCAAAGGTTGGGAGGAGTGTCAAACAATATATAAAGTGCATGCTATAAATGCTTAATATCAACATTCCGGAACCACTCTCAACTTGTTTAGTATGGAAGATAACAAGAACTCTATTGCCATTCGTTGATAGGAACAACCACCTCCCAAAACAATTTTACTTCTGTTTTAAAAATAAAAAGCTCTAGCACATGATAATCCCTGCTTCCCTCTGCGAAGGTCCAATCTTTTACTTTTATGTTGAGTCACCATCCTTTCTTTAAGCACCTTCTCGAGAGCATAATTGTCATTCTTAGTGTAATGTGCTTGTCCCAGAATGCGATTAACTGTGGTATAACTTTGATGCTTTTATCTTTGATAATCTTTACTTCTAGTCTTCCCTTAAACTTCAGAGGTGCCTGGGCATTTATGTTTTGCTGTACAAATACGGGCAAGCGAGATACCACCTTATCATATCTTATTATGAGCATTGCAATCCTGCTAATAGATATGTTTTATGTTGCTTATTATTAGTATGTTGGTATCTTTTCATGATTGACATAACTATCAGGTGACATTATTTGCATGTATCTTACTATGAATTGCCTAAGCACTTTTCCATATTGTGAGAATATTTACGTCATATGAAGCAAATGTGTTCGTGAAAGTTCTTTTATCGCACTCAGTTCTTAACTGAATTGCTTGAGGACAAGCAATAAGCTAAGCTTGGGGGGAGTTGATACGTTCAAAACGTATCTACTTTCCTGAACACTTTTGCTGTTGTTTTACCTCTAATTTGTGTGTTTTGAATACAACTAACATGAACTAATGCTGTTTTCAGCAGAATTGCCCTGGTGTCTTATTTTTGTGCAGAAAGTCAACTTTCGAGAAAATCCGTGGAAATAATTGCAAAGCCCCTATTTTACGAAAAAACCCACGGAGCCAGAAGAGCAGACGGAGGGGGGCAGCGAGCCGCCCTCCCCACATGGCGGTGCGGTGGGCCCTGGGCCGCGCCACCCTATGGGGAGGCCGACTCGGCCACGTCCCCGAGCCCCCCTCTGGAGTACTTAACCCCCTTGACCTAAAAACCACGGGGGGTTCGTCCATAATTTAGAAAAGCCTCCAGAACGCAGCCGCCACCGAAAACCCTATTTCGGGACCAGAAACTCCGTTCTGGCACTTCGCCGGGATGGGGAATTGGAGGAGATCATCGCCATCATCATCACCGACGCCTCTCCATCGACCATCCATGATTCCCCCAACCATGTGTGAGTAATTCCCGCTGTAGGCTGAAAGGGGATGGAAGGGGTTGGATGATGGACCCTGGTCCATTCTTTTACATCTGAAATACAACCTACTGCAACCATTGTTCTCTTTCATTCTCTGCAATTAAAAATCATTTTCCATACAACACTTTTAATCCTTTGTTTTCAGCATGCCGGTGAGATTGACACCCTCACTGATTCGTTGGGGCAAAGTAGTTTGATTGTCTTGTGTGCAGGTTCCAAGTCAACCGTCAGGACTTCTTCCTCCCCCACCTCCTACTGGATTGATAACCTCGGTTTCTTACTGAGGGAAGACTTGCTGCTACACTCATCAAACCTTACTCTTGGGGTCTCCCAACGAACGTGTGGTTTACACGCATCAAGCATTCCCTCTCAATACAGGTTTTTTCGGCTAGCAAGGTTGTGTAGCAAGCATAAGAGTTGAGGGATACAAACAAATATACATGTAGTAAGAACAATCATGCAATCTTCCTTGGAAGCACAAATAATTTTAACTTGAGAATACTAAGCTTATGAGCCAACAATAAAGAAAGATCATGGAATAATATATCTACATGCACTTCCCTCTCTCTACTTAAGCCTCAAAGTATTGTTGCTACTGACCAATGCTAAGTTTGCCAAAACCAAAAAGATTTACTTGATGCTCCCAAAGTGATACTAATACTAATAACAAGATCATCCATATGACAAAGATTGCAAACTAAAATAAAGTATGCAAAAAGTAAATGATAAAACTTCTCATTAATATTCCATAACGGCAACTCACACCAAGGGATACATAGATAACCAACTAAAAGAGAGATACTTCCACACTGCAAACCATCCTATAAGATAACTTCCCTACTCATGATATGACTCTATTGAAAGGTAAAAGGTAAAGATAATGGTGTGATACCGCGGCACTCCCCCCAAGCTTGGAACAAACCAAGGGTATGCTAATACCAATGAAGAATTACTCCTTCGGCGGTGGTGAAATATCCTCATCATCAAACTTCCAAGGCAGAGGCTCTCCATCAACAAATGATGACTTGGTCTCGAGTATCCTGAAACTGGCAGCAGAGCTTATGCGTTTAAACCTGGTTTCATACTCACAGTTTAGATTCTGAACATCGTAGAGTTGCGCTTGTAGTTTGTTGGTGGTCTCATGGAGTGAGAAAATGTCTTCCCAAAGCTTTGCGGTCTCCTTCTTGTGTTCATCAACAAGTCCAGACACCATCCTGTGAAAGATGTCCACTTCACGTTCCGCCATCTTCTTGTATGTAAAGACCTCTTGCTCCAACTTCTCCATCCTGTCTTCCAGACTTCCTTCCCCTTAGGACCCTGAACGTCTTCCACTTGCAACTCCCCATCCTTGAGCAACGACTCCTTCGGATACATCTTCAACTCGTTCATGTACGGGTTGACGACGTTCACGAAGAAGCTGTCCTTGGAGGGCTCAGACGAAGACATGGCGGCTCTAGATCCACGGATGAAATCTGGCAGAAACATATCAAAACAAAAACACGACAAAAAGGTGGTATACGAACCTCGGGGGATCTGGGAGATTATATAGCAAAAAGTTTCGCAACAAAAGGAAGGTACAGGAGGAAACCTGGTCGGAGATGGGCTCCGAGGCGCCCTCACCACGTGGCGGCACGGCCAGGGGTGGGCCCGCGCCACGGCATGGTAAGGTGCCCTCGGGCACCGTTTCCTACCCGGTTTAGTCTCTTATTTTTCCATATTTAAAATAAATAACTAAAATAACTCTTGGACAGTTAAACGCGAACTTTTTCTTACCAAACTGTTACCTATTCGAAAACAGACTCTGCAATCCCCTGAATTTGCTTTTCAATAAAAACTTCCGGGGTCACCACTTGAATAGTGTCAATATCTTCATTATAGGAATCTCCAGAAATATAATGTTTGAGTCTTTGCCCATTCACCACTTGTGTAGAGTTGTCATTGAGTGATGCAATCTTTATTGCACCTGAACGATACACCTCTACAATAACAAAAGGTCCTTCCCATTTTGAGAGTAATTTTCATGCAAAATATCTGAGATGAGACCTGTACAATAGAACTTTCTCACCAACATTAAACTCTCTTTTAAGAATTCTCCTATCATGCCATTTCTTAACTTTATCTTTAAAAAGTTTAGCATTTTCATAAGCTTCACTTCTCCATTCATCTAAAGAACTCAAGTCAAGTAACTTTTTTTACCAGCAAGTTTAAAGTCTCTATTAAGTTCCCTCACTGCCCAATAAGCTGTGTGTTCTAATTCTAAAGGCAAGTGACAAGCTTTACCATAAACCATTTTATAAGGAGACATCCCCGTAGGGTTTTTATAAGCAGTTCTATAAGCCCATAAAGCATCATTTAACTTACTAGCCCAATTCTTTCTAGATTTATTAACAGTCTTTTGCAAGATAGATTTAATCTCCCTATTTGATAATTCTACTTGCCCACTAGTTTGGGGATGATAAGCTGAAGCAATTCTATGATTAACACCATATTTAGCAAGTGTCTTTCTAAAATCACCATGAATAAAATGAGAACCTCCATCAGTCATAAGATATCTAGGCACACCAAACCTACGAAAAATAACATATTGAAGCATTTT
This sequence comes from Poa pratensis, assembly GCA_947311845.1. NCBI lineage: Eukaryota > Viridiplantae > Streptophyta > Magnoliopsida > Poales > Poaceae > Poa > Poa pratensis. Next base: position 29,537,117 of record CAMZMU010000027.1, read on the forward strand.
TAAAGAGGTCTCACCATCAGCACACTTTGTAGGTATAGCTTCCACCCATTTAGTAACATAATCAACAGAAACAAGTATATGAGTGTTACCTTCTGAAGGAGGAAAATGACCCATAAAGTCGAATCCCCAACAGTCAAATGGTTCAATAACAAGAGAATAACTCATAGGCATCTCATTACGTCTAGAGATATTACCACAAGATAAAATAAACTTTCTTGCATCTTTAAAGAGAGTAGGCCATTAAAAACCTGATTGTAGAACCTTGTGTGCAGTTCTATCTCCAGCATGATGTTCTCCATAAACACTACCATGGCATTTTCTCAATATCTCTCGTTGTTCATGTTCTGGAACACATCTTCACATAATGCCACCTACTCCTTCTTTATACAAGTGTGGGTCATCCCAAAAATAATGCCTCAAGTCATAAAAGAATTTCCTTCTTTGCTAAGCTGAAAAGTTGGAGGCAAGTACTTGAAAACAATAAAGTTAGCATAATCAGCATACCAAGGACTATCTCGTGAACTTACCCTTATTGCAGCCAACTGTTCATTTGGAAAACTATCATTAACAGGAATAGGATCATAAGCAATGTTTTCCAATCTAAACAAATTATCAGCAACAGGATTTTCGGCACCTTTCCTATCTACAATATGTAAATCAAACTCTTGCAAAAGAAGCACCCATCTAATAAACCTAGGCTTACCATCTTTCTTTTCCATAATGTACCTAATAGCACCATGATCACTATAAATAGTGACTTCCGAATCAACAATATAAGGTCTAAATTCGTCACAAGCAAATACTACAGCTAGGAACTCTTTTTCAGTAGTTGCATAATTCTTTTGAGCAGAATCAAGAGTCTTACTAGCATAATGAATAACATTCAACTTCTTATCTATCCGCTATCCAAGTACAGCACCAACAGCAAAATCACTAGCATCACACATAATATCAAAAGGTAACGTCCAATCAGGTGGTTGAACAACAGGAGCAGTAATTAAAGCCTTCTTTAGAGTTTCGAAAGCTTCCTTACAATCATCATCAAAAAACAAAAGGTACATCTTTTTGGAGAAGATTAGTAAGAGGCTTTGAAATTTTAGAGAAATCTTTAATAAACCTCCTATAGAAACTAGCAAGAACAAGAATACTACGAATACCTTTGACATCCTTGGGCAAGGCATTTTCTCGATTGCCTCAACTTTAGCTCTATCAACTTCAATGCCTCTTTCATAAATTTTATGTCCAAGAACAATTCCTTCATTGACCATAAAGTGGCATTTCTCCCAATTAAGAACAAGATTAGTTTCTTCACATCTCTACAAAACTTTATCAAGATTGTGCAAGCAATTGTCAAAAGAAGTTCGTCCATGAAGAATGTTTGTTTCATATCTTCTCTCACGGACTGAAGTGCCCACCACCGCCTCGCCTGCCGCCGTCAGCGCCCCACCGCCTCCCCTGCCGCCGTCCGGCCCCGCCGCCTCCTCCCACGAGCTCCCTGAGCATCCACTCCGCCCGCCCCATCTTTCCACGACCGGCTGTGCTCGGACGCCGCCGAATCGAACTACGGCATGCCCGTGTAGCCGCCGGCCGATTCTGCCCGTCGGACGCCGTCGCCGGTGAGGGAAGCGGTGTCGCGGTCCCTAGGGGAGCTCGGCCGTCGTTCCCTGCCCCGCCCCCGCCCCCTCCCGACCGCGGCGACCTATGGGGACCTGCGCCACCGTGGCGACCTTCCCAACCGCCGCGAGCTGACTCCGGTCTGCTGTCAGTAACAGGCGCTGCTGGTGCTATTTCCCGGCGTCGTCAGGCGCTCCGGGACGCATCCGCGCCAGCCGGCGAGCTCGTGAGGTCAAGTTCATCCTCGGCCACTGCTTGTCTCCAACCTGCCCGTGAGGTGTTTGTCAAATTGCCCATACGATGAAGTGGTATGATATGGATTCATCATCCAAGGAGGAGGATGAATGGGATGAAGATTAGGAGCTCAAAGGAATTCGAAGTTAGTCACGATGGCTCTCCTCTCGTCCCTCTCCCTCTCCTCCTCCGGCGTCCACCCAACCACCCTTCCCGCCGGTGACCATGGCTCCTTCTAATCGTGATCATGGAGGGTTTGATTCACTGGGATTTCTCCCCAGGTATTGCTCTCGCGGAACAGGTGCGTCATAGATTTGGGACCTCGGTCCATTTTCTTCCCTCCCTTTCGGCTAAGGAATTTTTCCTGGTGGCTTCGTTCTCCCATGCCTCTTTCCCGCTGTCCGAGGAATCAGTTGCTGTGGCTCTCCAATGTTGTCTTGGCGGTGATTCAGTTGGTTTCAGAGTTTTCAAGCTGAGCGATCGCCGGTTTCGTTTTTCGTTGGCCTCGAGTCGCGTGGGTCATTTGATCTATCATCTGAGAGACCGAGTTTGGCCTGATTTCATATGCCATTTTCGCTCTATAGAGGAGATGTATCGAATTGTGCCCAGTTTGCTGCTGATGCTTGGCTGGAGGCTAGAGAGGGCTCCCCTAGGCCTCATAAGAATGTTGCGATTAAAACTAACTTGGATTTTTTTAAGGCTTGTGCTTCATCGTCTCACCTTGGATCTTTGGATACATCTGTGCCTCATAGACAGAGAGTGATTCCCGTTTCTCTGTCATATGATACTCCTCCTTGTGAGAAGGTGCATGATTCTTCGATGGTCTCTCCTTGCGAAAACAAGGGTGTTCAAAACGTTCATGATCATCCGCATATTCAGTTTGGCAGTTCCAGTCCTGTGCATTTGATGCCTCCATCAGCAATTTCTGATATTGATCAATCGGGCAAGTCCATCATTTTTGGGCCAGTTAGAGCTGATTTACCGTCAGATTGGCAGCCTCATGAATTCTGCCCGAAATTTGCGGGGGCTCTCTATTGGAAACATCGTTCGAATTTCATTTCTGGGAATGACCATTATTGGTTAAATCGTATGCTGGATTTACTACAGGCAGATTATTCGGTCGAAGATGCGTCGTTTGCTCTGAACTTTTTTGGCCTTCCTTCCACTGAGATAGCGCACGAGATTTTGGGCAGGTGCCCAAAATGCAATGAAAATCGGAACACATATCCTGCATGCGCCTGTATTCGGAAAGGAAAATCTGTTTTAGGCCCGATTTCTTCTGTGGAGAAGGAGCCTATTCAGTACTGCTATCGATGTCTGGGCTTGGGCCACTCTCAAAAGGGCTGCACGAAAGAGATCATCTGTTTGGGCTGCTATGGACCGGGTCACAAAGCACAAGACTGCTCTATTTATCCTACATGTAATTTCTGTCACCAGTTGGGCCATCGTATTGACTCGTGTCCGAAGGTCAAGTGCCGAAAATGTGGCGTCTTTGGGCACCGGGAGAGTTGCTGTACTGTGAATAAAGCTTGGTGATTAAAGTGAAATTATCTGATAAAGATTCCGTCCAGGTGACCTCTCCGTCTCCCAGTTCCCTTCCTTTGGAAGAGGATTCCCCTGCCACGTCGCCTCCACTCGCTTTGTCGCTCTCAACCCTTACCTCACAGCCACTGCCACTGCAAAAAGACTCCACCATGGCGAACGTCCGTATCTGCCCTTTTGAATTCATCTCCGTCGACTCTGATGACGCTAAGGAAGCTTGGAACGAACATCCTACTGAAGTTGAACAAGTAGCAGAATATTGGATGTCCGCTATTATGGGTATTGGTGCTATGTTCGTGAATACTAAAGGGGAGGATCAATCTGTTATGGTTCCTGCTTTCCAGTACTATTTCTCCTCTCTAGTTGCGAAGCTGAAGCAGGTTTACACAAGGCGTCTCATGGATGCAAATCACACTCAGGTGAATGGGCTCGATCGGTTTACTCAGTTTCTGTTTGGGGTTGTGTTTGCTGTTCAGACTGCCCCTCTGTTGACTGTTCGTGCTACGGTGATCTCTCCTCTGATGGATTACTCTCTCATCTTGGACCCCATTCGATCATGGGTCATTACTTTCGGCCCAATGAGGGAATTGTCTCAGAGTGCAGCTGCTGGGTACCTGTCACCAATTGGTTTCATCTCTGCTCCTGACAATCGAGGTACACCTAGCTCTGTGATTATTGAGGAAATCCCTGAAGAAGTCTCCAACACCCCGTTATCTGAATCTGGACAAGACATGTACGTTTTGCCTAGTTGTGAATCAGTGGATGCTGCGTTGGGATTTGTTTCTGATTCTTCTGTGACTGTGCTAGTGGACCGGAACACTGTCTCTACATCTGCTGCTAGCAAACGTCGTGCAAGGGAAATGGTCTCCACTCCAGGTGTTGTTACTCGTGCTCAAGCGCGTATGAACGCCATGCCGTCTGTCACCTCTTCGGTTCGTAGATCTCCTCGTCTAGCTAATGATGGTTTTATGCGCACTGCTCTATCTGATGGTCCTTCACGTCATCGTACTTCCTCGGTGCCGTGTGCTAACTCTCCGGGTGTGCTTCAAGTCTCTGAGATGCAGCGCATTGGAGTGGAAGAGTGCCAGATTAATCCTAGTGATCTAACTGAGGCTCGCCTCCGACAAGCTCGTGATGTTTAGGCCAAACCTCTGCTGGTCTGCACTCCACATTAGTGTCATTATGCAATGTCAGTTTGTAGTCTCAGAGCCTGTCGAACTTTTGTTTCAGTCTGTCGAAAATATCTGCCACTCTATTGGTCTGGCCAGTCTGATGGCCTTGTTCAGTTTCATGCTTGCTGCTCGGTGGAGGGTAGCCCTTTTAGGGTCATTTGCTTTGCTTTATGGATCTGCTGAACCGCATTTGGAGGATTTTATGTTGGAATGTGCGTGGCATCAATATGAAGGAGAAATGGCCTCTAATTCAGAACAAAATTGATGAAAGTCTGGCTTCGATAGTTTGCTTTCAAGAAACTAAACGAGGTGAATTTTCTCTAGGTTATCTTAAGAATTTTGCTCCTAAAAGACTAGATAAATTTGCTTTCATTCCATCTGATGGGGCTTCAGGAGGCTTATTGATTATGTGGGCCGGAAACATGTTCACTGGCTCTGTTATTCAGCAGGAGTGCTTTGGTATGGTAATCCACTTTTCATCTTCAGTTTCGGCTGATGATTTTTTTTCTAGTGCATGTGTATGGCCCATGTGAGGGGGTGGCTCGGGAGAACTTTATTGCTTGGCTGTTTAGCCTTCAGATGGGAGATGATGAGTTGTGGCTGTTCTTAGGAGATTTTAATTTCTATAGATACTCCGACCGTAGAAACAGACCAGGAGCAAATTTAGATGACATTGCAACATTCAATGAAGTTATTAGTTTCCTGGGGCTTATTGAGCTACCGATCAAGGGTCGTGCTTATACGTGGAGTAATATGCAATCTGAACCACTTCTAGCTCAACTTGACTGGTTTTTTACCTCTCCTAGTTGGACACTTAAATTTCCAAACACCATGGTGCTTCGTCTTGCTCGGCCAACTTCTGACCACACGCCATGTGTCCTGTCTATCAGCACTTCTGTCCCGAAAGCACAAACTTTTCGCTTTGAAAATCATTGGATTAAAATGCCAAGTTTCTTTGATGTTGTCAGAAGGATTTGGGAGATTCACTGCCCGGGTGATGGTGCCAAATGTATTTCAGCTAAACTCAAGCTTCTTCGTAAGGGTCTGAGAAATTGGAGTACAAGTATATCGGTCTTAAACAAGCTAGTTGATAACTGCAGTAAGGTTATATTCATGTTAGATGAGATTGAAGAATAGAGAACTTTGGACATCACTGAATGGAACTTCAAAATTATTGTCAAAAATCGCCTGAGTCATTTACTGAGCTGCAAACATGACTACTGGAAGAAGAGATGTACGGCTCGGTGGGCCAAATTTGGTAGCGAAAATACAACGTTCTTTCACTCAATGGCAACTATCAGATATAGGAAAAATTCCGTTTCTGTAGCGTACCTGCACTTAAAATATTGGCAAGGTACCTGTGTATAGTGCAAACCCCTGGATCATTTATTTGCACACACAGTCTAAGATGAATTATCACAACATTGTATCAATTATTACACACGGATCCAGTACTTAGGAAAATATCCTTTACAAGTTGCATAGCACGAAGCTAGCTTTTAAAGAGTAAAGCAGCGGAAATAATAATCTTTATGGAGTCCTCATCCTCAGCATGTGCCACAGGCGAAAAACATGTTGGTTGCAGACTCGAAACCCTAAACGAAACTCACTCGTCGTCAGAACAATCTGCAACAAATAAAATTTTGCAACAGAGTGGGTCAGAACCATTAAAAATGATTCTGGCAAGTGACACTATGTGGGCACTTAATGGAATAACTCTAATAGCCTATATGTATATTTGGCTGGTGGAGTTTCAAGGCTATTTTGCATAAAAGCCAATTTTGCCTAACACTATGTAAAACATTTTCTTCAAAAGTTGGAGACGATATGGTATAAGACCATAGTCTCATCTACCCTTGTTCACCATCAAGTTTTACTTTCGAAATTGGAATGATGAAGCCTCCGTTGAATCCTTGATCAGCTGCTCAAATTGTCCGTAACCGGGGACACGGCTAAGTACTTAGTTTTAACTTTGCAGAGGTTGTGCACTTTCACCATTAGACCCAACAAACCCAAACTATCCTCAAGCACTCAATTTGTGCTAAGGAAAAGGAGAGAGTTGAGACGAGACTTTTCAGAAGCATTTTCCCATCCCATACCAACTTGACGCGCTCCCATTCTAACCATTCTACCACCACCTGTCAAGTCGGGACGAGTCCACGCAACTTAATCCATCTAGCCAGAGCCCATATGACTAATGGCTGCACGGTAAGCAATCTTCACTTGGAGAAAACATTGGCCCCTTAATACCCTGGGTGGCAACCACAAGTGACCATCCCTTAGAGGTCACCCCTAAGAGATGACACTCAACCTTTCCATCATCTTTTCAAAACCAAGTCCACCCAGGTGATAAATTAACTTAGTAGAATTAAGCTTTCAATAAAACACTTTTGCATAGCATCAATATTTCTACTAAGTTATCAATAGGATTCTAGACACAACTAGTGTAAAGGAGATAGTAGTTTTAGCATAGCAATACTATCCTACACATGCATATAAAGAAATATACTAAGTCATGCATAGAAAAATACTTAGGAAATTTATGGGGGTGTGCCACTTGCCTTGGCAACAGGGCGAGCAGGAGTAGCAATTGCACAAGCGCTTCGTCTCTCTCCGAAATTTCTAACAAGTCAACAAAATCACAAATAAACATATAATCATAAATGCAACACTTAGAAAAATATGATATGCATGAGATGCAGGATGACACAGTAATTATGATATGAAAGACATGCAAACAAAATAAGGGAAAGACATAAAATAACTTAATCCCATTGTCTAAGGCAAGGTCAAGGTAAAAATAAACTTGATCAAATAACTTGACAAAAGTTGTAAGGCTATTCTAAGTCTTCGCAAGTTTGGTCTTCAACTAATCTTCAATCCCTTTGTAGCTTCATTGTTCTTCAATGGTTTTCAATTAGCACTTTTAGGGACTTAGTCTTAAACACCTAGGATTTGGTCTATGTCCAAAGTGAGACAAAAGAAAGAAAGAGAAGATAGAAAGGAGTAGTTGGTCTTCTAGAAATCTTCTCCTTGCTTCCTTGTAGTTTTACTTGATGTGATGACTTCATTGCAACTTGTGGACTTTGATTCTGAAGACTTGATGATGTTGGCAGAAGGTTGATCTTGAATATAACTTAGCCACCATGAAGTTCAAGATAGGGAGAAGGAAGAGAGAATGGGAAGAAAGACTTAGAAATTGTAGCTGGTTGGTCTTCATGAACTTCCTCTTGATTTCTTCTAAGTCCTTTCTTCTTGGAGATGCTCCTGGAGTCTTGTTTTCATGCTAAGTCCTTCTTTGATTTCCACTAATTTCTAACTTAGTGGTTTTTGACAAGGAGAGTCAAAAGAGCTAACATGCATCCTCCAAAACTTCTAAGGAGGAAAGCCATGTAAGAAGTACAAAATACTACTAAGGACTTTAATATGCATGCCATGCTTATGAAAATGCTCTAAGGAATTGCAAGCAAGAAAGATGATCAAAAGTATAGCTAAGGACCAAGGGTCAAACAATAAGTCACAAATAAATTCTAAGTAAAAGTTAATTATCATAAGAGAGGCTAAAATTCTCTAAGGAAAGGATTTAACACATTTAAGATATAGAAATTTTTCTAAGAAAAAGTGTTGTCAAATTTTACCCAAATAAGGAAGAAATAACACTTTTGTGGGAGAGGTGAAATATTTCTAAGTTATTTTCCATCTAACATGATCATAATGACTTAGCTAAATTTTCCATTCGAAAATAATGTGGAGAACAATTTTAATATAATTTACTTATTAAAATAACACCTAAAAAGCAATAAAAACAAATATACATAAAAACATAGGAAAACAATTATACAAAAATAATAGATTAAACCTACGGCTAAAACATAGGCATACAAAACTATAGCAAAATAGTTTGCTCAAAAATCTATTTTTAAACTCAAATTATAGCCAAATTACTATTTAAACCACTTTTAAAATTATCCAAATTAATTTTGACAAAACCTCAAAATAAGTATACCAAAAGTTTCTACACGTCCTAAGGTTTCCAAAAATATAAAGTTTGCAAAAGTTGGCCGAGCCAATAAAAAGTTATAATGAATCTAATCTTGAGGGTCCTTTCTGCAAAATTGACGGTCTTCTTCCACGCTGGCATTGACCTGCTGACTGGCTGCTGACTTGGTGCTGACGGGGCGTTGACTGCTGACTGGATCGCTGAGCTGGTTAAGTGATTCGATCTAAACCGTCCAGATCTAGATCTACGGTTGAGAACCTCCCGTACCTCTTCGCTTTGATTGATCTAATCTAGCGCGTCCAAACTAGATCGTACGGCTGGGAGGGAGTTGACCAATACCTGGCGGCGCGAGGCTGCCGGAGATGGTGGTCGCGGTGGTGCTGGGCTCGGGCAGGCGACGTCGACGAGGCTCCGGTGGTTCTCCGGGCTGGGGAAGACTACGACGAGGCGCGGTTCAACGCGGCGAAGATGATGCAGGCGATGGCGCTAAAGATTGCTTCCCGGAGCGGCCGAGACGCACGGACGGAGGCGCGGCGGCGCAGGCGACCTTCAGGTCGAGCACGAATTCATCCTCCTGTGGCAAATAACAATCGAAAAAGTGGCTGAGCAGGTTCGCCAGGGCAAGGGGAAATGAATGGGGCCAGAAGGGGGTGCAGGGGACGACGGAGCTCACCGGAGTTTGAGGAATAGGGCGGCGGAAATGGTGGGATGGCGAGCTTGAACACGAGCAGCCTGGCGGCTCGTTGGTGGATTTTTTTGAGGGGAAACGGAGAGGAGGTTGTGGTGTTTATATGGGGCAGAGGGCTCAGGAGAATCGCGAGCAAATCCTAACGAATTTGATCCGGAATCGATTAGGGTTTCGGGGAGAAAATCGCGGCTAGAGGTTGGGGATGATGACGTTATGGCTGGCGTCACCCTGGGGTCCCACCTGTCAGTGAGAGAAGGGAGAAGGCCGTTGCTGGGCTTCGGGTGGCTGCGCGCACTGTGGCTAGTTGCTGGGCTTCGGCCCAGTTAGCTTGTCTTCCCCCTTTTTTTTTGTTCAAACTGTTTTTTTTTTCAAATGAAAACTTTAATGACTTTTAAAATAAAACTCCAAATTGATTCAAACAAATTTCTAAAAATTTGTAAAAACCAAACCTAACATTTTAAACATTCAAGCCCACTTTTCCACACATTTCAAAAATTAAAATTTTAAAATATGTTTGAAAGCAAAAATTGACACTTAATGTCAAATTTAAAATAGGTTTTTTTTAAACATAGTTTGGTGGATTAATTAAAATAATATACCACACAAGTAAGTATTTGAAATTAAATTATTTTCCAAATACATACAATCAATTCTCAACCAAAATTTAAACATAACAACTAACACCATAAAGTCCCAAAATAATATATAGGACATATATTGTCCTTTTAATATATTTTCTTAAATATGTTTTCAAGTGGAAATAATATTCCAACTTTTGAAATTTTCAAATGCAAACAATGCAAGAAGATGATGAATGCATGCATGATTTTTCTTTTCAAATCAAAATACATATAGTTTTCAAAAAGTTTTTAATTTTTCTGATTTTTTCAAATTCTTGAAAAACTTAGGATGTTACAGTTTCCTCCCTGACCCGTATTGATGGTTCATTGGCCTATGATCATCATGAAAAGGCAGGTATTCTTCGCTCTACTTTCTATGAGCGCTTAGGCACGGCGGTTGAGTTGGATCCCACCTTTGACTTCTCTGATTATATCCAACCTGTTGAAGGACTAGAGTCACTCTCTATTCCTTTTTCTCCTGCTGAGATTGATGCTGCTGTTGCTGAACTTCCGACAGACAAGGCACCTGGGCCGGACGGTTTTAATGGCCTTTTTATAAAGATTTGTTGGCCTATTATTAAATATGACTTTTACAGATTGATGCAAGATTTTTGGGCTGGTTCAGTTAATCTTCAGAGTATCAATGATGCTTTCATTACTCTTATCCCTAAAACTAATGCTCCAGAGGGACCAAATGACTACCGTCCGTTTTCTCTTCTTAACACTTGTTTCAAGTTGATCACAAAGCTCTTAGCCAACAGACTCCAGAAGAAAATCCTGAACCTAGTTCATGTTAACCAATACGGTTTTTTGAAATCCAGAAATATTCAAGATTGTGTCGCATGGGCCTATGAATATATTCATCAGTGTTCTCACTCTAGTAGGGAGGCTGTGATTCTGAAGCTGGACTTTGCAAAAGCCTTTGACACGATTGGGCATAAAGCTTTACTCCAGATTATGAGATGCAAGGGCTATGACGATAGATGGATTATGTGGATGGAGTCTATTTTTTCGACAGGCTTTTCTTCTGTGCTTTTGAATGGAGTACCAGGCAAGAAGTTTCCTTGTAGGCGGGGGTGAGACAGGGAGATCCACTATCTCCAATATTATTTGTGGAGGGTGCAGATTTGCTTCAGACCATGGTGAACTTACTTGCACAACAGGGTACTCTGGTGGCACCACTTCCCATTCCGAACACTGATTTCCCTGTAGTGCAGTATGCCGATGATACACTCTTGATTGTTCAGGCTTGTCCAGCTCAACTTCTAGCTCTAAAGAATGCTCTTCAGGTGTTTGCGCAAGCTACTGGCCTCAATGTGAACTACAACAAAACATGCATGATGCCCATTAACTTGAATGGTGATAGACTAGCATATTTAGCTGGAGTGTTTGGATGTGCCACGGGATCTATGCCATTTCCATACTTGGGGCTCCCACTTGGAACCACTCGTCCATCTGTCAGTGATTTGTCACCTATTGTGGATCAGCTAGAAAGGAGGCTTAATGGGAGTTCTCGCCTTCTTGATTACGGTGGTCGTGTTACTTTTGTGAATTATGTCCTCTCTTCGCTGCCTATGCAACTCCTATCCTCTCTCAAGATCCACAAATCAATAATCAAAATTTTTGACCGGGGAGAAGACAATGTCTCTGGGCCAAAGAGGATGGCAGGAACTCCTCGCTTGCTGCTTGGTCTCTTGTTTGCAGACCCAAAAAACATGGTGGACTCGGTATTTTGAATCTAGAAATTCAGAACACTGCCTTGTTACTGAAACAACTTCACAAATTCTTCTGTAAGGTCGATACCCTTGGGTCAAATTAGTTTGGTCCCTTTACACTGATGGCCCTCCTCAAGCTCAATCCTCACGTGGATCCTTTTGGTGGAGAGATATATTCAGCTTGGTCAATAACTACAGAAGCATTACTTCTTCAGTTGTTGGAAACGGTGAATTAACTCTGTTCTGGAAAGATTTCTGGCAAAATGGTGCTCTGCTGTGTGATACCTTCCCGTATTTGTTCTCTTTTGTGCTAGATGAGGATGTTTCTGTTGCATCAATGGCAAGGATGACAGACTTGAGTACAGTTTATGCTCTGCCTCTTTCAGTCGAAGCTTTTGAGGAGCATGCCCAGATTGCGGCTCTGCTTGCTACTGTATCTGATGATCTAGCTGCATTGGATACTAGGAGGTTCCCTTGGGGCAACTCTACCTATACATCGGCCAAATATTATCAGTTCCTTTTTGCTCGGGTCCCCCAAGATAAAGCAATTGATTTAATCTGGGCATCCAAGTGCTTACCAAAACTTCGTATCTTCATGTGGCTGCTAGTTAATGATCGTCTTAATACTAAGGACCTTATGCTAAGGAAACAATGGAATGTTGAGGATGGACCAAATTGTGTTCTATGTACTAGTCATGTTCGAGAGACAAGAGATCACCTTTTCTTCCTTTGCCCGTTTGCGATGTCATGCTGGAATGCGGTTGACGTCATCTGGAACTGCCATCTACCTATCTCTCCTCGGTTGCTGCTAGCCAGAAGATCATTTGTGGGGCCTTGTTTCATCGAGGTAATGGCCTGTGTTGCATGGAACATTTGGAAAGTTAGGAATGACTTAATCTTTAAAGATGAACGCACCACTTTTGGTGGTTGGATGGGGAAATTTCAGAGTGATCTTCTACTACACCAATATATAGTCAAAGCTTCCTTGGTGGCTCCCTTGATTGATTGGACTAGGAGTGTATCCACTTAAACATCATCATGTATCTTAGATTGTATTTCGACCCCCCTTGAACTTGTTTTTCACTCTGTAATCTAGGTTGTAACCTCATGATCTTTGTTCTTTGGGGGTCACTGTTTTAGTGACAGCCCTGATGGTTTTATCAATAGAAAATAGAAAATCCACACCGTAGGCGGTTTCCCCTACGGTAATGCCCTTCAAAAAATCGTCCATGAAGACTTCCACAATTTCCTCACAAAAACCATGAAAAATAGCAGACATGCATCTTTGAAAAGTAGCATGAGCATTACACAAACCAAAAGGCATACGTCTATAAGCATAAGTTCCATAAGGACACATAAAAGTAGTTTTCTCTTGATCTTGCTTTCTCACAGCAATTTGAGAAAACCCAGAATAACCATCAAGGAAACAAAAATGAGTCTTCTTAGACAACCTCTCTAACATTTGATCAATAAAAGGTAAAGGATAATGATCCTTCTTAGTAACTTTTTTAACCTTTCTTAAATCAATGCACATTCTATAACCTACTACTACTCTTTGAGGAATAAGTTCATCATTTTCATTGGGCACAACAGTAATTCCTCCTTTCTTAGAAACATAATGCACATGACTTACCCATCTACTATCAGCAATAGGATAAATAATACCAGCTTCAAGAAGTTTCAATACCTCATTTCTTACCACTTCCTTCATCTTGGGTATCAGACGATGTTGGTGTTCAACAACTGGCTTTGCATCAGGTTCCATTTTAATAGCATGTTGACAAATAGTAGGGGAAATCCCTTTTAAATCATCAAGAGTATAGCCCATAGCTCCACGATGTTTCTTCAACACTTCCAATAACCTTTCCTCTTCTCTACCTGAAAGTTTAGAACTAATAATAACAGGATATATTTTCTTATCATCAATATAAGCATATTTAAGATTATCGGGTAAAGGTTTTAAATCGAAAACAGGATCCTCCTTGGGTGGTAGCGTGGTACCCAAACTTCCACCGGTAAATTATGTTTAAGTATAGGTTGACGAAGGAATATTTCGTCAAGCTCATTCCTTTCTTCCATAAAAACCTCACTTTCGTGGTCCTCCATATGTTGCTGTAAAGTATTGTTAGGAGCAAGAGCAATAGAGGCAAGCTGAGCAACTTTAAAATCTTCATTGGGCAATTCAGTTTCATAAGGAACTTTAGCAAATTTAGAGAAATTGAACTCATAAGATTCACTAACAAATTTAGTATATATTTTCTCTTTCTTACAATCTATAACGACACCACAAGTATTCATAAAAGATCTACCAAAAATGATAGGTCAAGTTTTACTAGCAGCTGAACCAAGTACTAGAAAATCAGCAGGATATTTAGTCTTACCACATAAAACTTCCACATCTCTAACAATACCAATTGGAGAGATAGTTTCTCTATTAGCAAGCTGAATAACCACATCAATTTCTTCAAGTTCACAAGAACCAATTTCATGCATGATTTCCCTGTAGAGCTCATAAGGAATAGCACTGGAACTTGCACCAATATGACATAAACCATAATAACAATGATCACCTATCCTAACGGAAAGCACACTAACACTAGTTTTCCTAGAGCTTTTAGGATGTGAAACAATATTAGAAGCATCTTCACAAAAGATAATATGTCCATCTTCTATATTTTCGGGGACAAGGTCCTTAACCATTGCTACAGCAGGTTCAACAGTTATTTGTTCATCAGGTTTTATAGCTTTCTTTGTACTTTTGTTAACAACACTAGCTATAATAGAGTGTTCCTTTATTTTAGCAGGAAAAGGAACTTTTTCAATATAAGGTTCAGGAATAATGTGATCAACAATATTGACTTCAATACTTCTAGTCATAGGAGAAACAAGTTTATCTTTATAAAGTTCATGATACTTCTTAAACCCCTCCTTAGGCATACCGAAATAAGAGGCAAAGGCTTTATAAAAATTTGCAACAACTTGAGAGTCAAGGCCATAGACAGTACTAACATTTCGAAAATCATCAGTATTCATGAAAGTTTTAACGCATTCGAAATAATACTTTATACCAGACTCTCTACCTTTGTCGTTCTCCCATCCTTCAGTGTTCTCCTGAATCCGATCAAGAGGGTCCCATTTAAACTCTTCTTTATTACGAATGAATGATCCAGAACAAGCAGTATCCAATAGAGTTTTATCCTGAAAGGAAAGCCTTGCATAGAAGTTATCAATAACAACATTACCAGGAAGCTCATGAATGGGGCATTTGAGCATTAATGACTTCAATCTCCCCAATGCTTGGGCAATACTTTCTCCATCATGAAGCCAAAAATTATATATGAGGTTCCAGTCTTTGTGAATCTCACTTGGAGGATAGAATTTAGAATAAAAGAGAGGTACAATTTCCTCCCAACCAAGAGAACGCCCATTCTTCAGCAGTTTATACCATTGTGCAGCTCTACCAGATAGCGATATAGAGAATAGTTTCTTCTTAACTTCATCCATTTAAATACCTGCACACTTGAATAACTCGCATAATTCATGTAAAAATAGCAAATGATCAACAGGATAGATAGTTCCATCCCCTTCATAGTGGTTATTCGTAACATGTTCAACAATTTTCATAGGTATTTTGAATGGGATTACCTGCACAGGTGGCGCCTCCTCTACTACCTTAGCAGTGGTAGTGGTTTTCCCAAATAGGAATTCAAGAGAAGATCTCTCCATAATAAAATATAGCAGCAGGCAAAAATAAAAACAACACGTACAGTAAGAGTTTCCCTTACCAATTCCACTTACCAATAGCGCTTCACTCCCCGGCAACGACGCTAGAAAATAGTCTTGATGACCCACAAGTATAGGGGGTGTATCGTAGTACTTTCGATAAATAAGAGTGTCGAACCCAACGAGGAGCAGAAGGTGTTGACAAGCAGTTTTGATATGGAATTCACTGTAAATACTAACAGCCAAGTTTTTAGGGGTTTTGATATAGCAGATAAATAAATTGCAAGTAAATAAAAGACATTAATAATAATTGCAGCAAGTAGCCCAATCCTTTCTACAGCAAAGGACAAGCCAGTATGTTTACTTATGATGACCAAACGTTCTTGAGGACACATGGGAATTTCGTCAAGTGCTTTCGCTTCATATAGTTGATTAATCTTCATTGTTTTGATAAGTGTTGTGTGGGTGAACCTATGCTAATGCACCCCACTTCCTAGGACTAATACATACTTGTGATTATACCCCTTGCAAGCATCCGCAAATACAAGAAAGTAATTAAGATAAATCTAACCACAGCCTTAAACTCTGAGATCCTGATATCCCTCATGCATCGATATACCAACGGGGGTTTAGGTTTCTGTCACTCCGGCAACCCCACAATTGGCAACCGAATACACAATGCATTCCCCTAGGCCCATAAAGGTGAAGTGTCATGTAGTCGACGTTCACATGACACCACTAGAAGAATAACACCACAACTTAAATATCAAACCATTAAATATTACTCAACATAATTCACTACTAACATCAAGACTTCTCCCATGTCCTCAAGAACTAAACGAACTACTCACAAGACATCATATGGAACATGATCAGAGGTGATATAATGATGAATAACAATCTGGACATAAACCTTAATTCAACGGTTTCACTCAATAGCATCAACCACAAGGAGTAATTAACACCGGGAAAGCTTCCCCTATGAACTAGACAAGATTCAACCCTAGATGTTACAGCGGAACGGAGTGGAGCGGCGGAGATGATGGTGTCGGTGGTGGAGATGATGATGATGATGATCCCAATGAAGTCCAGCTTGATGATGGTGACGATGGCGACGATTTCCCCCCTCCGGGAAGGAATTTCCCCGGCAGATTTCTCCCGGCCGGAGAGCTTTTCTCTCTGGTGTTTTCCACCTCGTGGGGGCGGCGGAATATTTCCTCGACAATCCCCTAGGCTTAGGGTTTCCTGGCGATGATGTACGTGAAGGGGCACTGGCAGAGGTGGGCCAGGGCCTCCTCACCACGTGGCGGTGCGCCAGCAAGGTGGGCCGCGCCACCACATGGTGAGGGCCCATGGTGGCCCACCTTGGCCTCCCCTTTTGGCTACCTCCGCCATCTGACAAAATAGGAACTTCGTGATATTTTCCTCGAACTATTGATCTTCAGAAATATGGTGTCTTGACGGTTCTTTTTCCAGCAGAAATCTGACTCCGGTGGTTAATTGTCCAATAATCATCAAACATGCAAAATAGGTAAAATAACATAAGTATCATCTCTAAATATGAAATATATCAATGAATAACAGTAAATTATGATATAAAATAGTGATGCAAAATGGACGTATCAGTGATGTAGAGCCCTTCGGTGATGATTCCCCTCTCCAGCAGGGTGCCGGGAAGAGCTTCAGAACCCTCCCGAGTTAGGGTTGATGGCGACGGCTCTGGAACTTTTCGTGGATAATGGCTCGGGTGTCTAGGGTTTTCCCGAAAAGATGAATTTATAGGTGAAGGGGTGACATCGGTGGAGACCCGTGGGGCCCACACCACGTGGCGGCGCGCCGGGAGGTGGGGCTGCGCCGTGGCATGGTGTGGCCGCCTCCTCGGTCCCCTTCGTGTCTCCTTCGGACTCCGTGTACGTGACAGAAAAATAGGACCGTGGGCTTTTGTTTCGTCCAATTACGAGAATATTTTTAGAACAACTTTTCTGAAATACAAAAACAACAGAAAACAGGAACTGGCACTGTGGCATTTTGTTAATAGGTTAGTCCCAGAAAATGCATAAAAATGATATAAAGTGTAAATAAAACATGTAGCAATTGGTATAATATAAGCATGGAACATCAGAAATTATAGATACGTTGGAGACGTATCAGTAAGTGGAATTGGTAAGGGAAACTTTTTCTGACTTGCTGTTTTTATTTCTGTCTGCTGCTTTATTTTATCATGGAGAGATCTCCGCTTGAATTCCTATTTGGAAAAACTACTACCACTGCTAAGGTAGTAGATGAGGCGCCATCTATGCAAGTAATTCCATTTAAAATACCTATGAAAATTGTTGAACGTGTTATGCATAACCGCTATGAAGGGGATGGAACTGTCCATCCTGGTGATCATTTGTTATTTTTACATGAATTATGCGAGTTGTTCAAGTGTGCAGGTATTTCAATGGAGGAAGTTAAGAAGAAATTGTTCTCTATATCACTGACTGTCAGAGCTGCAAAATGGTATAAACTGCTGAAGAATGGTCGTTCTCTTGGTTGGGAGGAAATTGTACCTCTCTTTTATTCTAAATTCTATCCTCCAAGTGAGATTCACCAAGATCGGAACCTTATATATAATTTATGGCCTCATGATGGAGAGAGTATTGCCCAAGCGTGGGGGAGATTGAAGTCACTAATGCTCAAATGTCCCATTCATGAGCTTCCTGGTAATGTCGTTGTTGATAACTTCTAGTCAAGGCTTTCTTTTCACGATAAAACTTTATTGGATACTGCTTATTCTGGATCATTCACAAGTAATAAAGAAGAGTTTAAATGGGACCTTCTTGATCGGATTCAGGAGAACACTGAAAGATGGGAGAACGACAAAGGTAGAGAGACATATATAAAATATGATTTCGAATGTATTAAAAATTTCATGAACACTGATGATTTTCGTAATATTAGTACTGTTTATGGTCTTGACTCTCAAGTTGTTGCAAACTACTATAAAGCTTTTGCCTCCTATTTCGAAAGGAGAATTCAAAGAAATATCATGAACCTTATAAAGATAAATCTGTTTCTCCTATGACTAGAAGTATTGAAGTTAATACTGTTGATCACATTCTTCCTGAACCTTATATTGAAAAAAATTCCTTTTCCTGCTAAAATGAAGGAACATTCTATTATAGCTAGTGTTGTTAACAAAAGTACAAAGAAAGCTATAGAACCGGATGAACAAATAACTGTTGAACCTGCTGTAGAAGATGGTGAAAGTGCATGTGTTGCCCCATGTGTGGTTTTGGTAATTAATGACAATCCTTATGGACTAATATTTGCATTGAGATATTCTTGTAGATCTTGTCCATAGGAAATGTTTGGAGTTCATGTGTTGGACTCTAGAAGATGACATGATGACCAATGCTCTATTCAAGGGTTTATATGAAGAATGGTCATGAGTAGAGAAGATGAAGTGCAAGCTCAATATGATCCATCTCGAAAGATATCATTTGATTGATGCTTGCAAAGGACTCATGAAGACGGAGCTATGCGAGGCCCTCCCATAATGGAGTATGGGGGAGCATTTGGAGAAGTCTTCATCAAGCATGTGCTAGCAAGCACAATCAAGAAAGGTGTTCCAACTTGAGAGAGTCAAGATCGTCATCATCGAGCTCAAGTGGAATGCGCAAGGCAAAGGTATGATCTTGATAGGTTTTCTATTTTACCGGTCTCATGTTGTTAGTGGGAGACCGGGTTTTAGGATAGACGGCGTACTATCAAGAGGGGTTCTCAAGTGAGTAACTTGATCGCATCTTTGTGGAGAGCTCATACCTTTGCATACTTGGCATATCATCTTTCTTGGTTCTTATTTGGCTTTTCTCCTTGTTGGGTCTTGGTGCTTGTCGTGATCTTCATGACAAGCCCAAGTTCTTCGAAAACGGATTTCTTATGGAAAACTTGTTGCGTTTTCGTGTTGGAAATATTATCGGTCCTCCTTCGAGATAGGGTCCACACCTCTCCATGTGTGGTATCCCCTCTATATTTGTGACCCTTAATATTTCCACTTTTTGTGGCAAAGCTCTCGTCGTTACCTTTCCAACGCAATTGGATTCACCTATTTTGGAGTTCATTCGAGTAAGTTATTGCATTTCAGGAAGAGCTTTTCTGTGTCTGGCGGTAGTACCGCTGTTGCAGCGGTTGTACCGCTCCACCTGGAGCGGGACTCCTGCAGCACAGCTGGTACTCCTCCTGGCGGTGGTACCGTGTGGTACCGCTGGTTTCAGCCAGCGGTACTACCGCTGGTGGTACCGCCAGGGGTACCGCTAGGCCGGTTTTGCTCTCTGGACTCGCTACGGTACCCAGCGGTAGTTGCCTCGTACTACCGCTGGTTTCCTTCTATTTTATTCGAAGGATCCCATCGGTACTACCGGCAGTTCCGCGGTAGTACCGCTGTGCCTGGCAGCTACGGTACTTCTCCGAGGTACCGCTGCAGCTGGGTTGTGCAGTACACTGGGTACCGCAGTGAGACCAGCAGCGGTAGTACCGCTGGGTACGAAAACTGGGCATAACGGTCAGATTTCCAGGGAACCTATTTAAGGGGTCCTCTTCCCCAATGGTTCTCTAGCTTTTTCAAGCACGTTTTTCCCCCTCTCTCACCTCCATTGTTGACCTTGGAAAGCTTGCCCCTCTCCCAATTCCTCCCATGATTCTTGCATATCTTTGAGGGATTTGAGAGAGGTGACCTAGATCTACATTTCCACCAATCAATCTCTCCTCTAAGTGAGGGGAACATAGTGGATCTAGTTCTTGGAGTTCTTGTGTGGTTCTCTTCTTTGTTCTTCCTCTCTTCTCCCCCCATAATCATTAGTTGCTTGTGGTGGGATTTGAGAGTGAAGGATTTGAGCACTTGTGCTCTTGCCTTTTGCATTTGGTGCATCGGTGTGCTCTCCACGAGGATTCGTGGAAGTTGAAAGCTTGTGAACTTGTTACTCTTGTGTGGTCACTTGAAGCCGTTCGGGAGCCCCCAATCCCTTTGTGGGTTGTGCCTCGGATTGTTGTTGAAAGCCGTTCGGGAGCCCCCAATCCCATTGTGGGTTGTGCCCGGATTGTTGTTGAAAGGCTCCGGATTCCGCCTCGAAGGAATACCGATAGTGGAAGGTGAACCAAACCTTTGTGGTGCGGTTCATCGGAGAAGAGGGTGAAACCTTTGTGGTTGTTGAACCGTTGTGTCGGTTCACACCTCTCCAACGAGACGTACTCCCTTTCAAGGAGGAACTCGGGAATACATCCTCGTCTCCGCGTGCTTCGGTTATTTCTATACCCGAGCTTTTACTTATGCACTTTACATTGTGATAGCCTTCGTGCTTGAAGTATTCTATTGCTATCACCTTGTTGCTTGTCTTGCTTAGCATAAGTTGTTGGTGCACATAGGTGAGCCTAGTTTATTTAGGTTGTTGGCTTGTTAATTTAAACACCTAGTTTTATTCCGCAATTAGCAAGCCTAAACCGGAAAAGTTTTAATCGCCTATTCACCCCCCTCTAGGCGACATCATTGTCCTTTCAATTGGTATCAGAGCCTGGGCTCTCTTTTTGGGCTTTACCGCCTAGAGAGTAAAAGATGTCGTTTAGGGAATTAGTGCACGATCCCACTTTCATATTCGATGGCACAAATTATGATGTTTGGAAAATTCGCATGCTTAATCTTTTTAGGGCCATGGGTCCAAATTATATTAAGAGGATTGTGGATGTGGGTTTTTCTCCTCCAAAGGATTCCAAGAATTATCTTTAGAGGATGAGGAAAACTCTCATCTCGAGACTCTAGTTTCTAATGGTCTTATATGTGTTTTGAGCGATGTAGTTCTTGCTTCAATCATGCCTTTTCGGAACGCTCATGAGCTTTGGACCAAGCTTCAAGATATATATGAAGTGTCCAAAATTATTGAGGATGATTGTTCTCCTCCACTTCCGGCCGTGATGAGTTCACAACTTCTTCCACTTCACCAACATGTGATTTGTCACAAGGTAATGATATGGTGAGTGGTGATAGAAATTGCATTGGTGATGGTGAACTTACTATTGATTATACTTCTTCTCTATCACATTGCAATGTTCTATCTTTGGACTTAAACTCTTCTAGCACTCCAAATGTCATACATGCTAGAGTTGATAGTCCTTGCATATCATGTAATAGTTGTTTAACTAAATCTCATGATGATATGCTTCATATGTCTTGTTGCCATGAAAACAATGCTTCCATATCCTCTAGTACTTGCATGACTAACAATGTAGAGGAATCCCAACATTTGTTGGAACAAGACATGGACCTAAATGGTGCTTCAAGTAATTCTTCATTCTTTAATCATGTTTGCCTTATGGCTAAGGATTCCGAGGTGTCTCCCACCTCAAATCCAAATTGTGATGATGAGGATGAGGATTCTCATGAAGAAGGTTTTGATTTTGAATCCTTAACCAAGATGGGTGAGATGGTACTTGGTGCTCTCCCCAAAGGTAGTAAAGCTATCCCTCCTCTTGTGAAATCATTGATTATGTTACTAAGAGTAGGGAATTTATTGAGGATTTGGAAAGTCAATTTGATGAGAAATGTCAAATTGAGAGAGATGACTCTATACTATAGCTTCCTTGAAAGCTTCTCTTGAAGAAGAAGAAGAACTTAGGTCTTCTCTTGAAGAGAGACTTGAATCTCTTGATGAGTCTAATGATCTTATTATTGCTAAAATCATTAAGGAAAGAGATCATGCCCTTGCTAAATATAAAGTGCTTAAAAAGGAAAAAGTTGAATTTGGTGTTGGCAATGCTAGACTAAGTGAGGACATAGAGAGACTTGACAAAGCTCACAAGGCTTTAGAAAGTGAACACTCTCTCCTTATCAAGTCTCATGATCAACTCCAAACTCAACTATCTAAGAATGATAAGCTTGCCAAATTGTCTTCTTCCATTTCTAATATTAATGATGCTTGTGCTACTAACTCCACTTCTTGTGAAGCATCTATTTTGAAGGAGAATGTTGAGCTAAGGGCTCAACTTGAGTTGCTATCTAGCAAGTATGGGAAATTGGAAGAAAGTCATGAAAAGCTTTCTAGCTCTAATGATGATCTTCTAGCATCCCATGCTAGGCTAAAGTTAGCTCATGAGGCTATTATGTCAAAGGTAACATCTTGTGAGCCTCATGTGGAAATTGGCACAACTTCTTCAAAATGCTTTATTGCCATGTGCTAGTCCTAGTGATTCATCCACTCACAATGTTGCTACATCTTGTGATGAATTACTTTCATTGCCTTGTTGCTCTAACAATGAAGCTTCTACTTCCTCTAGTGTTTTTGTTGATACTAACCATGTAGAGGAACTAAATGAGCTCAAGGCCCAAGTCACTTCTTTGAAGAAAGACTTGGAAAAGCGTCATGTTGGGAAGTCCACACTTGACAATATGTTGAGTGTTCAAAGACGCCCCAATGACAAGAGTGGACTTGGATTCAACTCCAATAACAAGAACAAGTCCAAGTCAACAAGAAGAAAAGGGCCAAGAACAAGTTAAAGATTCGGCCAAGATTGTTTGCTTCAAGTGCAAAGTTGAAGGGCACCATGTTAGATCTTGCCCTTTGAAGAAGAAGGCTCTTAGTGAGAAGCAACAAGGGAAGAAGCCTCAAGTTCAAACTCAAGTTCCTCAAGTTGAAGAACAACCTCTTCCCAAGAAGAATCACTACCCTCCTCAAGTCAAGATTCCAACCAAGAAGAGAGGAGGAAGTCGATGTTGCTACCTATGCCGTGAGAAGGGTCACCTTGCTTCTTCATGCACAAATGGTACCTTATCCAACCCCATTATATTGATGATGTTATTCTCTTCGGAAGGATAAGGTTGGCAATGTGTTTGCCAAATATGTTGGGACTCAAAGTGGTGTCAAGAAAAGAACCATTTGGGTTGCCAAGCCTATTGTGACTAACCTCTTAGGACCCAACTTGGTTGGGGACCAACAAGCTAAAACTTGATCAATAGGTGTTGTTGGAGGTCATTGGAGACTTGGCTACATCATGAAGAATTAAGGGATCTTCATCAATTATATTCTCTCAAGCCAAGTCATTTGGATTATATTGTTCTACTCATATCCAATGTTTCCTCCTTGCGGTAACTTTTATTTAAATCATATATACATTGAAAGTTGCTTGCACCCTTGCATGTGTTTGGTTTTGTACCTTGCTAGTGTTTGTATGTGTTGTGCTCTCTACTTACTTATCTTGAGAAATCAAGTATGTGTATGTTGGTTTGCACACCATTTACTTGTGTTGAGCCTTATTGCTTTTATTTGATATATTACCTTGTTGGCTCTCTTTTGAGAGATTAATGGACCATTCCATTTTTGGAGAGTGATATGCTTCGTGCACTTCACAAAAAAAATGTGTGTACATGAGGAATACCACTTAGTGATGATATATCAATCTTATCTATTCTCTATGTGGTATGTCATGCTCATGAGAAATTCAAATTCTATTATGTCCATTAATTTCTCGAGTTGGTTTTGTTTGCCTCTTGCTTTAAAAGAAAATGGATTATCACATTATGGGGGAGTAATAAGCTATGTGCATATTACAAGCCTAGAAAATGTGAATATGTGAGGTGTTGCCACCTAGAATTGATATTGTCATTATCTTATTCCTTTGTGGCATGTTTCTCAAACAAGTTCCTTTTGCTTAAATGCTTTTGCCTCTCGTTGGATCTTGTTTGTGATGGAATTTCTTGATATGGCTTTCCCTAAATATGTTCTCATATATCTCTTTGGGAAACCAATTGCTTCAAGCTACTCCTTGGAGTTGCTTTGCATATTGCGTGATTTTTGAAGCTATCAAGAATATCTATCTATCTAAGCATGGCTTTTAATTCCTATCCTTTGCCATATGCTTATGTTTTGTGAATATGATCTTGAATATATCTTTGCAATCCACCACCGAGAAATATCTCCATACATTACTTGTCTTGACAAGTGATAATCATATTTGTGGTAAATATATTGATCATATTCACTTTGGCTCTTGCTTTGAATTGCCTTATTTGATTGCCAAGGATTTGTTTTGATCTAACTCTCATTTGTCTTCCTTGTATCTTTTGGATCCTTTATTGCTCTACTTGAAATTTGTTTTGTGCTTTCTTGAGTTGGGAAAAGCAATGAACCAATTCTTGTGCATTGACATTCAAAAGTCATACTTCTTGATAATGCACTATTCTTTGGGAAGCTATCCTACTTTGAGTAAAACACCGTTCTTTAAATTGGTATTGCAATTTCTTGCCTTTCTTGAACATGACTAGTGTTTGAATAATAATATATATGGAGAGTGATGATCTCATTTGTGTGCATTTTGTATTCAAATGCAAAATCTTAAATAATGCACACATCTTGGGGGAGCAATCCTATAGGCTTTTTGAACATTAGTTGTCTTCATTTGATATTTGATCCCGATGACGTGTCTCCTTGGAAGACAAACATTTTTCGTCTTGGTACTTGTGCCATCATGAAAAGTGTAGAGGGTTTGGTTTATTCCTTGATGATTTTTTCATTGATCTTTGGTATCTTGATTTCATTGGTATCTTTTCAAAGTGGTATCTTCACTCATGTGTTGATTTGGGTATTTGATATAATTTGGACACTTTGTTTTCTTGTCACACTTGTGTGTGCTTTGTTGTTTACTTGGTGTTTTGTCTAAATTATATCTTGTTTGGTTCTTGAAAGTCATGTGCATGCATATTTATTATATGTATATCTTATGGCATGCTTACTTTCGTTGATCCAATATATAGGATAAACTCCATCAAATCCTAAATGACTAAGATGTGCATGAAATTCAATTTCATATCTATATGCACATAGTTATGTGGAGTTTGTCCTATGTATTGTAGTTGCTCTAACTACTTTGGACCCAATGAGTTTGGGTACCATTTTGTACTTGAATTTGTTTTAGGTACATTTGGAGATGCATTGGAAGCTTGTCTCATCTACAAGGAAGGTGTTGTCACCATGTGCTTATTGGAGCCAAGCTGGATGATCGAATCTTATCTTCTACATCACCAATGCTATCTCGGTAACAAGTATCTACCTCATGCATACTTTTTAGCTCTCAACCTTGTGTAGGTTGTTTCATGGCATGAATCTCTTTGGTTGCAATTCTTTTGATTCTTGCAAAACGTCTTTATTGCAAATGTGAGTAAGCCGGGATGATTACATATCAAGGGGATATATATTCATGATTCATCAATCCCAATATGTTAATCTAGCACTTTCTACTCTATGTCTCGCATATGCAATATTGATGTTTTCAAAATCATTTGCCTTTGCGATACTTGTTATCTTACTCGGAGCATCCCTATTTTTTATCCTTGTGGATATTTTTGATGCTATGATGAGTATGTGTTGGAAGTTCATCTATATCCTTTAAGATAAAATTGAGCTTTGTGCTATGCTTTTAAGCAAAGATCTTATTGGTGTATTTATGACTTCCTCTTGGATATCATGTTCTTACCTTTGTACCTATTTGTGTGTACATGTTTATTTGTGGACTTATATCTTCGTGATGTGTCTACTTAGAAACTTATACACATGAGAATAGTTACATCTTTATTTGGTATTCCAATTCTTTAGTGACCACCTCTTATTGCTTTTGATTCTTTGGTGGTTTCTAATTAAAGGCACAAGCTTTGTTGTTATGTGTTATGTTTTGAATCTTAATAAGCTTGTGGAGCTATTTGCTTTTCTCGTTGGTGTGTGAGTATGTGAAAGACATGATATGCACTATGTGCAACACTTTTGAAAGACTATGTTGATGCTTTTGCTCATCCTTGTATTAGTCTCCTAAAATGTCTTTATTCTCACACCCATCCTTTTATTTGCCGCTCCTTGCTCATGTTGCAAAACATTGTATTTGTTGCAAGTTGTTTTGCCTCTTTTCTCATTTATATTCTCTTGCATTGCTTGTGTTCGAATTTATCTAGGAGGGAGTGAGGATTCCATGTTGTGCACACTATATTGAAATACAAATCCTATTTGTGCACGTACCTTGGGGAGTTCCCTCTTGATATTTAGAACATTTTTCGGATCTTTTGATTGCTTGCTTCTTTCGTTGAAGTATCTTTCTATTTGATATTCATTTGCAATCTTTGGATCCTCAATATAGTTTGATCTCCTTTCCAACTATTCGTTATTGGATATGTGCATTTGATTTCACTCATATTATGAGAAATGCACACATTATGGGGGAGCTCTTACTATATTGGCCTTCTAAATTTTTCCTCCCATTTCGGCAATCGATGCCAATGGGGGAGAAGTTTAGAGGGTTTAAGGAATTTGGTTTTATGCTTTAGTTTCGTTCTTAAGCATTTGCCTTTCTTGCTCTTGCATCCTTGCTCTTTGTGTTGCATGGTTGCTTAATTCATTATATAAACCCTCGTAAAAGGGATTGTCATCAATTACCAAAATGGGGGAGATTGAAAGTGCATGTGTTGCCCCATGTGTGGTTTTGGTAATTAATGACAATCCTTATGGACTAATGTTTGCATTGAGATATACTTGTAGATCTTGTCCATAGGAAATGTTTGGAGTTCATGTGTTGGACTCTAGAAGATGACATGATGACCAATGCTCTATTCAAGGGTTTATATGAAGAATGGTCATGAGTAGAGAAGATGAAGTGCAAGCTCAATATGATCCATCTCGAAAGATATCATTTGATTGAAGCTTGCAAAGGAGTCATGAAGACGGAGCTTTGCGAGGCCCTCCCATAATGGAGTATGGGGGAGCATTTGGAGAAGTCTTCATCAAGCATGTGCTAGCAAGCACAATCAAGAAAGGTGTTCCAACTTGAGAGAGTCAAGATCGTCATCATCGAGCTCAAGTGGAATGCGCAAGGCAAAGGTATGATCTTGATAGGTTTTCTATTTTACCGGTCTCATGTTGTTAGTGGGAGACCGGGTTTTAGGATAGACGGCGTACTATCAAGAGGGGTTCTCAAGTGAGTAACTTGATCGCATCTTTGTGGAGAGCTCATACCTTTGCATACTTGGCATATCATCTTTCTTGATTCTTATTTGGCTTTTCTCCTTGTTGGGTCTTGGTGCTTGTCGTGATCTTCATGACAAGCCCAAGTTCTTCGAAAACGGATTTCTTATGGAAAACTTGTTGCGTTTTCGTGTTGGAAATATTATCGGTCCTCCTTCGAGATAGGGTCCACACCTCTCCATGTGTGGTATCCCCTCTATATTTGTGACCCTTAATATTTCCACTTTTTGTGGCAAAGCTCTCGTCGTTACCTTTCCAACGCAATTGGATTCACCTGTTTTGGAGTTCATTCGAGTAAGTTATTGCATTTCAGGAAGAGCTTTTCTGTGTCTGGCGGTAGTACCGCTGTTGCAGCGGTAGTACCGCTCCACCTGGAGCGGGACTCCTGCAGCACAGCTGGTACTCCTCCTGGCGGTGGTACCGCTGGTTTCAGCTAGCGGTACTACCGCTGGTGGTACCGCCAGGGGTACCGCTAGGCCGGTTTTGCTCTCTGGACTCGCTAAGGTACCCAGCGGTAGTTGCCTCGTACTACCGCTGGTTTCCTTCTATTTTATTCAAAGGATCCCAGCGGTACTACCGGCAGTTCCGCGGTAGTACCCTGTGCCTGGCAGCTACGGTACTTCTCCGAGGTACCGCTGCAGCTGGGTTGTGCAGTACACTGGGTACCGCAGTGAGACCAGCAGCGGTAGTACCGCTGTCCCAGCGGTACTACGAAAACTGGGCATAACGGTCAGATTTCCAGGGAACCTATTTAAGGGGTCCTCTTCCCCAATGGTTCTCTAGCTTTTTCAAGCACGTTTTTTCCCCTCTCCCACCTCCATTGTTGACCTTGGAAAGCTTGCCCCTCTCCCAATTCCTCGCATGATTCTTGCATATCTTTGAGGGATTTGAGAGAGGTGACCTAGATCTACATTTCCACCAATCAATCTCTCCTCTAAGTGAGGGGAACATAGTGGATCTAGTTCTTGGAGTTCTTGTGTGGTTCTCTTCTTTGTTCTTCCTCTCTTCTCCCCCCATAAGCATTAGTTGCTTGTGGTGGGATTTGAGAGTGAAGGATTTGAGCACTTGTGCTCTTGCCTTTTGCATTTGGTGCATCGGTGTGCTCTCCACGAGGATTCGTGGAAGTTGAAAGCTTGTGAACTTGTTACTCTTAGGTCTTCGGCCCTAGACGCCTTTGTGGTGGTTGGACCCTTGAAGCCGTTCGGGAGCCCCCAATCCCTTTGTGGGTTGTGCCTCGGATTGTTGTTGAAAGCCGTTCGGGAGCCCCCAATCCCATTGTGGGTTGTGCCCCGGATTGTTGTTGAAAGGCTCCGGATTCCGCCTCGAAGGAATACCGATAGTGGAAGGTGAACCAAACCTTTGCGGTGCGGTTCATCGGAGAAGAGGGTGAAACCTTTGTGGTTGTTGAACCATTGTGTCGGTTCACACCTCTCCAACGAGACGTACTCCCTTTCAAGGAGGAACTCGGGAATACATCCTCGTCTCCGCGTGCTTCGGTTATTTCTATACCCGAGCTCTTTTCTTATGCACTTTACATTGTGATAGCCTTCGTGCTTGAAGTATTCTATTGCTATCACCTTGTTGCTTGTCTTGCTTAGCATAAGTTGTTTGGTGCACATAGGTGAACCTAGTTTATTTAGGTTGTTGGCTTGTTAATTTAAACACCTAGTTTTATTCCGCAATTAGCAAGCCTAAACCGAAAAAGTTTTAATCGCCTATTCACCCCCCTCTAGGCAACATCATTGTCCTTTCAGATGGGCACATTATCTTCTGTGAAGATGCTTCTAATATTGTTTCACATCCTAGTAGATCTAGGAAAACTAGTGTTCCTGTGCTTTCTGTTAGGATAGGTGATCATTGCTATTATGGTTTATGTGATACTGGTGCAAGTTCAAGTGCTATTAATTATGAGCTTTACAAGGAAATCATGCATGAAATTGGTTCTTGTGAACTTGAAGAAATTGATGTGGTTATTCAACTTGCTAATAGAGAAACTATCTCTCCAATTGGTATTGTTAGAGATGTGGAAGTTTTATGTGGTAAGACTAAATATCCTGCTGATTTTTGATACGTCTCCAATGTATCCATAATTTCTGATGTTCCATGCTTATATTATACCAATTTCTACATGTTTTATTTACACTTTATATCATTTTTATGCATTTCTGGGACTAACCTATTAACAAGATGCCACAGTGCCAGTTCCTATTTTCTGTTGTTTTTGTATTCCAGAAAAGTTGTTCTAGAAATATTCTCGGAATTGGACAAAACAAAAGCCTAGTGCCCTATTTTTCTGTCACGTACATGGAGTCCAAAGGAGAGACGAAGAGGGGCACCGAGGCAGCCTCACCATATGGCGGCGCGGCCCCACCCCTAGCACGGCGCCACGTGGTGAGGGCACCTCGGGTGCCCACCGACGCCGCCCCTTCGCCTATAAATTCATATTTTCGGGTAAACCCTAGACACCCAAGTCATATTTCACGAAAAGTTCCAGAGCCGCCGCCGCCATCAGCCCTAGCTCGGGAGGGTTCTGAAACTCTTCCCGGCACCCTGCCGGAGAGGGAAATCATCACCGGAGGGCTCTACACGCCATGCCTGCCTCCGGAGTGATGTGTGAGCCAAAACCCAGGCCATTGGTGTCCACCATAACTACCTATTATGTGCTATTTCCTGTCATTACAAGTAAATACTTCGTGTGCTACCTTTAAAGTATTCAAAAGCTATTATCTCTTATTTGTGTCAATGTTTTATAGCTCATGAGGAAGTTATGTGGAGTTTTCTCTATCAACCTTGTCATTTACTTTTGACAAACTTTCACCAATGGACTAGTGGCATATACATCCGCTTATCCAATAATTTTGTAAAAAGAGCTAGAAAATGGGGTGCCCAGTCCCAAATAATTACAACTATAACTGCTTAATTCTCTTCACATGTTTTGCCATGATTTATCAGAAGCAATTTTCAAAGTGTTAAACAATTTAAATAGGCACTCCTCCATTGTATGTGATTGTTGGAAGGCACCCGCGGATTCGGTTAGCCATGGCTTGTGTAAGCAAAGGTTGAGAGGAGTGTCATACCAATTTATTAATGTGCATGTGTAAATAAAAGAGAAGAGGGATGATCTACCTTTGGGTAGAAATAATGTCCTTCATGGGAGCCGCTCTTGAAAGTCTGGTTGACAAGGGGGGGTAGAGTGCCCACTGCCATTCGTTGACAACAACAAACACCTCTAAAAAACTTACTTTATGCTCTCTATATGATTTCAAATACTTAAAAACCTCTAGCACACGATATCATCTCTGGTTCCCTCGGCGAAGGGTCTTTCTTTTACTTTTATGTTGAGTCAATTTACCCACTTCTTTCTATCTCAAAACCAAACACTTGTGTCAACTTTGTGTGCAACAATTCTTATATGCTTGCTTATTGCACTTATTATATTTCTTTGTGTTGACAATTATCCATGAGATATGCATGTTGAAAGTTGAAAGCAATTGCTGAAACTTAAATATTCCTATGTGTTGCTTCAATGCTTTTTACTTAGAATCTATTGCTTTATGAGTTAACTCTTATGCAAAACTTTTTGATGCTTGTCTTGAAAGTACTATTCATGAAAAGTTTTTGCTTATATGATTCAGTTGTTTACTCTTTATCTATCTGTTAGCAAACTATAGAACATTGCCTTGAGTCACTTCATTCATGACATGAGCCTTGCAATATTATTTGATCAAGATTGTGTGGTAGCATGTCACCTCAGAATTTTTTTTGTTGTTATCGTTTTACCTACTCGAGGACGAGTAGAACTAAGCTTGGTGATGCTTGATACGTCTCCAACGTATCCATAATTTCTGATGTTCCATGCTTATATTATACCAATTGCTACATGTTTTATTTACACTTTATATCAGTTTTATGCATTTTCTGGGACTAACCTATTAACAAGATGCCACAGTGCTAGTTCATGTTTTCTGTTGTTTTTGTATTCCAGAAAAGCTGTTCTTGAAATATTCTCGGAATTGGACGAAACAAAAGCCCAGTGCCCTATTTTTCTGTCACTTACACGGAGTCCGAAGGAGAGACAAAGATGGGCACCGAGGCAGCCTCACCATATGGCGGAGCGGCCCCACCCCCTGGCGCGCCGCCACGGGTGAGGGCACCTCGGCTGCCCAGCGACGCCGCCCCTTCGCCTATAAATTCATATTTTCGGGAAAACCCTAGACACCCGAGTCATATTCCACGAAAAGTTACAGAGCCGCCGCCGCCGTCAACCCTAACTCGGGAGGGTTCTGAAGCTCTTCCCGGCACCCTGCCGGAGAGGGGAATCATCACCGGAGGGCTCTACATTGCCATGCCTGCCTCCGAAGTGATGTGTGAGTAGTTCATCCTTGGACTATGGGTCCATAGCAGTAGCTAGACGGTTGTCTTCTCCTCTTGTTCCATCATGTTTAGATCTTGCGAGCTGCCTATCATGATCAAGATCATATTATTGTAATGCTACATGTTGTGTTTGCTAGGATCCGATGAATATTGAGTACTATGTCAAGTTGATTATTGAATTATCATATACATGTTGTTTATGATCTTGCATGCTCTCCGTTACTAGTAGATGCTCTGACCAAGTTGATGCTTGTAACTCCAAGAAAGGAGTATTTATGCTAGATAGTGGGTTCAGTCTCCATTTAACCTGGGGTAGTGACAACAACCTCTAAGGTTGTGGATGTGTTGTTGCCACTAGGGGTAAAACAACGATGCTTTGTCTAAGGATAATTGTATTGCTTACATTATGCACTTTACTTAATGCAATAATTTGTTGCTTGTAACTTAATACCGAAAGGGGTGCGGATGCTAACCTGAAGGTGGATTATTAGTCATAGATGCAGTTGGATTACGGTCTATGAATCATGTTGTAATGCCCAAATAAATCTCATAGTAGCCATCATGACTTGTACATGCATTGTTATGCACTTCTCTATTTTGTCAATTACCCACGTGTAATTTGTTTACCCAACATGTCAGTTATTTATTATGGAGAGACACCACTAGTGAACTGTGGACCCCGGTCCATTCTTTTACACTGATAATACAACCTACTGTAAACACTGTTCTTTTACATTCTCTACAAACAAACATCATTTTCCACACTATACGTCTAATCCTTTGTTTTCAGCAAGCCGGTGAGATTGACAACCTCACTGTTAAGTTGGGGCAAAGTATTTTGGTTGTGTTGTGTGTAGGTTCCAAGTCAACCGTCAGGACCTCCCCTTCGACGCAAGCACTCTTTCTGGCACCGTTGCTAGGGAGAAGAAGCACCTCTGTTCAGCAAACTTCCATCACCCTGCAACATCACTTTTCCTGGCGCCGTTGACACCTTCAAAAGTGACTTCATCTCCTACTGGTTCGATAACCTCGGTTTCGTACTGAGGGAAAACTTGCTGCTACACTCATCATACCTTCCTCTTTGGGTCTCCCAACGGACGTGTGCCTTGAACGTATCAAGCACTTTTTCTGGCACCGTTGCCGGGGAGGTCAAGCCTTCTGCAAGGGGAGTTTCTCACTTCCAATCAATTTACTTTGTAATCGTCTTGCTTAGTTTTTTTTACTTTGTCTTGTTTGCTCATTTTTATCAAAAACACAAAAAATAGTTTCTTGCATTTAGTTTAATTTGTTCTTTTATTAAGCCTAGTTATTTATTTTCTATCAATGTCTTCTCTCTTTGAAACAAAATCTTATTGGCTAAGTGGGTTCACGGAGGAACCACAAAATTATTATAGGGAATACCGCCTATCTCAAAAAGGAAAACACTTATGGGTACAAATATATAAATTGAATTGTTTTGCTAGAAACTTGTCCTCTACTTATGATGAATCCTACTGCTTTAATGAATCTTCTTGTTGTAGAAGGCATAAACACCTCCCTTTTCAATGTGAGTATAATGATAATGAAACCTTGGCTGCATATGCTAAAGGAAACTATGACTTTGATAATCTTGAACAAATTGAAGAATTTGTTGTTTTTAAGGGTGACTATGAAATTGCTGGTTATATTCAACATGATGATGCTCCTTGTAGAACTGAGAATTATGCTATACTTGGTTATTGCCTTGAATATTACAATGATAATCCTTATATTACTGAATTTCTTGAAAAAGCGTATTCTCCAGAACAACTTGTTTCCCTTCTGGAACCTGTGAGAGAAGAAACTGCTGAAACTAAAGGCTCATTGGATGAAAAAAGAGGAAGAGAGTGATGAACAAAAGGAGGATCTACCTTCTAATGATAGTAACTCCTTAACTCTTACACTATATGATTTCCCTCCATGCCTACCTGAGGAGGAAGAATGCCACAATGTTGAATGTCATGATTCTATTGAAATATCTACTTTTGATAAATCTGAAGTAACAAACACCTTGACTCAAATAGAAGAGGAATTTGTAGAAAGTAAAACAGTGGTCCCTAATCTTATATATGATAATTCTCTTGATGATGGTCCTATGTTGTCTAATGATATTAATTATACTAGTATTGTCAAAAGTGGGTTTAAAAACCCCACTGTTTTTTAGCTTAATAAAAATTATGTGTTTGTAGATCATGAGAAACATGCTTTATGTGATAGTTATATTGTTGACTTTGTTCATGATGCTACTGAAAGTTATTATGAGAGAGGAAAATATGGTTGTAAAAGTTTTCAATTCACTAAAACACCTCTCTTTATGTTGAAACTTTTGAAGTTCTATTTGTTTGATCTTTCTATGCTAGTCGCTTTATGCTTCAAGAATTTGGTTTGTTACAAGATTACTTTGCATAGGAAGTGGGTTAGACTTAAATGTGTTTGATATTTTCCTCTTGATGCTCTCTTTTGTTTTTCAACTCTTATTCTTATGAGAGTATCATTAAAATCTTCTAGCCTAGCTAAAATGCATTCATGAAAGCGCTTTTGGGAGGCAACCCATTATCTTTTGTTTTCAGTTTTAGTCAAGGAGCTTGCTTACTTCTGTAACAACTCCTTTGTATCTTTATTTTATCTCATTGTTGTGCAAAGTAAAGTCTCTAATAGAAAGTTGATGCTAGATTTGGATTTCTGCGCAGGGACAGATTTTTGTTGTCCACCGTTTTGAGCTGTATAAATTCCAGAATAATTCTAAAATAATTCATGCGCGATCCTCAGATATGTACGCAATTTCATTAGTTTTGAGTTTTCGGATCTGACCAACTTAAGTGTCTCGAGAAATTCGTCTTTACAGACTGTTTTGTTTTTGACAGATTCTGCCTTTTATTTTGCATTCTCTATTTTACTATGTTTGAGTGGATTTCTTTGCTCCACAAAACATCAGTGGCTGTAGCTAATGTCCAGAAGTATTGGTGATGATTGTGTCCTTACAGAACATATGAATTTTTGATTATGCACTAACCCTCTAATGAGAATTACTCTACGTTTGGTGTGAAGGAAGTTTCAAGGATCAAGAGAGGAGAATGATATAATGTGATCAAGAAGAGTGAAAAGCCTAAGCTTGGGGATGCCCCCGTGGGTCACCCAAGCATATTTCAAGAAGACTCGGGCATCCCCTTCTTCATCAACAACTTATCAGGTCATCTCTAGTGAAACTATATTTTAATTCTTTCACATCTTATGTGCTTTACTTAGAGCGTTTGTGTGCTTTTATTTTTGCTTTGTAATTTTCATTTTCTGAATAAATTGGATCCTAGCATTCTTGTGTGGGAGAGAGACACGCTCTGCTTTTTCATATGAATACTCGTATTCTTCTCTTATATTTGTTGAGTGTTCTTGTCTAGCTACTGCAATACTTTTAGTTCCTGTTTTTCATGCATCTCTTGTTCAGAGCTGTTAGTTCTTGTAGAGAAGTACTCTCTTGTTTCATTGTTAACTTATTTGGAGAGTTTTGTGTTGAAATAAATTTATTGGTGTTTGGTTGGAAACAAAAAATGCTACATGTGGTAGATGGTATATTGAAAAGACATACTTATTCTTGTGGATCATTGTCTTGGATAATTTGATGCTTTGCAATTGTTTTGAGCTCTCAAGTAGATCATGTTTAAGCTCTTGCATCATGTAGTTAAAAACCTATTAGTGAAGAACTCTCGTAGAGCTTGTTGAAATTTGGTTTGCATGTTTGGTATCTCTAAGGTCTAGATATTTTCTGGTAAAAGTGTTTGAGTAACAAGGAATACTGTGTAGAGTCTTATAGTAGTTGCAATATGTTTTCATATAAGTCTTGTGTACCAGTTGATATCCTGGGTTTGCTTCAAACAACCTTGCTAGTCTAAACTCTGTACTGAGAGGGAATGCTTCTCGTGCATCCAAAACCCTGAGCCAAAATCCATGCCATTTGTGTCCACCATAACTACCTATTATGTGGTATTTCCTGCCATTCCAAGTAAATACTTCATGTGCTACCTTTAAACTATTCAAAAGCTATTATCTCTTATTTGTGTCAATGTTATATAGCTCATGAGGAAGTTATGTAGAGTTTTCTCTATCAACCTTGTCATTTACTTTTGACAGACTTTTACCAATGGACTAGTGGCCTATACATCCGCTTATCCAATAATTTTGCAAAAAGAGCTAGAAAATGGGGTGCCCAGTCCCAATTAATTACAACTATAACTGCTTAATTCTGTTCACATGTTTTGCCATGATTTATCAGAAGCAATTTTCAAAGTGTTAAACAATTTAAATAGGCACTCCTCCATTGTATGTGATTGTTGGAAGGCACCCGAGGATTCGGTTAGCCATGGCTTGTGTAAGCAAAGGTTGAGAGGAGTGTCATACCAATTTATAAATGTGCATGTGTAAATAAAAGAGAAGAGGGATGATCTACCTTGGGTAGAAATAACGTCCTTCATGGGAGCCGCTCTTGAAAGTCTGGTTGACAAGGGGGGTAGAGTGCCCACTGCCATTCGTTGACAACAACAAACACCTCTAAAAACTTACTTTATGCTCTCTATATGATTTCAAAAACTTAAAAACCTCTAGCACATGATTTAATCCCTGGTTCCCCCAGCGAAGGGTCTTTCTTTTACTTTTATGTTGAGTCAATTTACCCACTTCTTTCTTTCTCAAAAGCAAACACTTGTGTCAACTTTGTGTGCAACAATTCTTATATGCTTGCATATTGCACTTATTATATTTCTTGTGTTGACAATTATCCATGAGATATACATGTTGAAAGTTGAAAGCAATTGCTGAAACTTAAATCTTCCTATGTGTTGCTTCAATGCTTATTACTTAGAATCTATTGTTTTATGAGTTAACTCTTATGCTAAACTTTTTGATGCTTGTCTTGAAAGTAATATTCATGAAAAGTTTTTGCTTATATGATTCAGTTGTTTACTCTTTATCTATCTGTCAGCCAACTATAGACCATTGCCTTGAGTCACTTCATTCATGACATGAGCCTTGCAATATTATTTGATCAAGATTGTGTGGTAGCATGTCACCTCAGAAATTATTTTGTTGTTATCGTTTTACCTACTCGAGGACGAGTAGAACTAAGCTTGGTGATGCTTGATACGTCTCCAACGTATCCATAATTTCTGATGTTCCATGCTTATATTATACCAATTGCTACATGTTTTATTTACACTTTATATCATTTTTATGCATTTTCTGGGACTAACCTATTAACAAGATGCCACAGTGCTAGTTCATGTTTTCTGTTGTTTTTGTATTCCAGAAAAGCTGTTCTTGAAATATTCTCGGAATTGGACGAAACAAAAGCCCAGTGCCCTATTTTTCTGTCATGTACACAGAGTCCGAAGGAGAGACAAAGAGGGGCACCGAGGCAGCCTCACCATATGGCGGCACGGCCCTACCCCGTCGGGAAAACCCTAGACACCCGAGTCATATTCCACGAAAAGTTACAGAGCCGCCGCCGCCATCAACCCTAACTCGGGAGGGTTCTGAAGCTCTTCCCGGCACCCTGCCGGAGAGGGCAATCATCACCGGAGGGCTCTACATCGCCATGCCTGCCTCCGGAGTGATGTGTGAGTAGTTCATCCTTGGACTATGGGTCCATAGCAGTAGCTAGATGGTTGTCTTCTCCTCTTGTGCCATCATGTTTAGATCTTGTGAGCTGCCTATCATGATCAAGATCATATTATTGTAATGCTACATGTTGTGTTTGCTGGGATCCGATGAATATTGAGTACTATGTCAAGTTGATTATTGATTATCATATACATGTTATTTATGATCTTGCATGCTCCCCGTTACTAGTAGATGCTCTGGCCAAGTTGATGCTTGTAACTCCAAGAGTGAGTATTTATGCTAGATAATGGGTTCAATCTCCATTCAATCTGGGGGAGTGACAACAATCTCTAAGGTTGTGGATGTGTTGTTGCCACTAGGGGTAAAACAACGATGTTTTGTCTAAGGATAATTGTATTGCCTACATTATGCACTTTACTTAATGCAATAATCTGTTGATTGCAACTTAATACTGAAAGGGGTGCGGATGCTAACCTGAAGGTGGATTATTAGTCATAGATGCAGTTGGATTACGGTCTATGAATCATGTTGTAATGCCCAAATAAATCTCATAGTAGCCATAATGACTTGTACATGCATTGCTATGCACTTCTCTATTTTGTCAATTGCCCACGTGTAATTTGTTTACCCAACATGTCAGTTATTTATTATGGAGAGACACCACTAGTGAACTGTGGACCCCGGTCCATTCTTTTACACTGATAATACAACCTACTGCAAACACTGTTTTTTTACATTCTCTGCAAACAAACATCATTTTCCACACTATACGTCTAATCCTTTGTTTTCATCAAGCCGGTGAGATTGACAACCTCACTGTTAAGTTGGGGCAAAGTATTTTGGTTGCGTTGTGTGCAGGTTCCAAGTCAACCGTCAGGACCTTTCCTTCGACGCAAGCACTTTTTCTGGCACCGTTGCTAGGGAGAAGAAGCACATCTGTTCAGCAAAGTTCCATCACCCTGCGACATCACTTTTCCTGGCGCCGTTGACACCTTCAGAAGTGTCTTCATCTCCTACTGGTTCGATAACCTCAGTTTCATACTGAGCGAAAACTTGCCGCTACACTCATCATACCTTCCTCTTGGGGTCTCCCAACGAACGTATGCGTTGCACGTATCAATTTTATAGTACTTGGTTCAGCTTCTAGTAAAACTTGTCCTATCATTTTTGGAAGACCTTTTTTGAATACTTGTGGTGCTGTTATAGATTGTAAGAAAGAGAAAATCTTTACCAAATTTGCTGTTGAATCTTATGAGTTCAATTTTTCTAAATTTGCCAAAACTCCTTATGAAACTGAATTGCCAATGGAGATTTTAAAATTGCTCAGCTTGCCTCTATTGCTCTTGCTCCTAACAATGCTTTGCAGCAACACATGGAGGACCATGAAAGTGAAGTCTTTATGGAAGAAAGGAATGAGATTGACGAAACATTTCTTCGTCAACCAATACTTAAACATAATTTACCGATGGAAGATTTGGGTACCACGCCACCACCCAAGGAGGATCCTGTTTTCGATTTAAAACCTTTACCTGATAATCTTAAATATGCTCATATTGATGATAAGAAAATATATCCTGTTATTATTAGTTCTAAACTTTCAGGTAGAGAAGAGGAAAGGTTGTTGGAAGTGTTGAAGAAACACCGTGGAGATATTGGCTATACTCTTGATGATTTAAAAGGGGTTTCCCTTGCTATTTGTCAACATGCTATTAATATGGAACCTGATGCAAAGCCAGTTGTTGAACATCGACGTCGTTTAATACCCACGATGAAGGAAGTGGTAAGAAATGAGGTACTGAAACTTCTTGAAGCTGGTACTATTTATCCTATTGCTGATAGTAGATGGGTAAGTCATGTGCATTGTGTTCCTAAGAAAGGAGGAATTACTGTTGTGCCAAATGAAAATGATGAGCTTATTCCTCAAAGAGTAGTAGTTGGTTATAGAATGTGCATTGATTTTAGAAAGGTTAACAAAGTTACTAAGAAGATCATTATCCTTTACCTTTTATTGATCACATGTTAGAGAGATTGTCTAAGAAAACTCATTTCTGCTTTCTTGATGGTTATTTTGGGTTTTCTCAATTTGCTGTTAGAAAGCAAGATCAAGAGAAAACCACTTTTACTTGTCCTTATGGAAATTATGCTTATAGACGTATGCCTTTTGGTTTGTGTAATGCTCCTGTTACTTTTCAAAGATGCATGTCTGCTATCTTTCATGGTTTTTGTGAAGAAATTGTGGAAGTATTCATGGACGATTTCTCCGTCTATGGAACTTATTTTGATAACTGCTTGCACAATCTTGATAAAGTTTTGCAGAGATGTGAGGAAACTAATCTTTTTCTTAATTGGGAGAAATGCCAATTTATGGTCAATGCAGGAATTGTTCTTGGACATAAAATTTCTAAAAGAGGCATTGAAGTTGACAGAGCTAAAGTTGAAGCAATTGAGAAAATGCCTTGTCCCAAGGATGTCAAAGGTATTCGTAGTATTCTCGGTCATGCTGGTTTCTATAGAAGGTTTATTAAAGATTTCACTAAAATTTCAAAATCTCTTACTAATCTTCTCCAAAAAGATGTACATTTTGTTTTTTATGATGATTGTAAGGAAGCTTTTGAAACTCTAAAGAAAGCTTTAATTACTGCTCCTGTTGTTCAACCACCTGATTGGACCTTACCTTTTGAAATTATGTGTGATGCTAGTGATTTTGCTATTGGTGCTATTCTTGGACAGTGAATAGATAAGAAGTTGAACGTTATTCACTATACTAGTAAGACTCTTGATTCTGCTCAAAAGAATTATTCCACTACTGAAAAAGAATTTGTAGCTGTAGTATTTGCTTGTGACAAATTTAGACCTTATATTGTTGATTCGAAAGTCACTATTCATACCGATCATGCTGCTATTAGGTATCTTATGGAAAAGAAAGACGCTAAGCCTAGGCTTATTAGATGTGTGCTGCTTTTATAAGAGTTTGATTTGCATATTGTAGATAGGAAAGGTGCTGAAAATCCTGTTGCAGATAATTTGTCTAGATTGGAAAACATTGCTTATGATCCTATTCCTGTTCATGATAATTTTCCAAATAAACAGTTGGCTGCAATAAAGGTAAGTTCGCGAGATAGTCCTTGATATGCTGATTATGCTAACTTTATTGTTTCCAAGTACTTGCCTCCAACATTTTCAGCTCAACAAAGAAGGAAATTCTTTTATGACTTGAGGCATTATTTTTGGGATGACCCACACTTATATAAAGAAGGAGTGGATGGTATTATTGCGAAGGTGTGTTCCAGAACATGAACGACGAGAGATATTGAGAAAATGTCATGGTAGTGCTTATGGAGGACATCATGCTGGAGATAGAACTGCACAAAAGGTTCTACAATCAGGTTTTTATTGACCTGTTTTTTTTAAAGATGCAAGAAATTTTATTTTATCTTGTGATGAATGTCAAAGAGTTGGTAATATCTCTAGACGCAATGAAATGCCTATGAATTATTCTCTTGTTATTGAACCATTTGACTGTATGGGTCCTTTTCCTCCTTCAGAAGGTTATACTCATATACTTGTTGTTGTTCATTATGTTACTAGTGGGTAGAAGCTATACCTACAAAACGTGCTGATGGTGAGACCTCATTAAAAATGCTTCAGGATGTTATTTTTCCTAGGTTTGGTGTACCTAGATATGTTATGACTGATGGAGGTTCTCATTTTATTCATGGTGGTTTCAGAAAGAACCTTGCTAAATATGGTGTTAATCATAGAATTGCTTCAGCTTATCATCCCCAAACAAGTGTGCAAGTAGAATTATCAAATAGAGAGATTAATTCTATCTTGCAAAAGACTGTTAATAAATCTAGAAAAATTGGGCTAGTAAGTTAAATGATGTTTTATGTGCTTATAGAACTGCTTATAAAAACCTTATGGATATGTATCCTTATAAAATGGTTATGGAAAAACTTGTCACTTGCCCCTAGAATTAGAACACAAAGCTTACTAAGTGGTGAGAGAACTTAATAGAGACTTTAAACTTGCTGGTAAAAAAATGTTACTTGACTTGAGTCTTTAGATGAATGTAGAAGTGGGGCTTATGAAAATGCTAGACTTTTTAAAAAGAAAGTCAAGAAATGGCATGATAGGAGAATTCTTAAGAAAGAGTTCAATGTTGGTGAGAAAGTTCTATTGTATAGCTCTCGTCTCAGATTTTTTGCAGGAAAATCTATTATTATATATTAAAAGTGCATTATGAGCTTACCAGAAATTAGAGAATTAGCTTAGAAAATCCCACAAAAATCAGAAACATCTGGCCATTAATTAGGCTAATGAGTCAATCACAGCCGTAGAACTAGCCTCTTCGCGTTAGTTCAGATAAATTACCCACCAATACCCTTAAGTGTCATACCCCTTCAACGTCTAATACCTAAAAATTATAACACGAGTCGTGTCCTCTCGTGCCCTGCAGCGGCGCCATGTTCCTATCTCTCGCGCACT
This sequence comes from Poa pratensis, assembly GCA_947311845.1. Taxonomy (NCBI): domain Eukaryota; kingdom Viridiplantae; phylum Streptophyta; class Magnoliopsida; order Poales; family Poaceae; genus Poa; species Poa pratensis. The sequence goes on from CAMZMU010000027.1 coordinate 29,578,947, forward strand.
AGAGCCGCAGCCATGGCCTTGCACCGATCGAGAGAAGCAACGAAAAAATATATATTGCCCAATGGTCGACCCCGCGCCCATGCTCCCAGGCGGAAGCCAAGCATGCAGCGCTGCCGGCCGGCGATCCGTATGCTGCGACGACATGAGGTTAGCCAAAGCCAATTCTTCACGTTGATAAAGCTGCTCTTTGCATGCAATTACAATAATCAGACCACCTTGAATATCCTCACGTATGCTGCTGCGGACGCTGCCGCTGCCGGCCTGCCGCCGTACTCTCGCAGGTTCTACGTGCGTACGCTATGTAGCCCCGGAAAAGATAGATGAAGGAGTGAGCAATGCATGTCGTATGTGGCAGTGCAAAAGATAAATAGATCAACGAGCTAGGACTTGGCACATACATGCGTGATGCAAGCGTGAAAGGGCTGGATCAATCGATTGTGGATTTGCCTCTACACACAGCCGTACAGCCTTGAGATAGGTAATAGCCCTTGATTATTTTTATTGTCAGTTCCTTTTTACAAAAAAAAATACAGTCTATAGAATTTTGCCAAATTCAGCAACTTACAGGCCCGCACCTATCAATCATTAAAAAATTACTTACTGCAACTAAAAGGTCCACGTCTATCAATTGGGAAAATAAAAGATTACTTACTGCCGAGAATTACTTCCTGGTGAAGTTTTAATTTTCTACCATATAGAAAGGACTTCTGTTTTAAACAAAACTAGCTGGGTGGCCCGCGCAATTGCGCGGCTAGCCCGAACATATTTTTAATTTTCATATCTAATGTAACTTGTTTCTAATTGATACCATTTTTTTAGCAATGTAAGATAAATAAGAAGCCAGAATTCAATATAGGAATTACGCTATCCAATTTGAGAGCTTTCCTATATACGTCCACGTTTCTGGTCATAATATTTTGCACATGTAGGCATGCAAATCCCGCTTAACTTTATTGGTTAATTAGGATTACAAATTTTATTATGTATAGCAGTGGTCATACTCTACCACTAAATTAATTTTATTCTTTCCTCCACTCTAGCAATCAAATGTGTCTAATCGCACGTGGAGTAATTTTTCTATGTCTAATAACAGAAACAAAGATTGCTTTCTCATTACTGATCTTTCTTGTGAACTGTATGATATCTTTAGCAAGTACAATTAAATATTACTCTCACTGATATTTCTTAGTGCTCTTTGTACTAATGATGTAGGAGAGCGTTTGGCATCACTTGGATATCGGCATCATCTCTTTTTCTGCCCTTTGTACATAATATGAAAATGTTTTGTTTTTCTCTTAATTACAAAATTAACCATCGGGGCATCCCCCACTATGTCCTGGTCAAAATAAATCATAGGTTTTGAAATGTTTTCCAAAAGTAAATTTTCTGACAATAATTTATCAATAGCTTTGGTACCCTTATTTGAAATACTTCACCATGCAAAATTTGTGCATCACCGGAGAACCCGGAGCACCCTTGATATGCACCACAAATCATTTTGGGAGAGCCCGCTGCTCTTAATTTTTTACCTGACATAATACAAAAGGATTTTACTAATTTTATTGTCATGTATTTCGCGCCCACTGAACTACTACGTGTACAACGAATAGTAGTATGATTTTGGTACGACAGTTTATCAAATGATGGTGCTCCATGCAGCGACTGTGGTGTATGGTTCTGTGTTAATTCGTCGTACTCATACCAGACAGATTTGTTCGTAATTTTTTCATATAAACACAGGCTGAGAGCTAAGGCTGCAACATTTAGTTCTTGTTTCTAGCATAAAAAGGTCAAGCATAAATAGCAGGAATTCTATGATCATTCGGACATATGCAAGAAGGAAATTTTCTGTGCAGCATAGAGGCAAAAATACATGTTTTTTTTTTAATCTTTGTGATACCTGATAGACGCGTAGCACTTGCAATGAAGATCAAAAGCCACTGAAATATCCATGATAATGAGACCGCCAGTTGATCAATCTTCAGCTTCAGCTATATTTACCAGCTTTTGGAACCTACTTAGAGTACACACTTAGTGATGAATATTGATTCAGTTCAAAAGTTTCGGAAATTTTCTACATGTGTGAAATGCACCGGGATAATAATAGAATAAAAGAAAATTCTGAAACAACCGCTTGGTAGCCCTTTTCTACTCACCTGGGATCCCTCTATATCCTTTAGCTTTTTCTGTACGACACCGATCGAGACGCGGCTGCGCATTGGTCAGTCGTGGAAACCGCAGCCTCTTCTAATGCGGCAGGTTGCTATAGAGTATTTACGTGTACACGATCAGTCAAGACCAACGCTAATAAGTTGAAGGACATGCATGGAAAACATGGTTCGTGACTCATTCTGCAATGGCGTGAGCACGTATCCAGTAGAGAGGGCATCTACATCCTGTTCAGATTGACGTCAACCCACACCAGCCAATGGACCGACGTTCCTCTACATCGACTTCATCCATACTGATCACGACTTGAAATAATCACCCGCTTGAGCAGTTCTCAACTCCGAAGAACTGCATGTCAATCGATCATGTCGGTGTGTGGAGTTGAAACCTGACAACACGGAGATCAGGCACTTGGGGTCGTCGGGCGCTCCAATTTCACCAGCAGTGCGTGGTCACCCGGCGCTGGCGAGCAAGCATAGCGCGGGCACATTCGCCATGCCACGTAGATGCTCTAAATTAAATAACAACAATCGGAAGCTAGATGCTCTAGAAGGAGAGATTCAATCATGAGGTGTGTATTCCATCTATTTAGGGCGCGAGCACATTCGCCATGCCACGTAGATGCTCTGAATTAAATAACAACAATCGGAAGCTAGATGCTCTAGAAGGAGAGATTCAATCATGAGGTGAGTATTCCATCTATTTAGGTTAGAACAGCATCAAAGCTCCTTTTCCCTGCTAGGCCAAGCTGCTGAGTTCAGAACAACATCAAGCTCCTGGACGACGGCCCGCTTGCCGTACAACGATGATTGTAGGCGTTCATTAGCGTACATCCGCCGCTGAAATCTCCTGCCCCCACCGCCATTACAGCTATCGTGTCGTTGATCTGGCCACCGTGCAATTCTTTTAGCCTTCATGAACGCCTCGCTCAACATCGGAAACATTGACCACAACCTGAACACGGCGGGTATCATGGACTTCTTCTCGGCCTTAGCTGGTATTGAATTTAGCAATGCGAGGCCGCCGGCCAAGGTAGGCACGGTAATGCTAGAGTATTCTCATGACCAGCATAACGATTATCCTCTTGACCCGATCAATCTAAAAATCTCCGGCCGGTCGAGGGTACATTGTTCCTTGCATCCATCCAGACCGGGGATCCTTGAACATGCTTGTGATGATACTTGGGTGCATGATGCCAAAGGGATGGTGCCCTGGAGCTGGCCCAATAGTATGTCACCCGTAGCCTTGGTGAAGATTTAACCTTTCTATCACGGCAATCAATCAATCTAAAGAACTCCGATCGATCGATGGTACTCGTGGGCCACCCGAGTGCCGGAACCCTAAAGGCCAAGCTCCTTCATGTTTTGTGCGCTACGTCTTGTGGTCGCCAGAGATATTGGGTTTGCAGGCCGGCGTGTAGTCCGACAGCTCCTTCTGGATGTAGCCTACCTGGTGCACCTCGGATTCGATTGCTAGGTAGGTTCCTTTGTTCGGCATCCTTCGATTTGCCGACCGCCGGAGATATTGGGTTCACCGGCCGGCATCGTCCGTCAGCTCTATCTTGAGCTAGCCTACCAACTGTACGTCAGATTCGATTGTAGGAGTAGCCTTCGCTCGGCATCCTTCGATTTGCCGACTGCATATTTGGTCGTGTACAGGCGTCCATGAGATATATTGACTCTGCATTGGATCATCGGTTAGTTTCCTTTTAAATCAACGTATCAATGCACGTGATCAGGTCAAACACTATCCGTGTATTTTTCTAACTTTAGGTACGGGTGTAACTTCCCAAAATTAGCCCTTTTGCTTTCCAGATTCTCCAAGATGTTGACATCGGACATCTGAACCGCACTTCTTAGTTTCCATCTAGAATCACGTCGATCTATATCTTGTCTCGGTTAATCTCCATCGTTTGTACATCCTGGTTATATGTTGACAAATCTCTACCGTTAATTGTCTTGTGTTTTAATTATATAATAGATGTTTGTTGAAAAAACAGTACAAAGAAAAAATTGCTCAAACATCTAGCAAAAAAGAGGGGCCAAAAATACACTTGAGATTCACGAGAACCAAGTGGAATAAGATAATCGGCCTACCTGAGCTACGGACTGGTACATATGTATGTTTTGACCCATTGCTCACTTGGAATCAGATAACAGGGTAGACATAGTTATACATGCATAAATAATTGGTTTGAGCTGCTCCTCTAGAAGAATAAACAGAGGTATACACACTTTATTTTTGGCTGAACGAACCACACAGGAGTGGCGTGCAAACTAATTACTATATGCATGACGATGCTGCAGAAATACAAAGACAAAGATACTACCTCTGAGCCAGAAAGGTTGCCGCAAGCACTACTTCTAAGTTCCACGTGACTAGCTCATTTTCAGCGACAATTAAACCGGATCGGATGGAGTACTATATTTGAGTTTAAAAAAAAAGATAGTTAAACAAATAAGAAATAAGCTTATATTTGCATTATGTACCAAAGACCATTGGTCTGTTGGTCATCGAAACAAAAAGGAGGTAATTAATTAACCTTCATGTTTTCATACTTTTTTAACATCAAGTATGCATGAAGTAGCTAATTAGCCCAACACTCCTGCATGATTTGTGCAGCCAAAAGTGATCATGTCTTTTCTTTATTTTTCAGGTGCAAGGTAATACGACTAAAAACCCCAATCATTAATGTAGAACAATAATTGTATATGGAAAAGAAAATAGAAATTACTTCCATTGTAGACAAAAAGTGGATGGCACATTGTAAGCATAAAACTATTTTTTAGAAAATTAAGTTTCTAAGAAGTTAACAAAAAAACTTTAAAACTAATTTATTTCTTTGTTTGGTATCTTTCCCATTTGGATCCCCATTCTATATTTAACCATTGTTTTGTCTAATCTTCTATTTTCTACAAATAAATGTCCACATTATTACAAAATAGAGGTAAAATATGTAACTTATTGTGTATATGATAATAATCAACACATATAGTTACTAAGATGTTAACCAACTGAAATAAAAATTGCTACACCCAATCAGGAAACGATGGGAAAGTATGACCTTTGAAATCCAGTAAGGCTGGAACGCTGCACGGAGGTAGTCAAATCTCTGACTGAAAATGACTACTATTAACAATTTTGTATTTTTATATATCATAGGAGAAAAAATAAAAACCTGCTAATGATATGATGTACAAAGCTTATTCTGACATTGAATTAAATATACAAGATGTAAGGAAGAAGCAACAAAGAGTATCGTGTGATATGCCAAGAGAGTAATCAACAAATAAAAAAGTGCAGAATAAGCTTCTGAATAAGACACACAAACGCATAAATTTTAGGCAAAATTCCAAGTGAATTTTGCAGAAAGCTAGATTATAGAGATTACATAACCGTTAGCCGACTTAGGTTTAACTAAATATCAATTAATTGCAAAAAGAATGCAACCTATGTGCAACCGAAATTCAAGACGGTTCATGACAATCGTCTGGCAATAAACTAAATCTCACTCGGTTACACCTAATTCCAGCAAACCACGCCCAACTCTGAGACCAACACGAATAACGGCAAAAAACTAATGGGTAAGTAGTGAAATGATATGAAGATATATATACATAAAAGTTTTCGAATGATATATAAAAAACGAATGGGTTTCAAAGTCACATAAGTGCAACTCAAGTTCATTTCTTCAGCCTTCTGAGATTTAGTTTGTTATGCGACTGAGTTTTAGCAAATCCGTAGAAAATTATTCATTATCCGTGAAATTTAAAACTATATAATTTAAGCATGTAAACTGAGGTAGATAAATTAAAGAATTTTTTGACCACCAAGTAGGAGTGTTGTGTTTTAAATTAAGGAGAAATGTGGAACATCAAATCTAATCCGATTCAACTAAGAAACGCCACTGTGCTCCACCAGAGAAAATAGATAACATTATTACTTATCTTCACATATTTTTCAAAATAATCATTAAAAATCACATTCTCCCTTAGGATTCAGTTACATGCCGACTTTTATTAGGTTGTTGTATTGATCTTTCTAGGCTTGAGATTTGTATTCTCTGACCATTCATGCAAGTTTTCAAACATGAAAATTTGAACAGTGCTCTATATGAGAAATTTCTAAAGGCCCTCAAGATATTATTAGGTTGTACAGAATTGATAAATGACCATCAAGATGCACGGGCCACTTTGCTAGTTACTCTAAAAAACAGAAGGACCTTTTGTTATCGTAGAGGTGTACCGTTCAGGTGCAATAAAGATTTCTTCACTCAAATATAACTCTACACAAGTGGTGAATGGGCAAAGACTCAAACATTATATTTCTGGAGATTCTTATAATGAATATGTTGATATTATTCAAGTGGTGACTCCGGAAGTTTTTATTAGGAAGCAAATTTAGGAAACTGCAGAGTCTGTTTTCGAACAGGTAACAATTTGGGTGAGAAAAAGTTCGCGTTTAACTTTCCAATAGTTATTTTTATTAAATATGGAAAATTACGAGACAAAAACTGGTAGGAAACGGTGCCCGAGGGCACCACACCACGTCGCCCTCATCGCCCAAATCGCCCTGCGAATCGACAGCACCCCTCATCCGCCGCCGCCATTGCAAGCTGGAGCAGAGTAGAGGCAACCGATGGCCACTTTCAAGCTCGATCCGACGAGGTGGGTCCCAGAGTGTTTCCAGGTCATCGACGGCGGCGACACCCACCTGCCGCGCACCTTCTACACCGTGGCTACACCGCCGCCTCATCGCAATGAGAGGTACTATGTCGCAATAATGATGCCTGACCCCCCAGTAGAGCAGGAGCACCAATGGCACCAGCATATTAGAAACTACGTGCATGATCACCTCCGTAGAACAGTAGAAGATATTCAGCCATGTTTATTTGGAGTTGGTCTGTTGGAGATGCGCAGCGCGGCATCGAGATTTGTTCTAGTCGCCAACGGTCCCTATGAGATAGCTAATGATGTATTTGTGCACTTTGTAAACCATGACGACAGGCATGAATTACACAAATCTGTCCAAGGCATGCGCAATGGCTGGCTCATGTTCTTAGGAATACCACTAGATTATCGCAATGATCGTGATATCCGCAATGCAGTATCCACCTTAGGCAGATTTCACTACTGGCATCAGCAGGATGCTGCCCTGGACAGAACAATGGTGTAGGCCACCTTTAAATCTCCTGCTTTGGTTCCTAGAGATGTGGTTTTTCAACACTTCAATGATTTAGGGGAAACTATGGAATCATGGACTGCTCCCTGCTATGTCTTGAGTGCTGGATTTGCCAATGTTTTCCCACCTGATGAAGACCCTATGCCCTTTGATGGAAATCCACACCCAATGCCAGGAAACCTACAGCTAAACAACAACATGTTTGTGATTCCCCAATACCCAGAGCTGGGGTGGAACATACCACCTCCACAGCAGCAGCAGCAAGACCAACAACACCAAGATAATGTGCAAGATGAGGAGATGAACCAGGCAGAACAGAATGCAGTGCAATCAGGGTCTAGTGGCATATCGGTGGATTCAGTACAAGGAGAAGAGCACATGGGACCTGATGCTAATCTGATCATTAACCAAGTTCTTCTTCGGGATGATGTACTGCCTCAAGAACACCAGCTTGCACTATCACATAAACCTGAGTTTGGGCCTGTCAAACCACCAAGCTTTTACTGGGAGAAAAGTGCAGAAATTATTATCCCAGTTCTGTTTTCTACAAACATACCTCCCAGCATATCCTTGCCTGCCCCACTACTTGTACTATTAGCAAAAAGGAGCTAGAGAGTTGCTTTTGACCTACCCACACAGTTCAAGCTGCACTGCAAAGAGTTGCAGTAGGAAACAAGACTTATGGTGTCAGTTCCAAGAAGGCCTGTTGCAAGAACCCTGTCTTTTGACCCAGTGCCAGACTGCCTAGATAAAACACTGCCACCTTTCTCTGCTAAGGCACCCATTGTGAGGGGGAAAGGGCAAAGAAGGTTATTTCTGCAGAAACTGACATGTCTGTTAGAAGGAGCACCAGACAGAGTGCTAAAAAGAAGGGCTTTCAACACTCCTCCATACCATACACTCCAACAAAAAAGAAACCTAGGTGCAGCAGAAAACTTGATGTTGTTGAAGGCATGGAAGAGACAGCACAGCCACAACCCACTGATCAGCCTGAACCTGAAACTACACCAGCAACTCCACACACCCCAATACAAGTACTGCAACAGGTGGGCAGAGCCTTGCAAATCCCAGAGGTAGAACTGACAGAGGACAAGCTTGAGGCAGGTCCTAGTGAGGAAATGCCCAAGCAGGGAACTAATGAATAATACAACATCAAGGAGGAAGGGCTACTACCTCGGCCTGAAAGAGCTTACTGCTCAAGAGGTGTTATTAGCTTTAGCCTGCTTCTTACTATGTGTATCCAGTGCCTACACTGGTCCTTTTGCTACCTGCTGTCCTTGGTGTCGATCTGTCGACATGTCTTTTATGTGGACATTTCAGTACTGGTTTGTAAGAGCAGACAGTATACTCTATGAGGGTCTTTTGCTTGTGGCAGTTAGTATGCATATGGACTATGTTTTATTTATCTGGCTAGTTGTGCTGGTCAGTGTTGCTCCCCTTTATTGCCATGTGTTTAATGGATAGTACAACCTTCTGGATGTTGGACTGGAAAGTTTTGGATTGGAATGTCAGGGGGCTGAACGATAAAGAAAAACGCCTTCTGGTGTATAACAAAATTGATGAAAGCCAATGTGTAATAATATGTCTGCAGGAGACCAAGTGTGAGAATTTTGATCACTCTTTTATTAGACTTCTACCCTAAAAGATTTGACCATTTTGCCTTCTCACCATCGATTGGTGCTTCTGGTGGTATCATAGTACTCTGGAACAGTTCTATTTTTGATGGGCAGCTCCTGGAGATAAACAGGTCGGCCATTAGGATCTGTTTCACGTCCAAACATAACCAGGAAAATGGACACTTGTAAATGTATATGGTCCTCCCAGAGGACAAGAGAGAGAGAGATGATTTTGTTCAGTGGTTACATGATCTTGATATACCTTTCCATGAGAATTGGCTAATTCTTGGTGATTTCAACTTCATAAGATCAGTTGAAAATAGAAACAGAGATGGGGCAGACATGAATGACATTCTCATATTTAATGAAATTATCAGCTTTTTGGGTCTCATTGAACTACCACTAAAAGGTAGAGCTTTCACATGGTCTAATATGCAAGATCAACCCTTGTTAGAACAGCTAGATTGGTTCTTTACTAGTTGCCAGTGGACTTTGAAATATCCAAACACCCTGGTACATCCCCTAGCCAAATCCACATCAGATCATGTGCCGTGTGTGGTCAGTATTTCCACATCTATACCAAAGGCACAAATTTTCAGATTTGGAGAACCACTGGGTGCTGCAGCTAGGATTCATGGAGCTAGTTGAAAAGGTGTGGAAATGGCCACTTCGTGGTGCAAATATTGCACATATTTTTAATGCCAAATTCAAATATGTCAGGCATGAACTGAAAAGATGGGGAAGATCTTTATCTCAGATTAAGCTCCTGATCAACAAGTGTAATAAAGTGATATTGATGCTTGATCAACTTGAGGATGAAAGGCTATTAAGTAGACCGGAGTTTAATTTCAGAAATATTGTAAAGACACATTTAAAACAGCTTCTACTCATCCAATCTGAATATTGGAAAAAAAGATGCACCATTCGTTGGGTGCAACTTGGTGGTGAGAACACCAAAAAAAAATCATGCAAAAGCCACTAAGAGATACAGACACAATACAATTGCTGAAATAAAGAATGAAGATGGAATTGTTCTCATTGATCACCAACAAAAGGCTGCTGCATTCTGGCAGAGTTTTAAAAATAGAATTTCTATATCAACTGTAAGGCTGCCTGAGCTATCTGATTTGCTCCATAGTTTTAATCAGTTGGAGATTATTGTGGAACCATTTACCTGTGATGAGATAGAATGGATAGAAAAGCATATGAAAGTGGACAAAGCACCTAGTCCTGATGGTTTCAACGGCATGTTCCTAAAAAAGTGCTGGCATATTGTAAAAGATGACTTCACAAAGCTCTGCAATGAGTTTTACTGTGGAAATCTGCCACTGGAGAGCCTTAATGGCTCCTATATAACACTGATACCGAAAGTAAATAGTCCTGAGACTGTCAATGATTTTCGGCTAATATCCTTAACTAATACATGCCTGAAATTTGTTACCAAGCTACTTGCAAACAGATTACAGTCAGTCATCACTGATACAATTCATGATAATCAGTATGGGTTTATCAAGGGCAGAACAATATAGGATTGCTTGGCATGGGCTTTTGAATTTATATTCCAGTGCAAACAGTCAAGGAGGAAGGTGGTTATCCTTAAGATTGACTTCGAAAAAGCATTTGACACCCTTGAACATGAGGCCATCATCCAAGTTCTGAAAGCTAAGGGTTTTCCAGATCTGTTTATCAGTTGGGTAAAAGAGATCTTAGCTTCTGGCTCCTCTGCTGTATTACTCAATGGCATACCTGGTAAACCATTTATGTGTAAACGAGGAGTTCGACAAGGAGACCCATTGTCTCCTCTTCTATTTGTTGAAGGTGCAGATTTATTGCAGAGCCTGGTTAATAAAGCATATAGAGATGGTCTCCTTTCTGCACCAATTCCTTTGAGGAAGGATTTCCCCATTATCCAGTATGCTGATGACACAATAATAGTGTTACCTGCTAAAAAGGAGGATCTGAAGGTGTTCAAAGAAATTCTTAACCTATATGCCTCCTTTACTAGACTGAGAGTTAATTTTCACAAATCTTCAATGATGCCAATAAATATCTCTCAGGAGGAAATGGCGAGCTTGCTGAGTTTTTTGAATGCAAGGTGGGAACAATGCCTTTTACATACTTAGGCCTCCCAATGGGTACAACTAGACCAACTATAAGGGAGATGGCACCACTAACTGATAGAGTGGAGAGAAGGCTCACTGCTGCTACCTGTTTTCTGTCATATGGTGACAGATTGGTCATAGTCAACTCTGTTATATCATCCCTACCCACCTTTTACATGCTAAGCCTGCAACTGTCAGTTGGATTGATTGGGATTATTGATAGAGGCCAGACATTGTCTATGGAGGAAAAAGGATAAGGGAAAAATTAATTCTCTGGCTGCATGGTATATGATTTGCAAACCAAAGAATAAAGGTGGATTAGGCATTATTGATCTAAAAGTTCAGAATGTAGCTTTACTGCTGAAACATCTACTGTAACACCCCAAATTTTGGATCCCTAATTTAGTGGCGTTTTCTCACACCCGAAAAACTTTTCCCTCGTATCTCGAAATTATTTTGCCCTCTGATGCTAAATGATGCCCTCATGTTCTTTTTCTCTCAAATAATTCCAGAGAGTCTCCGGTGATTTCTTTGCCACTTTGAAAACCTCCGCTAGGGTTTCTCCTAAAAACCTCATAGCCTAAATATTGGGATCTGAAAATCCTAATATTCCATCTACCTTCTGAACCCTATTTTCCTCGCTTGGAAAACTCTCCACATGTTCCAAGATCACCTTACCCATTTAATTATCCTCCACATGCAAAATATTGCATATTTGCCAAATCCAATATTTCCAAAACTCTCAATAAATATTTTAGTGTTCGTCTTGGTCAAGGAATTGTTTTTCCCAACTTGCACCACTCCCACACTGCTCAAAATAAATTAGGAGATGATCATCATGCCATTGTCTCCACCCACAAAAAAATTGGCATGATCATTTGAACCACCTATCCACCACTCTTCTTACGCCCGCAAGGACCATAAATATCATCATGTTTGGATAAGAGCCATGTGAATTCCTCACATGGGATAATATCAACCAGCCCACATATTTTATCCAAGAGCCACCAAGTCCTTTTTTTGTAGGAATTAAATACCACCCCATAAATCTCTACCAACTTTTGGAAGACATGCAAATACCTCCTTTGGGAAAATTATGCTTACATGTAGGGGAAATAACATGTTATCCTCCTCCTCTAGTCATCCATGTGCTCATAAATAAATCCACACGATCCCTAAACCCAGGAATAAACCCTAACGAAGATGATCATCTTATGATCATTTTTTTTGACATTTACCCAAAACCATATTTGGAAGCAATCACTTGAGCTCAAACTCAGTGGACCATCTCCTAGCATCCAAACCTAGCCAGTGGAATTTTTCTGGAATTTTGTAAAATCAAAAAGTTCATTCGGGCATTTCATCGAACACCTTCGGAGCAGATTTTCAAACTTGCTTAGAACTCTTGTTTTGCTTAACCTAGCCCTAACCTCTATGCTCCAGTGGATCCCCTGTGTGCTCTTGCTTGTCCAGCACCTCATCCTCATCCTCTTCTCCCCTGTAGATGAAGGTGAGGTAAGTTATGACCTCAAACCACCATTAATGGCCAAGCTACCTCTCACCCACCTCCTCCTCTCTCCTGGCTATAAGAAGCCACCCCGAGCCCTCCATTGGGTGCCCAGCCCTCACTTCCCCCTGGCCTTCCTCCTTCTAGCCTCGCGCAGCTGCAAACTCGCAGGAGCTCGGCAAAGTCTCCCATGGCCGAAACCCTAGGAGCTCTGGCTAGGGCAAACCACAGCTCCTCCGCCTGGGGTGAAGCCACCCACTGGCGCGGTGAACCAAGACAGTTCCGTTCCCACCGTTTTCGTAGCCCCTAGCCACCCCATCGTCGCCGCCAAGCTCCACCCGAGCCTCCCGCCATGGCCACATGGCCGAGCTCGCGGGAGACGCGCAGGAGGCGCACCCGCTGTCAGAGCCACCTCCCCTGGGCGCGGTGGGCCACGGCGTGCCCATCCCCGCCGCCGGCCAGCCTCCCGGCGTCCTCTCCGGCCATCCCGGCGAGCTCCTGCTGCTTCCAGTACGTGTACGTGGAGGAAGAAGAAGACCATGATCGATCATGTTTTTCTGTTTCTTTTTTTTAATCGAACCGTTTTTTCAGCCCAGCAGAGCAGCAGCTCGTGGCCCAGCCTCGGCCTGCCAGCGGACCGGCTAGGCGCAGCAGCGCGCAGCGTGCAGTCGCGGCCCATTTACGGCCCGCGCAGTTTTTTTCGCGGACCTTTTTTTCTTTTTCCTGCTTCAGGAATTTTTAAACGGCAATATCTTTTGAACCGTAAGTCCGTTTTCGGTGGTTCAAATTTCTAAATCTTCGCCTCGACGAGCTCTTTCTGGTGATACTGATTTCATCTCATTCCAAGATAATTCTTTGGGGTGCCCTTTTGTACGTGCATTCCGGAGTCCGTGGAACGGGGCTATCGCTGCCCTACGCCGCGGAACCAACCCGACCTCTCCAAGCCCAAAGGATCCCCGTCTTCGAAGGCAAGCTAACCCCTTGCTATGAGCCATCCCGCAATACTTGTTTGTCTGATTGCTTAATACTATGCCGGGTGTTATGTCTGTATAACACCCCAGGTAGAAATCCTACCTGAGATGCTACCGCACTACAACTAGATCTACAAAGTATAGAACGTATTCGAAAACCGGATAGAGTTTCCTTTGTTTGGACAAGCAACAGGTACGAAAATGATGAACTAGTGATATTATAGCTGGGAAGAAACATCCACGCAGTTCACCAAATCTCATCAAGTCTCGAGATATAAAATAAAATGTCTCAGCTAAACAATGCAGAGCAAGAAGCTAATACACCAAGGATGATCAACTAAGCATTTTGTGAAGTTATGTGATGTGCTCAAAGATGTAGAGGTGCTACGCCCATATCCCATACATGTCGCTTATTAGTACCTGAAACCAAATGAAACACAAGAATGAGTATAAAAATACTCAGCAAGTACAATATGGAACCATAAAGACATTTGACCATGAACATCATTGGAACTTCACTCGGAATCACACAATCCTACTGAAAACTGCACTGTGGGTTTTAGCACATGTGACGGGAAATTAATCATCATGTGAAGGCAGTGTTGGCTCGGAATTTACCAACGTGTCGGCTCGGAATTTACCGACCTGCCGCAGTATTGGCTCGGAATTTACCAATCTGCCACAGTATTGGCTCGGAATTTACCAATCTGCGAACCCATGGAGTTTAGAAGAAGAATTTTGACTCAAAGAAACATCAAGTAAGAACCAAGCACACTGGAGGCACTACAAATGAGGTTCGTCATGCACTTGCCTTTACTGAGGGCGGAGGGGTTGAAGGGAGCCAACCCTTTGTACCTGTAGGCAAATAGATGCACACAAGTCTCAACATATATCTTGCAACTCAATACAACGAACCTACAAGCCTCAAGCAGTACACCAAATAACCCAATCTAAGGCACACACAAAAGTACTCCGAATGACATTCTCCAGGAAGCAATCATATGCTGCCCCTTTACTAATAAATCGATAACTCGAGCTAGGCTCCTCAAAACCAAGCAAACGATAAATTTCTAGACTCATTAGAAGATTATCTAGAAATAACTCCAACTATTCGAACTCAAAATATGAATTTATGAAGGTCAAAACCAACAAATACTTCTCTGCTGTTTTCCAGTTTCAGAATAACGAGTAGCCGCCTTTGAAAATTCATAACAAGGTGAATACTCATAGAAATTGAGTAAATCCTTTTGTATTGGAAACTAGGCATCACATACCAGCTAGGAGAAAACAAAACATGAATATTTATGAATTGTAAGAGCTCCTAAAGCACACGGTAAAACTCTATTCTTTACTGTCTCTGAAATTCTGGACAGCTGCAAAGAAACAGATAAAGCAGGAGCTTCACAGCTACGATTGATACGTTTAACCTTTAAAAACGATCGTGCGAACCAGGCCTACAAAACATCCCAACTATTGCTCCTCTGATTTTGCCATCTAGTTACTCGAAAATGAAGATTTCTGTGCTGTAAAAACAGAGACAGCAGCAGATTCGATTTTCCCCCTTATTTCCAATAGATCTAGCTATTCCCCTACCCTAAGAATCTAAGAACCACCATGTGCGGCACATGTGAGGGTCATAGAGGGTGGGGGAAATTACCCTTGAAGCTTGGGAAAGGGAAAACGGACAGGGGCAGGTGAGGTTCCTCTCTTCTTCTCCTCCCTTCTCCTCTTGCCCCTCTTCTTGTTCCTTCTTCTTCTTTCTCAAGAACAGGTCCAAGGCTGCCCTTGGAGGAGGGTAGAACGTGGGCTGCTGGGAGGGATCAGGAGAAAAGGAGGGAGGCAGGGGAGAAGCATGGAGGCGTCATGATAGGGGAGAGGGAGCTCACCGTGGGGGAAAGGAAGGAGTGACTGTTTTGGAGATGAGGACCTCACGGTTGGGAAGTGATGAGGATGAGCTCCTCGTGTGGTGTGGTGTTGAGGAAGGATAAGGTATGGGGGTTGCCCAGCCTTGTTTTTCTTTCCTTTTATTCAACATATTTTCGAAATACAGGAAATAATCTTAGGCATTAGAATAAAATAAATTAGGGAAGATGCATCCGGAATCCGATTTCTGCAAATGAGTAGTCCATTTCGATTGTCTCAACGAGCCCGACACATCCACGGCACCAAATAGTTGATTTGTTGAATCGATTAAAAGATGTATAAGGAGAATCCATAATCATAATTTATTTGAAAATCATTATTTGGAAACGGGGTATTACAGTCTACCCACCTTAAAAGGAACTCGCCCTCGAGTTCTTTCATTATAACTTGTAGAATACAAGGACATCCAATTTACTAGGGAACAACTATGGAAGCACTCGGGAAAAACAATGTTCATCTCAAATAAGGAACGACCCAAAACCCGTCCTACTGTGCACCAGTGTGTCAAGTTTTAAGTTATTAGCATACTAATTAAGGAGAGGACAACACTAGAGATCTAAAGCCGGGCTCTGATACCAACTATAACACCCCAGGTAGAAATCCTACCTGAGATGCTACCGCACTACAACTAGATCTACAAAGTATAGAACGTATTCGAAAACCGGATAGAGTTTCCTTTGTTTGGACAAGCAACAGGTACGAAAATGATGAACTAGTGATATTATAGCTGGGAAGAAACATCCACGCAGTTCACCAAATCTCATCAAGTCTCGAGATATAAAATAAAATGTCTCAGCTAAACAATGCAGAGCAAGAAGCTAATACACCAAGGATGATCAACTAAGCATTTTGTGAAGTTATGTGATGTGCTCAAAGATGTAGAGGTGCTACGCCCATATCCCATACATGTCGCTTATTAGTACCTGAAACCAAATGAAACACAAGAATGAGTATAAAAATACTCAGCAAGTACAATATGGAACCATAAAGACATTTGACCATGAACATCATTGGAACTTCACTCGGAATCACACAATCCTACTGAAAACTGCACTGTGGGTTTTAGCACATGTGACGGGAAATTAATCATCATGTGAAGGCAGTGTTGGCTCGGAATTTACCAACGTGTCGGCTCGGAATTTACCGACCTGCCGCAGTATTGGCTCGGAATTTACCAATCTGCCACAGTATTGGCTCGGAATTTACCAATCTGCGAACCCATGGAGTTTAGAAGAAGAATTTTGACTCAAAGAAACATCAAGTAAGAACCAAGCACACTGGAGGCACTACAAACAGCACACCGAGTATAAGGAGGTGAGGTTCGTCATGCACTTGCCTTTACTGAGGGCGGAGGGGTTGAAGGGAGCCAACCCTTTGTACCTGTAGGCAAATAGATGCACACAAGTCTCAACATATATCTTGCAACTCAATACAACGAACCTACAAGCCTCAAGCAGTACACCAAATAACCCAATCTAAGGCACACACAAAAGTACTCCGAATGACATTCTCCAGGAAGCAATCATATGCTGCCCCTTTACTAATAAATCGATAACTCGAGCTAGGCTCCTCAAAACCAAGCAAACGATAAATTTCTAGACTCATTAGAAGATTATCTAGAAATAACTCCAACTATTCGAACTCAAAATATGAATTTATGAAGGTCAAAACCAACAAATACTTCTCTGCTGTTTTCCAGTTTCAGAATAACGAGTAGCCGCCTTTGAAAATTCATAACAAGGTGAATACTCATAGAAATTGAGTAAATCCTTTTGTATTGGAAACTAGGCATCACATACCAGCTAGGAGAAAACAAAACATGAATATTTATGAATTGTAAGAGCTCCTAAAGCACACGGTAAAACTCTATTCTTTACTGTCTCTGAAATTCTGGACAGCTGCAAAGAAACAGATAAAGCAGGAGCTTCACAGCTACGATTGATACGTTTAACCTTTAAAAACGATCGTGGGAACCAGGCCTACAAAACATCCCAACTATTGCTCCTCTGATTTTGCCATCTAGTTACTCGAAAATGAAGATTTCTGTGCTGTAAAAACAGAGACAGCAGCAGATTCGATTTTCCCCCTTATTTCCAATAGATCTAGCTATTCCCCTACCCTAAGAATCTAAGAACCACCATGTGCGGCACATGTGAGGGTCATAGAGGGTGGGGGAACTTACCCTTGAAGCTTGGGAAAGGGAAAACGGACAGGGGCAGGTGAGGTTCCTCTCTTCTTCTCCTCCCTTCTCCTCTTGCCCCTCTTCTTGTTCCTTCTTCTTCTTTCTCAAGAACAGGTCCAAGGATGCCCTTGGAGGAGGGTAGAACGTGGGCTGCTGGGAGGGATCAGGAGAAAAGGAGGGAGGCAGGGGAGAAGCATGGAGGCGTCATGATAGGGGAGAGGGAGCTCACCGTGGGGGAAAGGAAGGAGTGACTGTTTTGGAGATGAGGACCTCACGGTTGGGAAGTGATGAGGATGAGCTCCTCGTGTGGTGTGGTGTTGAGGAAGGATAAGGTATGGGGGTTGCCCAGCCTTGTTTTTCTTTCCTTTTATTCAACATATTTTCGAAATACAGGAAATAATCTTAGGCATTAGAATAAAATAAATTAGGGAAGATGCATCCGGAATCCGATTTCTGCAAATGAGTAGTCCATTTCGATTGTCTCAACGAGCCCGACACATCCACGGCACCAAATAGTTGATTTGTTGAATCGATTAAAAGATGTATAAGGAGAATCCAAAATCATAATTTATTTGAAAATCTTTATTTGGAAACGGGGTATTACAGTCTGTCTTCTGTTATATTGTTATGTCTGTCTGCTATTATCATTGCATGTCTGTATGTTGTCCATATTTTATATGAGCCTTGTATTGTTGTATGTTTATCTTGTTGCATTTTAAGTTATTGCATTACCATATAACTGCTTATCTGTGCATCACTCACATTCCCGAGACAATGGCCGGTGGTACCGCCTCAGTCAAAGGAATGGGGGAATTATTACAACTGTTCGTCTCGCGCTTGCGGGGCTTTGTTTGCTTCTTTCTTCTTCGCCGAGGTGAGGAGCGGACGAATGTCGTCTTATGATCCTCGAAGTTGGGGGCATTCGCCAAAAGAGTTATTTGCCTTGTCCCTCCGTCAGATATGGTTGTCATAGACCCTCCGGACCGTGACGCTTGGGAGCTGACTTTCCATTTGGTTCTTTTTGCCGAGATTGCTGACACCACGTCAGGGTAACCCTCGAGTGGAATGGATGCTCTCTCATTTTTATGAGTGCTTTTCGGTTCATTCTTTTACGGTGACACCGGCCGGGTCTCCCACCACCGTCATCCGTTTGAAACATTATGCGATTATTCTGTGAACACTAACCCCCGAGTGACACCGGCCGGGTCTCCCGCCACAGTCACCCGGGTATTATTATTATTGTTATGTTGATATCTATACATGCAAGTATTATGTTGCTAATGCCTTGTTGTTGTTGTTGTTATATGTTATTGATGTCGTGATTATTATGCTGGACTAATCCTCTGTTTTGGGACTTGTTGTGATAAAACTTGATTAAATGAAACATCCCTCCAAACAACGATAAGGTCTATCCATGGTGCCACTAATCTGAACTTTGAACGCAGAACCATCATCGTCTTATGGAGGACCGTGACCTAGTAGGTTGTTGAGCCCCTTTTGTGCCATCCATTGGGCGCAGTCGTTCGGTTGTGCTGTCCGAGGGTAGAGGTCGACAAGCACGGGCTCGACTGTGATAGGGAGTCCGTAGCTAGGCATACCCGGTAGCGCGGGGGATGTGCCAGATTTACTTGCCCGTTGTGCCATGAGCATAGGGTGGTGCAGGAGAGTGTCTTAGCAAGTGGACCGTCATGTGAGTGTATTTTGCTTAGTACGACTTTGGGCGTGACAAACCTGAAGTGTCGGCTGAGTGGGGTGCATTCTGATAGGTGGGAAAGCAAACTCTCGAGAGCGTCAACCTAGCAAGCTAGCCTCGTTCCTAGGATATGGAACAACAGTTCAGTGTCGGTCACACTGTGTGTCCTCGTCGTGTCCGGAGGTTAAACTTAAGATTTGTTTGAAATAATTAAAGAACGACCTGATTTCACTAAATGAACAATAAGTTGATGCAGGGAATGCTACTTGAGATGTGATTGTGAACCAGGTTTAGGGATGGCGGTGTGATGCATTGGGGAGCCTATAGTTAGGCCAGAGCCCACATCAACCGTGCGTGCCCAGAGTGAAATGATGAGGCCAGTGGGCCTAGCTGTGATCACAGGTGTTGTTGTGTATTATTTGATACCAACTGGTACACTCGTTTACTCGTCACAGGTAAGTTGTTTGTATGATTGCTGGTGCACGATCCAACCCCACCTGGCTTGGACTCTGTACTGGTGATACCCCGTTGCTTGCTTATGCCATGTTTTGCTTGTGATGCCATGCTACTTTTATGTCATGTATCTAGAGTAGACACTTGCCATGTGTCGAATTTTATTTCAAATGTATATCTTGATGCATGATTGTTGGATTATTTGTAGTAAGTGGTGATTCTTGCTGAGTGCATAATAATGTACTCACGGGCCTTGTGATTGTGGCCAGATTTTGACGAGGATTCATCTTCTACCTTAGCAAGGATTTGGAGCCAGAGCGTGCTAGGATCAGTAGCCCAGCCAGATGCCTGTGGAGTGGAGCCGCTCCAAGCCGTAGCCTCTCATATGTCTTCCGCTGCCAGTTAAAAACTCTGTATCGTGCCATGCTGGGATTGATATTTCGTCATTCCTTGATGGCCTTGTAAACCATTTGTAGCACTGATGTGCCTGATTGTGTAATGATGTCCATTATGTTACACCGTTGTGACGTGCGGCCAATTATCTTGGGATGGCGCACGGGACGACTGCCTCTCTGGTGATATGTGCCAGGGAGGGGTGTCACATCTACACAAATTCTATAATGATGATATTACTCCCTGGGTCCAGTTGGTTAAAGATGCATACTACTACAACACTTTACCGCATGCTGTAATTGCTTCTGGTTCCTATTGGTGGAGAGGAGTGTTTGCTCTTAATGATGCCTATAGAGCCATCACGAAGTGTGTAGTCGGAAATGGAGTCACCGTTTTGTTCTGGTCTGATACATGGTTACAAGGAAAATTGGAAGATAGATTCCCCATGCTTTTATCATTTGCAATTGATAAACTGCAATCGGTGGCCGAGTTCTTTCAACCTGGAAATCATTTAGAATGCTTCCACTTGCCTTTGTCTATGGAAGCACATGGTGAATATGCAGAATTGCAAACTATGTTACAGGGCATCACCATGGAGGCAAATAGGAAAGATGCCTGGGTATGTAAGCTTGGTGATGGGCAGTTGATGCATGTAAAATGCATACATGAACTTTGCACTATATCACTCATATTCCAATCATATTTGCATCATATAAGGGTTATGCCACCGTTATTTAATGATTTTAAGAAATAAAATAAGTGTTTCCTATTTTTATGGAATTAACCCTGCGCAGGCAGAAAACCCTATTTTTTCCTTTTATGTTTCAGGGACCTAAACGTCGTCAGAAAAATATGGAAAAATACAGAGGTCATTATTTTGGAAGGAAGAAGACGTAGGAGCGAAGGAATCAAGCAAACAGAGCCCGGAAGGCCAAACGGGGGTGGCCCATGTGGCCCCTGTACCTGGCCGCGTGGGGCCCACCATCCTGGCCGTGGGAGCTCCGCAGCCGTCGATCTTTTCTCCACCGCCTTCGTCTTGACCTAAAAACGCCTATAAAAGAAGTCCCACGACGTTCTCGAAAACAAGCGCCGCCATATCACAGAAACACGAAAACGAAGATCTGGAGCTGCAGATTGGAGGGGGGAAACTCCGGCGGGGCGCTGCCGGCGTGGTCTCCATCTTCTCCATCGACATCTCCACCATCTCCATCATGGAGAGGGAGTAGTCCACCTCTAGACTATGGGTTTGTGGAAGTAACATATGTATCTCTCATCTCTTTGAGCTTCACTAATTAGTACCGTATGAGCTGCTGAACATGATTACGGTCATATATGTAATTCCTATGTGGTGGATCTTTTTATGAGTTAATAGATGTTTGAGATTGCAATGTTTGTTTCAGTTACGAGTATAGATGCATATTATGTACCCCGTTCTTATATACTTGTTATGATCAAGCATGTTTATCAGGGCGTGTGTGGGGTGATGTGTGCATTAGTTGGAGTAACGGGGGTGGTGAGTGCGGTAAGTTGACAACTGAAATATCGCGATCCACTTGGGTGTTTACCTTACTTTGTTGCCTCACTAGGGATAAACAAAAATACCATGCTACCGGAGATGTGGGTGTGACCATCGCCACTACTCTATGACTAGATCTAGCATGTTCTTATTTTCACTTCATGTCATGATACTTAAAGCTATACTCTGATTTATCTTAATTGCTAAGGTGTTATGATTTAGTTCGCATCTTGGTGGAGTATAAGAGAGATTAATAACCAAAAGATCTCTATGTTAGGACGTGATGCCCATATAATTAGTAACTTGATATCAAACTTTGTGTTGCAATCTCATATGTCAACTCTATGTGTCCATTGTCTGCCACACCATTAAAAGAGAGTGCATTTGTGAAACCATGAACCCCGGTCCATTTTTAATCATAAGAAACACCTTTCCAACCACTTTTATCACTTTTCCATTTTCTGCCATTATTAAATCCGAAAATACAAAAACACTTTTTCATCTTGCATTCATCATAAAAAAACCAAAAATATCATTTATCATTGTTATCATCATCCTTGCACATTCATCCACCACCATTGCATATTTATTTCTTGTTTGCATTGCATATTTATCTTGATATCATTCATACACCTTGTGCTTGACAACCACATGTGAGGTTGAGGACCAAACCAATTAACCTGGTTTTGTAGGTTACCAAAAGAAGGATAGGGAGATAGAACTTTCACTACTGATTCCCCGAGAGTTTGATATTAAAGCGTCGAGTCACCCTCGTGGGGAAAACACGTCTTCCACTTACTACACACTCTGCACTTGGAGTCTCAACCTAACCCATTTACTTTTGACGCAGGTAAACTACGCACCAGAGATCAAGACTGTCCATTGGGCATCAACCTAGTTTTCTAGCGCTGTAGATCAACCTCTTCAAGGGCCATCAGCAGTTTAAGCCAAGCAAGGTTTACAAACTTAACTTCCAGCATATACCCACTGATGCTGCATCCTGCTGGATATGGAAAAGTAAATGTCAGTTGAAACACAAATTTTTGCTTGGCTGATCTCGCATGTTAGGATCAATACTCAGGAGAAATTGATCAGGAGTGATACGTCTCCAACGTATCTATAATTTCTTATGTTCCATGCTAGTTTTATACCAATAGCTAGATGTTTTATTCACACTTCATAGCATTTTTATGCATTTTCTGGAACTAACCTATTAACAAGATGCCACAGTGCCAGTTCCTGTTTTCTGCTGTTTTTGGTTTCAGAAAAGCTGTTCTGGAAATATTCTCGGAATTGGACGAAACAAAATCCCAGATGCCTATTTTTCCCGACACGTTCCAGAAGTCCGAAGGAGAGACGAAGGGGGGCAGCAGGGCGCCCTCCCCACATGGCGGGCGGGTGGGGCCCCTGCCGCGCCGCCCTATGGGAGCGGGCCCCGCGCCTCCACCGACGTCGCCCCTTCGCCTATTTATTCCCCCAGACGCGAAAACCCTAAAAAATCAGTCATATTCCAGAAAGGGTTCCGCAGTGCCGCCGCCATCGACGACAAGTTTGGGGGACAGAAGTCTCTGTTTCGGTACCCTGCCGGGACGGGGAAGTGCCCCCGGAGCCATCTCCATCGACTCCACCGCCATCTTCATCGCCGTTGCTGTCTCCCATGATGAGGAGGGAGTAGTTCTCCCCCGAGGCTGAGGGCTCTACCGGTAGCTATGTGGTTTATCTCTCTCTCCCATGGTGTGATCTTTATGTGATCATGAGCTTTGTAATCTAGTTGAATAAGTAGATGTTACTCTTTATCTATTATGCCACTCTAGAGGTTACTTTAATATGAACTCCGGATTCACTCTCCACGGTGTGAAGGTGACAGTGTGCGCATCGTGTGTGATTCCTTTATGACGTTGTCGGTGTTTGTTTACTCAGACTTTGAGGTGCGCTTTTGCAGCCCTACGCAATGAATGGTGTTTGTTATCCAACAAGAGAGTGTTTGAGAGTAGCATTTATTTATTCAATTATGTTGTCATTGTTGAGAGTGTCCACTAGTGAAAGTATGATCCCTAGGCCTTGTTTCTAAGCATTGAAACACCGTTTACAACAAGTTCTGCTACATGTTTGCTTGCTGCCATTTTTATTTCAGATTGCAATTACTACTTATAATCATCCATATTACTTGTATTTCACTATCTCTTCGCCGAACTAGTGCACCTATACATCTGACAAGTGTATTAGGTGTGTTGGGGACACAAGAGACTTCTTGTATCTTAATTGCAGGGTTGCTTGAGAGGGATATCTTTGACCTCTACCTCCCTGAGTTCGATAAACCTTGGGTGATTCACTTAAGGGAAACTTGCTGCTGTTCTACAAACCTCTGCTCTTGGAGGCCCAACACTGTCTACAAGAATAGAAGCGTGCGTAGACATCAAGCTATTTTCTGGCGCCGTTGCCGGGGAGGTAAGTGTTGGAAGGTATCTCCTTTAGATTCTGCAATTATTTCTTTTTGTTTCTTGTTTTTATTTTCACTAGTTAGGCTTAATGGAAAACAACAAAAAAATTAGAGATCTTTATGAACTTTATATTGAATTAGGACATGATGCTTTTGAAGAGAAAATTAAAAAACCTATGGAGGCTTGTTTGCATAATAGTGGTAGTAATGTTATTAGTATGAATTCTTTGAACACCATTATTGCTAATGCTATGGAAAAGTCTAAGCTTGGGGAAGCTAGTTTTTATGAAAATGATCTTTTTAGTTCCCCAGCTTTAGAGGAGAAAATTTGCTCTGATGATAGTTTGTCTCCCATATGTGATAATTCGAATGATGCTTGTGATATTCCAAATCCACCTGTTGAAAGTGTTTCTTTTAAAGTACCTATGAAAATTGTTGAAAGGGTTATGAATGATCAGTATGCAGGGGATGGATCAGTCCATCCAAGTGCTCACTTGTCTAAACTTACAGAACTTTGTGAGTTATTTAAGGTTGCAGGTTTATCAAGAGAAAATGTCATGAGGAAACTATTTCCATTGTCACTTAAGGACAAAGCAAAGGAATGGTATAGGCTGCTGGATGAACAACCTTCGAATTGGAAACAGCTTGAATCTCTCTTTCACTCTAATTTTATCCTCTTCATGAAGTGCATCTAGATAGGAATTACATTTATAATTTTTACCCTCATGATGGAGAAAGCATTGCTCAAGCTTGGGGAAGGCTGAAAGCATTAATACTCAAATGTCCTAACCATGAGCTTTCTGAGGAAATAATTGTTAATAATTTTTATGCAAGGCTTTCAGGTCATCACAAGGATTATCTAGATGCATGTTCAGAGGGTTCTTTCACAAGTAAGAAGGTTGAATCTAGATGGGATCTTCTTGAAAGAATTCAAAGCAATACTGAAGATTGGGAGAACGACAAAGGTAAAGGATCAGGTATAAACTATGAATATGAATGCATTAAGTCTTTCGTTGAAACTGCTGGTTTTCAAAAGCTTAGTGCTAATTATGGTCTTGATTCTCAAATTATTGTTGATTGTTGTAGAACCTTTGCTTCTCATATTAATGTTCCTAAAGAAAGTTGGGACATGTATCATGAACCTTTCAAAGACACTTGCATGAAAAATGATACTGTTATTAATGATTGTAATAAACATGCTCAAACTTCTGAAAATACTATTTCTTATAAGCATGTTAATTTTTGTGGAGCACTTAGACCTTGTGAAAAGAATCAAATCGAAGATGAATATTGTATCCATCATAGGAATGAAAAAACTAGAACGTGGAACAGAGCTCTTGATGAGCTTGGTGAAAAAGTTTGTGCCCTCTATCCTTTTATTTGTGAACTTTGCTATAAAGTGGGTCATTTAAATTTTCAATGCTCGGGCTATGATAATAGTCTTTCGAATCCTATGAGTGCTGCGAGTTTATATTGTGATGACATGATCACTCCTAATCAGCATGATGAACTTACATTATTTTTGGGGTGTGAAGAGTTATCAAGAAAAACTTCTTTGGTAGATATGAGTGCTTTTGATATAAATAGTGTCCTGCATGCTTGTCATCTTTATTGTGTTGATAATTGCCACGCAAATACTTACATACAAAATATTATAAAAGATGGCACTTTACCAAAATATGACAGGACTAATATGTGTTTTGTTCTTATTAATGAAAGAGAGGAATCCTCCCAAGTTTCTTCTGTTGTTTCTAACAATAAACCAGGTTATGTGGAGAAGCTTCCTTTCAAACCTCTCCCTCCTAAAGATAAAAGAAGAGGGAAAGAAGAAGAAGAAGAAGAAGAAGAAGAAGAAGAGTAAAAGGAGAGAGGAAACGGTATCTTCCCCTAAACATGTTGCCCTATTGTAGTTTTTGCTGATGAGTCCGAATTAGATGATGTTCCTATGCCTGTTATTTATTGTAGTGATCATGATTGGGAAAATGAAACTACTTTTGATATTGAAAATCTTTGGGGTACCAATTCTGAAAATGATGATGTTAATAATTGCCATACTTTTAGTACTATCCATGTTTCTTCCAATGATGATATGAAAAGCTCTAAGCTTGGGGATGAGGTGTTTGAAAATCCTTTTGCTAGTAATAATTATATATCTGAGACCTCTCCTCCTAGTGATGTGTTTGAAAATCCTTTTGCTACTGATGATTATATGTTTGATACATCTCCTTCTAGTAAAAGTGATGATATGTTTACAGATGAACACACTTTGGAAGATAACTATTCTATTGCTTATGATGATACTATGCCTCCAGTCTTTGATAATTATTATAAAGAATACTATGACATAGGTTATAGTTACAATCATCCTCATGAAACTTGTCATAGTTATGGAGGGATTACCCAAAACCATCCCTTTAATATACAACTTGTCTATCATGTTCGAGTTCTTTATGATGATCCTGCTCCCATTGTTATTAATGAGAAGAACTTTTCTTGTGTGGAAAATATTGATACTTTTGTGCATATGGATCATGGTAAGAATGTTTCATGTGATGATTATATTGTGGATTTTATCAATGATGCTACTGAAAGTTTTTATGAGAAGGGAGACATGGCTTCATATATCTCAATAATATTAAGTCTCCTCTCTTTTGTTGAAATTTTGAAGTTGACTTGTTTCATCTTTCTATGCTAGTTGCTCTATGCTTCAATAATTTATTTTTTACAAGACTCCTTTGCATAGAAAGTGGGTTAGACTTAAATGTGTTTGATATTTGCTCTTGATGCTCTCTTTTTTTTTCAACTCTTATTCTTATGAGAGCATCATTAAAATCTTCTAGCCTAGCTAAAAGGCATTAAAGAAAGCGCTTTAGGGAGGCAACCCTTTATCTTTTATTTTCATTTTCTCAAGGTGCTGTTTACTTCTGTAGCAACTCCTTTGTATCTTTATTTTATTGCATTGTTGTGCCAAGTAAAGTCTCTAGTTGAAAGTTGTTGCTAAAATTGGATTTCTGCGCAGTGACAGATTTTTGCTGTCCACCGTTTTGAGCTGTATGCGCTACAGAAAATTCGAAAAATTCTAAAAAAATCACGCATGATCCTTATATATGTACGCAACTTTCATTAGTTTGGGCTTCTTCCATCTGAGCAAGTTAAGTGCCTCGAAAAAATTCGTCTTTCCAGACTGTTCTGTTTTTGACAGATTCTGCCTTTTATTTTGCATTGCCTCTTTTACTATGTTTGATTGGATTTCTTTGCTCCATTAAACATCAGTGGCTGTAAGTAATGTCCAGAAGCTTTGGTAATGATTGTGTCACAGTAGAATATGAGAATTTTTGATTATGCACTAACCCTCTAACGAGTTACCTGAGTTTGGTGTGGCGGAAGTTTTCAAGGAGCAAGAGAGAAGGATGATATGATGTGATCAAGAAGAGTGAAAAGCCTAAGCTTGGGGATGCCCCCGTGGGTCATCCCAGCAATATTCAAGAAGACTCAAGCGTCTAAGCTTGGGGATGCCCAAGGCATCCCCTTCTTCATCAACAACTTATCAGGTCATCTCTAGTGAAACTATATTTTATTCTTCCACATCTTATGTACTTTACTTGGAGCGTCTGTTTGCTTTTATTTTTGCTTTGTTGTTTTTATTTTCTGAATAAGTTGGATCCTAGCATTCTTTGTGGGAGAGAGACACGCTCCGCTTTTTCATGTGAATACTCATATTCTTCACTTATATCTTTTGAGTATTCTTATCTAGCTACTGCTATGCTTTTAGCTCCTGTTTTTCATGCATCTCTTTTAGAGCTGTTAATTCTTGTGGAAAGTACTCTCTTGTTTCTTTGTAAATTACTTGGAGAGTTGCTTGGTTGATGTGTTGGTTCAGAAAATGCTGCATGTGGTAGATGGTATATCGAAAAGACACTCATATAGATCATTGTCTTGTTTTATTTGACACTTGGCAATTGTTTTGAGCTCTCAAGTATTTCATGTTTAAGCTCTTGCATCATGTAGTTAAAAGTCTATTAGTAAAGAACTACCGTAGAGCTTGTTGAAATTTGGTTTGCATGATTGTATCTCTAAGGTCTAGATATTTTCTGGTAAAAGTGTTTGAGCAACAAGGAAAGACAGTGTAGAGTCTTATAATGCTTGCAATATGTTTTCATGTGAGTCTTGCTGTACCGGTTTATACTTGTGTTTGCTTCAAACAACCTTGCTAGCCTAAACTCTGTACTGAGAGGGAATGCTTCTCGTGCATCCAAAACCTTGAGCCAAAACCCATGCCAATTGTGTCCACCATATCTACCTATTATGTGGTATTTTCTGCCATTCCAAGTAAATACTTCATGTGCTACCTTTAAACTATTCAAAAGCTATTACTCCTTATTTGTGTCAATGTTTTATAGCTCATGAGGAAGTATGTGTTTACTCTATCACCTTGTCATTTACTCATGACAGACTTTCACCAATGGACTAGTGGCATATACATCCGCTTATCCAATAACTTGCAAAAAGAGCTGGCAAATGGGGTGCCCAGTCCCAATTAATCTCAACTATAACCATTTGATTCTCTTCACATGTTTGCCAATGATTTATCAAAAGCAAATTCCAAAATGTTAAACTTTATCAAATAGGCACTCCTCCATGGTATGTGATTGTTGGAAGGCACCCGAGGATTCGGTTAGCCATGGCTTGTGTAAGCAAAGGTTGGGAGGAGTGTCATACCAATTTATAAATATGCATGTGTAAACAAAAGAGAAGAGGGATGATCTACCCTTGGGTAGAAATAACGTCCTTCATGGGAGCCGCTCTTGAAAGTTTGGGTGACAAGGGGGATAGAGTGCCCACTGCCATTCGTTGACAACAACAAACACCTCTCAAACACTTACTTTATGCTCTCTATATGTTTTCAAAACTTAAAAGCTCTAGCACATGATTTAATCCCTGCTTCCCTCTGCGAAGGGCCTATCTTTTACTTTATTGTTGAGTCAGTTTACCTACTCCTTTCTATCCCTGAAGCAAACACTTGTGTCAACTTTGTGTGCAACAATTCTTATATGTTTACTTATTGCACTTATTATATTGCTTTGTGTTGACAATTATCCATGAGATATACAAGTTACAAGTTGAAAGCAATTGCTGAAACTTAATCTTCCTTTGTGTTGCTTCAATGCCTTTTACTTAGAATCTATTGCTTTATGAGTTAACTCTTATGCAAAACTTTTTGATGCTTGTCTTGAAAGTACTATTTATGAAAAGCTTTTGCTTATATGATTCAGTGTTTACTCATTATCTATTTGTTAGCAAACTATAGACCATTGCCTTGAGTCACTTCATTCATGACATATGCTTTACAATATTATTTGATCAAGATTATGTTGGTAGCATGTCACTTCAGAAATTATTGTTGTTATCGTTTACCTACTCGAGGACGAGTAGAACTAAGCTTGGGGATGCTTGATACGTCTCCAACGTATCTATAATTTCTTATGTTCCATGCTAGTTTTATACCAATAGCTACATGTTTTATTCACACTTCATAGCATTTTTATGCATTTTCTGGAACTAACCTATTAACAAGATGCCACAGTGCCAGTTCCTGTTTTCTGCTGTTTTTGGTTTCAGAAAAGCTGTTCTGGAAATATTCTCGGAATTGGACGAAACAAAATCCCAGATGCCTATTTTTCCCGACACGTTCCAGAAGTCCGAAGGAGAGACGAAGGGGGGCAGCAGGGCGCCCTCCCCACATGGCGGCGGGGTGGGCCCCTACCGCGCCACCCTATGGGGAGCGGGCCCCGCGCCTCCACCGATGTCGCCCTTCGCCTATTTATTCCCCCAACACGAAAACCCTAAAAAATTAGTCATATTCCAGAAAGGGTTCCGCAGCGCCGCCGCATCGACGACAAGTTTCGGGGGACAGAAGTCTCTGTTCCGGTACCCTGCTGGGACGGAAGTGCCCCCGGAGCCATCTCCATCGACTCCACCGCCATCTTCATCGCCGTTGCTGTCTCCCATGATGAGGAGGGAGTAGTTCTCCCCCGAGGCTGAGGGCTCTACCGGTAGCTATGTGGTTTATCTCTCTCTCCCATGGTGTGATCTTTATGTGATCATGAGCTTTGTAATCTAGTTGAATAAGTAGATGTTACTCTTTATCTATTATGCCACTCTAGAGGTTACTTTAATATGAACTCCGGATTCACTTCCCACGGTGTGAAGGTGACAGTGTGCGCATCGTGTGTGACTCCTTTATGACGTTGTCGGTGTTTGTTTACTCAACTTTGAGGTGCGCTTTTGCAGCCCTACGCAATGAATGGTGTTTGTTATCCAACAAGAGAGTGTTTGAGAGTAGCATTTATTTTTTCAATTATGTTGTCATTGTTGAGAGTGTCCACTAGTGAAAATATGATCCCTAGGCCTTGTTTCTAAGCATTGAAACACCGTTTACAACAAGTTCTGCTACATGTTTGCTTGCTGCCATTTTTATTTCAGATTGCAATTACTACTTATAATCATCCATATTACTTGTATTTCACTATCTCTTCGCCGAACTAGTGCACCTATACATCTGACAAGTGTATTAGGTGTGTTTGGGACACAAGAGACTTCTTGTATCTTAATTGCAGGGTTGCTTGAGAGGGATATCTTTGACCTCTACCTCCCTGAGTTCGATAAACCTTGGGTGATTCACTTAAGGGAAACTTGCTGCTGTTCTACAAACCTCTGCTCTTGGAGGCCCAACATTGTCTACAAGAATAGAAGCGTGCGTAGACATCAAGGAGACATTGGTCTGTCTCGAATAGCCCTGATTGCATTATGTGTGCATCTCATGAGTTAGAAGACTGGAGACACTTATTCTTCAACTGTATGTTAGCACAAGACTATGGAATTATATGCAAATTCCATGGAATCCTGGAGGTACCCCTTCACAAGTACTGCTGAACTTTTCTGGGCCATGTTTTGCTGAAATTGTCATTTTGATGTGTTGGGTTATATGGAAACAAAGAAATGGATGGATCTTCAAGAATACCAGACCAAGTTTTAGGGGTTGGAAATCCTGCTTTGTTCACGAGATTACTCTGCTCAAATTTAGGGCAAAGAACACTGACGTTCCTTTATTGTCATCATGGCTTGACAACTTAAGTTAACTTTTAGGCTGTAGCTGTAGCTTAGTTTTGTAAATATTTGTAATCCTGTATTGTTTTTTCTTTTAATAAAGAGAGGGAAAATGAGGCTGTGGGGGACTCCCCTGCAGTAGAAAAGTTTCAAAAAAAATACAGTCATATCATGAGTAGGGAAGTTATCTTATAAGATGGTTTGAAGTGTGGAAGTATCTCTCCTTTAGTTGATTATCTATGTATCCCTTGGTGTGAGTTGCCGTTATGGAATATTAATGAGAAGTTTTATCATTTATTTTTCCGCGTACCTTATTTTAGTTTGCAAATTCTGTCATATGAATGATCTTGTTAGTAGTATTGGTATCACTTTGGGAGCATCAAGTAAATCTTTTTGGTTTTGGCAAACTTAGCATTGGTCAGTAGCTACAATACTTTGAGGCTTAAGTAGAGAGAAGGAAGTGCAGGTAGATATATTATTCCATGATCTTTCTCTCTTGTTGGCTCATAAGCTTAGTATTCTCAAGTTAAAATTATTTGTGCTTCCAAGGAAGATTGCATGATTGTATTTAATACATGTATATTTGTTTGTATCCCTCAACTCTTATGCTTGCTACACAATCTTGCTAGCCAAAAACCTGTACTGAGAGGGAATGCTTCTCGTACATCCAAACCTTGAGCCAAAACCATTGCCATTTGTGTCCACCATATCTACCTATATGTGGTATTTCCTGCTACTCCAGGTAAATACTTCATGTGCTACCTTTAACTATTAAAAAACTATTACCTCTTATTTATGTCACTGTTTATTAGCTCATGAGGAAGTATGTGGG
Source organism: Poa pratensis (assembly GCA_947311845.1). Taxonomy (NCBI): domain Eukaryota; kingdom Viridiplantae; phylum Streptophyta; class Magnoliopsida; order Poales; family Poaceae; genus Poa; species Poa pratensis. Next base: position 29,611,032 of record CAMZMU010000027.1, read on the forward strand.
TTATTCTCTATTTAACTTGTCAGACAGACTTTCACCAATGGACTAGTGGCATATACATCCGCTTATCCAATAATTTTGCAAAAAGAGCTGGCAAATGGGGTGCCCAGTCCCAATTAATTACAACTATAACTGCTTAATTCTGTTCACATGATTTGCCATGATTTATCTGAAGCAATTTTCAAAATGTTAAACAATTTTAAATATGCACACCTCCATGGTATGTGATTGTTGGAAGGCACCCGAGGATTCGGTTAGCCATGGCTTGTGTAAGCAAAGGTTGGGAGGAGTGTCATACCAATATAAAAATGTGCATGTGTAAATAAAAGAGAAGAGGGACGATCTGCCCTTGGGTAGAAATAACGTCCTTCATGGGAGCCGCTCTTGAAAGTCTGGATGACATGGGAAGTATTGTTTTCACCCACTACCATTCATTGAAAACGACATACATAGCTAAAACTTATTTTTATATACTCTCTATATGATTTCAAATATAAAAAGATCTAGCACATGATTTAATCCATGCTTCCCTCTGCGAAGGGCCTATCTTTTACTTTTATGTTGAGTGAGTAAGCCTATTCCCCTCTGTCTCAAGCAAGCATTTGAGTTGTTGTGATTCAACCATCTATATGTTGATATTTTCAATCATGTCTTTTATGTTTCCTTGTTTAGCACAAAACTTTTATCTGAATGAATATAACTTTGAAAGTTATCAATTACTGTAAGGAGACTGTTATGATTGAGCATGTAAGTTCTACAATATAAGCTCTAATATAAAGGCTCCGCTCGAAAGATAAGTACAATCTGTTAATTGTTCTCTGACCAAGAACAAAAATTTGCCATCACCAATTATGATTTTCTCTATGCACCTTATTGTGACTCCCTTTACTCGTTTCAAGTTAAGTTATATGAAGAGAAGTTGCTGTCCAAGATGACTTTTGTATTAAAATATGTGATGCTTCTTGTCTGTATTTTGTTTATCGACACTTCACTCCATAAACTTGTGGTCTTGTTTACTGAGTTCAGTTTTCGCTTGGGGACAAGCGAGGTCTAATCTTGGGGGAGTTGATACGTCCATTTTGCATCACTATTTTATATCATAATTTACTGCTATTCATTGATATATTTCATATTTAGAGATGATACTTATGTTATTTTACCTATTTTTCATGTTTGATGATTATTGGAGAATTAACCACCGGAGTCAGGATTCTGCTGGAAAAAGGACCGTCAAGGCGCCATATTTCTTAAGATCAACAATTAACATAAAAATATCCAGAAGTTCCTATTTTTGCAGATGCCGGAGGCAACCAAAAGGGGAGGCAAAGGTGGGCCACCATGGGCCCACACCATGCCGTGGCGCGGCCCACCTTGCTGGCGCGCCGCCACGTGGTGTGGTGGCCCAGGCCCACCTCTGCCGGTGCCCCTTCGCGTACTTCATCCCCAGGAAACCCTAATACCCAGAGAGCCATCGAGGAAATATTCCGCCGCCTCCACGAGGCGGAAAACACCAGAGAGAGAAAAGTTCTCCGGCAGGGAGAAATCTGCCGGGGAAATTCCTTCCCGGAGGGGCAATCATCGCCATCGTCACCGTCATCGAGCTGAACTTCATTGGGATCATCATCATCTCCACCGCCGACACCATCATCTCCACCGCTCCACTTCGTTTCGCTGTAACATCTAGGGTTAAATCTTGTCTAGTTCATAGGGGAAACTTTCCCGGTGTTAATTACTCCTTGTGGTTGATGCTATTGAGTAAAACCGTTGAATTAAGGTTTATGTCAAGATTTTTATTCATCATTATATCACCTCTGGTCATGATCCATATGATGTCTTGTGAGTAGTTCATTTAGTTCTTCAAGACATGGGAGAAGTCTTGATGTTAGTAGTGAATTATGTTGAGTAATATTTAATGGTTTGATATTTAAGTTGTGGTGCTATTCTTCTAGTGGTGTCATGTGAACGTCGACTACATGATACTTCACCTTTATGGGCCTAGGGGAATGCATTGTGTATTCGAATCTTAATTGTGGGGTTGCCGGAGTGACAGAAACCTAAATCCCCGTTAGTTTATCGATGCATAAGGGATAGTAGGATCTCAGAGTTCAAGGCTGTGGTTAGATTTATCTTAATTACTTTCTTGTATTTGCGGATGCTTTCAAGGGGTATAATCACAAGTATGTATTAGTCCTAGGAAGGGTGGTGCATTAGCATAGGTTCACCCACACAACACCTATCAAAACAATAAAGATTAATCAGCTATATGAAGCGAAAGTACTTGACGAAATTCCCGTGTGTTCTCAAGAACGTTTGGTCATCATAAGTAAACCTACCGGCTTGTCCTTTGCTCTAGAAAGGATTGGGCCACTTGCTGCAATTATTATTACTGTCTTTTATTTAATTGTATTTTATTTATCTGCTATATCAAAAATCTATAAAAACTTGTCCGCTAGTATTTGCAGTGAATCCTCAATCAAAACTGCTTGTCAACACCTTCAGCTCCTCGTTGGGTTCGACACTCTTATTTATCGAAAGTACTAGGGAAACTTTTCTGGCGCCGTTGCCGGGGAGTGAAGCGCTATTGGTAAGTGGAATTGGTAAGGGAAACTTTTACAATGCGTGCTGTTTTTATTTCTGTCTGCTGCTTTATTTATCATGGAGAGATCTCCGCTTGAATTCCTATTTGGAAAAACTACTACCACTGCTAAGGTAGTAGATGAGGCCCCATCTGTGCAAGTAATTCCATTTAAAATATCTATAAAAATTGTTGAACGTGTTACGAATAACCGCTATGAAAGAGATGGAACTGTCCATCCTGCTGATCATTTATTGTTTTTACATGAATTATGCGAGTTGTTCAAGTGTGCAGCTATTTCAATGGGGAAGTTAAGAAGAAATTGTTCTCTATATCACTGACTGGTAGAGCTGCAAAATGGTATAAACTGCTGAAGAATGGCCGTTCTCTTGGTTGGGAGGAAATTGTACCTCTCTTCTATTCTAAATTCTATCTTCCAAGTGAGAGATTCACCAAGATCGGAACCGTTTATATAATTTCTGGCCTCATGATGGAGAGAGTATTGTCCAAGCGTGGAGGAGATTGAAGTCACTAATGCTCAAATGTCCCATTCATGAGCTTCCTGATAATATCGTTGTTGATAACTTATATGCAAGACTTTCTTTTCAGGATAAAACTTTATTGGATACTGCTTGTTCTGGTCATTCACATGTAATAAAGAAGAGTTTATATGAGATCTTCTTGAACGAGGCGCGCGTTGGCGCGGTTGCCGGCGCGCCCGGTTGCGTCCCTAGAAACTGGGCGCGAAGCGGGTTGCCGGACGTTCTATTGGGACGTGCCGGCAACTTTTTTCGTATTGGGCGCGCCGGTGGAGGGTTTTTTGTGCCGGCGCGCCCAAAACGTTTATTGAGAGCGGAGTTGGGGCGCCGGTGGAGATACTCTAAAACGCAACATGGAAACCTCCGCATATATAGCGATCTGATTCATTTGGATTGGAATATACTAGAACGTAAAGAAGATGGACGTCTTAAATCTTCTAGATCTCGTTTATTCGGGCCTTGGTGCGTGTTCGTGCTGGACTTCCCCTGATATATCTATTGATCAAGTACAGATATTACAAGACGAGATTTGCGCCGATCGATGGAGGTATGTGACCAGACGAGTCTCCGCGGCGGCCGTCGACCATGGCAGGACCTCCCGCCGGAGCTTCTGGGTCTGGTGCTCCAGCGCGTACCTTCCTACGCCGGCCGTGTTCGCCTAAGTGCTGTATGCCGCTCGTGGCGTGCCGGCGCGGGCATGCAGCCTCCGTTGTCACCGCTGCTCCCTTTGCTGCTACAACGGGACGACACCTTCCTGAGCCTCCCCGACAGCGCGGTCCATCGCCTCGCCGTTCCAGACAATGTCGCCTGCCTCCTGTCCACGGGTAGCATGCTCTTCCTTGCGCACGGCGACGGCGACGGAAGGTGCTCCCTGTTCGACCCCTTCTCCCAGGGCACGGCCCATCAATACGTCGACGCTGACTGCTTCTCTTCTCGAAACTCGTCGCGTGATGACACGATCGTCTACAATGTCCGCAAGGTGGTGATTATGTCCGACCACGTCATCAGCATGCAGAAAATTCATAATCAGTAAGAGGGTGTCCTCTCTATTCGCCGCCGCCGGAGACAATCGACGACCAGGACCGTGGAAGTTAGATGGAAGCCCCAGGTCGTCGCATATAGCTTTGACGCCACACTCTTCCAAGAGAAGCTTCATGTGCTTGTCATCACCCATGTGGGCACTATCGATCTCTATGTTATGGACCTCATCAGCGACGAGCATGTCAGCCTACAAGGCTACAACGCATTCTCAGCGAGCCAGTAGATGACTTTCTCCCACCATTTGGTGATGGTCACAGCTACCTGGTTGGGTCCGGTGATCGGCTGTTGATGGTGACGCAAGTGCTCAGTAAGTTCAATGACAAGCGCATGTCGGCTCAGTTCGAGGTGTATGAGGCTTCGGACATGAACAGCGGCCGTGCACAATGGAGAAAAGTTAATACCTTGATGGGACGTGCTCTCTTCCTCAGCGCAGGATGCTCCGCGTCGCTTCCAGCTGGTGACCGATATGGGGGAGCTCGAGAAGACTGCATCTACTTTCTGAGTGAGCTTGATAATCGCGGTTACAGGCAGGAGAGCCTCTCCTCCGGCATTTACAACATTAGAGATGGGACATTGTCTCCGCTGCCGTCCGAGAAGATGGTGGCACAGGACGGTCCGAGCACCGCATCATGGTTTTTTCCCATTATAACTTGAGTTCTGCGAGTACAGCTGCATCACTATATCTATAACTTTGTGTTTAAATCTATGTTTTTTGGTTGACAGTATTATTTAGAAGTTTTTTTATTAAGAGAGCATTGGTTAAATAAGGCATCCCCGTGAGTTTACACATTAGACATTATGATGGTATTCTGGATAGCGATAGTACTAATTGATCAATTTGGCATTCAGTGAAAAATAAAAGAAATTAGTTAGCAAGTTTACACACATTTTCTCTTCTAGAACTGCAAATATAACATTACACATAAGTCTATAATAACACAAAATTTCTCTTAATACCCTCAGTCGGTGAATAGTTAGCTAGTTAAATATGGATTAGCTAGACAATCTTCTGAGAGTGCGGAGTTTTGGACCCGAGCTATATGTTTTCAAACGGGTTAAGTACACTTTTTGTCGCTCAAGTTTTGCAAAAGCCTGACTTTAGTCCTTTAACTCTACTAGTTGAATTGGCGCGCCGACATGCCACGCCCTTGATGACAATATTTGTGATAATATGTTTATTGTTTTAGTTGCGTTATATCTATATTGTAAGTGAAGGCGGTAGTTCTAATTTCTGTAATGTACTTAGCTGAAATTCAATTTGAAATCAGCATATAATCAGAGAAAATGAGTTTGTATTTTCTCAAAATACGTGTATAATCAAGTATTTTTTTTGTGAATGCAACTACATAATTAGAGAATATTAAGTTATATTGCTTCCAAATATGTTTGCCAAATCGAAAATGATCAAATTTGGTTTAATTTTGCTATAATTTTCTTATTTAGCACTATATTCAGAGGAAGTATATTATGGTTATCTGCAAGTATTAACCACTTTGAGCATTAATTTAAGTTTGATAATGGACGTAGTCAAGAATATTTTTAAGATTGAAAATAGTTGTAATTAAAAGAAAGCTTACTTTCCAAAGGGTTCAGATTTCATAATTTGTTCAAGTTGGAAAGTTCTACAGTTTCGGAATTTTTTTACATCTGTAAAATAATCAGATTTTGAAGGCATTTAAATGTTTGAAGTATCCAAATTTGAAATTCGATCGTATGCCGTAAATAGTTAGTATTTAATTTCGATATATTGATGGATATATTCAAAGTCACTGATATTGTAGCATTGAGTAGTTTTTGAAAATTGTTCGAATGTCATATAACAATATATATGAATCGTTTCAAATTGTTTGGAGCATGTTCTACTTTAAATCTGTTTTTTTCCCAAAAGAAAACTACGAAATTCATTTTTTTGCAAAACAGCGTAAAGGTGTCGAATGAGTTTTTAAATGTTATTTAAAAATTTTAAGGTTTGAAATAATTTGGAAAATGTCACAAAGTTTTTAAAATGGCTATTTTGTTTTTTACAATTTTTTTGAATTTGGTCCGAATTAATTTGGATATGTATTTCAAAAGGTACAAAAGTTCTCAAAAAATAGAAAAAAAAGAAAAAAATGTGAAGAGGTCGTCGAGCCGCTGAGCAGCCGGCCCAGCCCACGAGCGGCCCAGCTGGTGGCCCGAACCCTCCGTGACGCCGCCACGACTTCACACGGGGGCGGAGCCGCCGCGGCGGTGACGCCGACGCCCGCGCGACGGCAACCCGGGATGCGCGTTTGGGCGCGTTTGATGCGCCAGGAGGCGGGCTACCCGGGAGCGGCGGCGCCGCCCATTTTGGGTCGCCGGAGCGGCGCCGGCGGCTCCCGAATTCAGCGGCGGATGCCGACGGACGACGGCGATGATTGTGGCGCGACGCGGCCGTCCCAGCACAGGTTCGTCGGCGGAGATGGAGAGGGCGCGACGGTGGACGTCCCCGTTAGCGTAGATTCGAGCGAGGAGGTGCGTTCAGGAGCCGCTCAATTGTGTATCTATTATTCTAGTTGTAAATATACCATATTTTTTTACCAACGGAAAACAACCGTTAATTTGGCATGAAAGAATCTTTTTCTGCAAAAAGAGTAGAAACATGCCAATTAGAATATTGTACGTCTGCATTGAACCCCCTGGCTTGATAGCAAATTTGTAGTTTCGCAATCGATGTATACCAATATATATTTTATCACTTTGCTTCTTATGCAGTACATACATACATCAGGCAAACAACCAAATAATAGGAATAACATACAAACAAATAGTACAGTGCACTTAGCCATCGCCTGTTCGAATGCTCAAACAAAGCCAAAAGATATAACAGTCATTAGCCAATATATGAAAAATAAACACGGAACAATTATACATTATGTCTTGAAACGTTATTGTACACCGAAAATCATGGTTAAAAATATATGTACAATGAGTTGAAGAACCAACAACAGTATCAGAACATACCACTTCCAACCCTCCAACACAAAATTATTCTGCGAGCCCAACATGCGAATAAGAGACTCTCACTTCAATGGTCAGCGCTACCTATATGAACAAAAGAAATTGGTAATTTACCTTTCTTTATTTTTGACTAATACTGAACATCCGTACATGATTTTTTTTCTTAATCTTGAATGCTTGCAAGAAAAGTGTTACTGTATAAACATGATATAATAGACTGTTCAAGAGTAGCGTGCGAGTAAGTTTTATTGACTTATCACAAAAACATGGGGAATTTGGCATCCCGTTAGAAGCTGTGTGATAACACAAGAATGGGCAAGCTCAAAAGAAATTATGTAATTGATAATAGTCCAGGGCCTCCTCTATTCTTGATGCAGTTCACACATGACAGAGGTCACAGAAGGCGACGAAGAGATGAGGCTCGATATGGTGCAAAGGTAACATGCATCATTGCAACAAATGAAGCAATAGATGTGGAAAATATTAAGAAACTGAATCAAAAGGAACCGAAACTGTTAGACAGAGGTGGATGTAGAGCTCATCATATTAGCAGCCGGTACGAAAAGATTTATTTTAGAATAGACCTGCAATCGAAGCTAGTGATGCATAGTTTGTTTAAATAGACAATAAGAAATATCTTGATGAGGGAATTAGTAGGGAGCTTAATTACCTCCCCACATCATCACAGGTTCTTCTAAATGAAAGCATGGCTTTAATTTTCGTGGTTATAAGTGCATTTAATGAACGGATTAACTGCTTAAGATTCAGATTAAAATAATGAGCTCTTTTACGGTGCTTGGAAAACTACCGTTGGTAGTTTCAGGTAGCTCCCATCATAAATTATTTGAGCCGTCCGATTTTAATTTGACCCTCCTAAATGATTCCAACCATCCAATCATTAAACATATAATTTAAGATAATTAGTTGGGGTATGATGGTGATTAGTCCACGATCTGTTTCGCGTCCTGCTCCCTCGACCCGCCGAGCGCAGTCCACGATCTGTTTCGCGTCCTGCTCCCTCACCCGCTGAGCGCCGTCGCCGCTACTCTAGTGGTCTGGCGAAAATGGACGATCGATAGCAGAAATAGGGGGACCAATATCGAGGGCGGGGAAGAGGAATGACGCGGTGGAATCAATGGAGATTGCACAGGCACAATCATTTGCAGCAAACATACTTACGCGGTGGACTCTGAGATGCTCGATGCATTCGCTGATGTCCTGTTGCGCTGGCCGCGTATCTCCGCAGCCTCAACCTCGAGCCGCCAGACGTGGGAGGCCGACGGAGGTGATTAATTTTCCGTACCATGTCGAGCTACTCGAACTGCTCCTTCGGAAGTAACACCGCCAGCTCCTCCGACAGCTCGAAGCCCATGGCCGCCCGCGGCACCAGCATGGCCTCTCCTTCATTGACATCATTCGTTCCTTCTACTACTCCTCTGCACTTAATCGTTACGTACACAAGAAAGAAACTTGATAACAAAAAACGTGAGGTTCACTGAGGATCAGGTGGAGAAGAAAGACATGCATGATTCTTGGTGAAAGTTGTGGACGTAGGTTGCAGACTTGAAGTTCAAGGTTATGCGCATGCACGCCGTCAATGCGGCTGGGTTGGAAGGCTGCGGCCTCTCGGCTCGCTTTGGTTGGACTCGACGGCGGCAGCGGCGAGCAGCGAGCTCAAGCTCAACCAACGTTCTGGCTTAGATGGGCAGGGCATGGCATACTCTTGCTGGGTTCGGCGGCGACAACCTAGTCCGCGCTGCTATCGCCGGACTTCATAACAGAGGTCTGCTCGGCGCCCCTGTCGTCATCATCGGCTGCCACGGCGGTGGAGGCGAGCGGGCAGAAAATGGCGGAAGCGGCGGCGAGCCAGGGGACGATAAGGAAGGAGTAGGTCACGGCGGCAGGCGGCGGAGGACGATACGCTGCGCCTTCCATCAGGTACAAGGGCGGCTGGGTGGGGACGAGTTTGAGAGTGAGATGTGCCGGGAGGCTGTGATCTTAGGAAGCGAGTGAGATGAGGAAAGAGATGAATCTGACACTGGGATCACTGACATGAATTTATCTAAATACCCTTTTACTGTGGATTAAAAATAAAATAATATTGGTAGTTTCGGGTTCTTTTTATCTGGTAATTTCTGGTAGCTCTAATTTTATCACCGTTAGATTAGAGCGGATGGACGGTTGTTAAAATTACCAATTACCCTAAAACTTGTATAAAATAATTCGATAGAGTATTAATCTGGGATGCCAAACTGATCAAGCAAAAAAATGTTTTTGCAGGAGATTCTTCGTACTTTATAAGTGCACAATATGAGCAAGCTGCATTAGTCCTAAATAAGGTGCCTATTCCAAGGCTAAAAATTGGAGTGGTACTTCTAGCCTTCTGGGTGTTAAAAAGACAACGATTTCTTTTCTAGAACCAAAAATTTGTGTAGGCCGGCAGAACTATACTTATTTTAACGTAAACCATTTTAATGTACCTCTCATCAGTGAGGAGAACTCCTGCTAAAGAGAACTACCATTCAAAGGGGTCAATAGTGCATCCAGTATTACTTTTACAATTATGGAGAACAAAATAGGGCAACAAAGACACATGCGACATCCTAATACGCCATCCTAATAATATCATTTTTTTGGCATGTGTATTGTACCTAAACGTCCTTGATATCCAGTGCAAGACAACGTATCCAGTTTACTCTCCATGGAGAAGAAAACAGGACAACAATGATACACATTGCATCCTAATACTCTATCCAATTTATGTCGATTTTGGCATTTTTCTTGTACCTAAACATTCTTAAAATCCAATGTAAGATGATATATTCAGTGTAGAATAAATCCTATATATTTTTCAGGTTCCCTGCACGCATGGCTTGCAGTATACCCTGCTCATCTTGAATGAACACTAAAATTTCTAGTTATATTGTTCACAGAAAAAATAATTCGTGTATCTCAACAATCTGTCATGTACCAACATTTTCTTTTTGAAAGTATCAAATCCTTCCCAGGTGTCTTAACGGTGAAGTATCAGAACTGCAAGTTAAACTTGGGCTAGCTAAATCTGGCTAGCTTTGAAGTAGCCATAAGCCATCACCGCTCAGGCAAATGGGCATGGATGCATGCTACTAAAACTGAAGAACGCTATGACTATGTTATGAAATGCAGCGGTCTATTTGTTTCCAGTCGTTCGAAGGAAAATTTAGTTTTCAGTCACTGGAGACCAAAAGTGCTCAACCATACTCTATGTCAACTGCAATAGGCAAAGACTTCAGAAAAAATTCTAATTAATAGGCAAAAGTCAAGTGTGTCACCAAACCAAGACTAAGAACTGAACTTAGTCTAGCAGTTTTATCAGAGCATCCCACACTATTCAAGTCTAAAATCAATAAAACCAATCAATCACACGTGCAGGTAAGAAGCCTAGAGGAAAATCTTCGATAGAGTAGCAGCCCAAACAGTTTACTCATCTCATTTTCAGGATCTGATCAACCCTAACACCATCAAGATCCCACCACTAACTCAGAGGCATACCAGCCATTCACCGTGCTGCTGCCTACATAGCTAATGCGCAAGCTAGATTCGAGATAAACATAGGCATGTTGTCAACAAAGAAGAGAGGAAGCAAGGGGTCATGTAGCTAGCAACAAACATGTTGCTGAAGCCGGAGAGGGCTAGGGTCTTGAGCAGCTAGCAGCAAATCTGGCAAAATAAAATCTGAATGCATCGATTTAGTAGGAGCAGAAGGTGGAAGTCGAGGGCGCACCTGTGGGGCAGCAAGAGGGTGGGGATGCCTCCGTGCCGGAGCAGCGCGTCAGCGTCCTCGGCGGTGGCGGCCGGGGAAGATTGCCCAATCGTTTAGCACGAGCAGGAGGTGGAAGATTCCGCGGTGCCCGTTGATTACCCCCAAGAGCAGGGGATCACTATAGCACCTCTCAATGTGAAAGTAAGATATCGATCCGCAGGAGTAAGAAGGAAAAGTTATCTATTCCCTACAACTAAAGTGTCACAAGTTTTAGTTGATTATGCACTAAACAAGTTTAAAGAACAAGGTGGTTGATTTGATGGATGGAAGTTTAATGTAACCAAGCAATAATGTAAAAGTGTCCCAATCCTCTTCAATGCAAGAGGACAAGACAAAGGTTTTCTCTTATTGGAACAATGGACATGGGTTCACTTAATCATCTCTCTCTCATCTACGGTGATTATCGTGTTATAGATAAAGTACACACAATTGTCATGTTTTAATGGTAGCTTTTAATGACAGCTATATGTCCTAAAACACATAGTTGAAAGAAATACTCATTTGTGTGCTATGTCACCCCCGTAAGGCTAGCATGGTTGTTGTCACTCCCACATCATACTCTTTCTTTTTACCCCCAGATAAAGGATGTTGGGCGGTACTGTGTCACTCAATACCTATGCCGTGTCGCATCGGCCATCCCGTACCCACATACATCATACTTCTTAAAGAACAATATTTTATCAAAGTATGACAAGTCATAAAAGTTCCAACACAACAGTAAATGCATAACAAATCATCTCATACCACAATATCCACCATAAGAATTACATAGATGACCGTAATCATGTTCAGCAGCTCATACGGTACTAATTAGTGAAGCTCAAAGAGAGGAGAGATACATAAGTTACCACCACAAACCCATAGTCCAGAGGGTGGACTACTCCCCCTTCATCACGGAGACGGTGGAGAAGTCGTTGGAGAATGTGGAGACCACCCCGGCAGCGCCCCGCCGGAGTGTTCCCCCTCCAATCTGCAGCTCCAGATCTCCGTTTTCGTGTTTCTGTCTTGTGGCGGCGCTTCTTCCAGAGAACGTCGGGGGACCTTTTTTATAGGCGTTTTTAGGTAAAGACTAGGTCGGTGGAGCAAAGATCGACGGCGGCGGAGCTCCGAGGCCCAAAAGAGATGGGCCCACGCGGCCAGGTACAGAGGCCGCGTGGGGCACCCCCTTTTGGCCCTTCGGCCTCCGTTTGCTTGATTCCTTTGCTCCTACGTCTTCCTCTTTCCATAAAAAGGAAAGAAATAGGGTTTTTATGACGTCGATTTTTATGACGTCGTTTAGGTCCCTGAAACATAAAAGGAAAGAAATAGGGTTTTCTGCTTGCGCAGGGTTAATTCCATAAAAATAGGAAACAATTATTTTATTTCCTAAAATCATTAAATAAGAGTGGTATAACCCTTATATGATGCAAATATGATTGTAATATGAGTCATATAGTGCAAAGTTCATGTATGCGTTTTACATGCATCAACATCCCCAAGCTTAACCAATACTCGTCCTCGAGTATGAAGGTGATAAAACTAACATGGGCTTTGCAATATACCACTAACAATGAATATCAAAGATGATTGCTACTGCTACATAGAGTTAAATGATTCATTCTTCAAAGGAATAGTGATGACCCACAAGTATAGGGGGTGTATCGTAGTACTTTCGATAAATAAGAGTGTCGAACCCAACGAGGAGCAGAAGGTGTTGACAAGCAGTTTCGATGAAGGATTCACTATAAATGCTCACAGACAAGTTTTTAGAGATTTTTGATATAGCAGATAAATAAAATACAAGTAAGTAAAATGCAGAAATAATAATTGCAGCGAGTGACCCAATCCTTTCTACAGCAAAGGACAAGCCGGTCTGTTTACTTATGATGATCAAACGTTCTTGAGGACACACGGGAATTTAGTCTAGTGCTTTCGGTTCATATAGTTGATTAATTTTCATTGTTTTGATAAGTGTTGTGTGGGTGAACCTATGCTAAGCACCGCCCTTCCTAGGACTAATACATACTTGTGATTATACCCCCTGCAAGCATCCGCAAATACAAGAAAGTAATTAAGATAAATCTAACCACAGCCTTAAACTCTGAGATCCTGCTATCCCTCATGCATCAATATACCAATGGGGGTTCAGGTTGCTGTCACTCCGGCAACCTCACAATTGGCAAATGAATACACAATGCATTCCCCTAGGCCCATAAAGGTGAAGTATCATGTAGTCGACGTTCACATGACACCACTAGAAGAATAACACCACAACTTAAATATCAAACCATTAAATATTACGCAACACAATTCACTACTAACATTTAGACTTCACCCATGTCCTCAAGAACTAAACGAACTACTCACAAGACATCATATGGATCATGATCAGAGGTGATATAATGATGAATAACAATCTGGACATAAACCTTAATTCAACGGTTTCACTCAATAGCATCAACCACAAGGAGTAATTAACACCGAGAAAGTTTCCCCTATGAACTACACAAGATTCAACCCTAGATGTTACAGCGGAACGGAGTGGAGTGGTGGAGATGACGGTGTCGGCGGTAGAGATGATGGTGACGATGATCCCGATGAAGTCTAGCTCGATGACGGTGACGATGGCGACGATTTCCCCCCTCCGGGAGGGAATTTCCTCGGCAGATTTCTCCCTGCGGAGAGCTTTTCTCTCTCTGGTGTTTTTGCCTCGAGGAGGCGGCTCTGTCTATCCTCGATGATCCCCTGAGTCTTAGGGTTTCTGGATGATGAAGTACGCGAAGGGGCGATGGCTGAGGTGGGCCTGGGCCTCCTCCCCATATGGTGGCGCGGCAGCATAGGGGGCCGCGCCACCGTGTGGGGAGGGCCCACGGTGGCCCACCTTGGTCTCCTTTTTTGGCTCCCTCCGTCATCTGACAAAATAGGAGTTTCTGTATATTTTCCTCTAATTGTTGAACTCCAGAAATATCGTATCTTGACGATGCTTTTTCCAGCAGAATCCTGACTCCGGTGAATAATCCTCCAATAATGATGAAACTTGCAAAACAGGTAAAATAACATAAGTATCATCTCTAAATATGAAATATATCAATGAATAACAGTAAATTATGATATAAAATAGTGATGCAAAATGGACGTATCAACTCCCCCCAAGCTTCGACCTCGCTTGTTCCCAAGCGAAAACTGAGCTCAGTAAACAAGACCACATGTTTATGGAGTGAAGTGTCGATAAATAAAATACGGACAAGAGGCATCACATTTATAAACACACAAGCCATTCTAGATATCAACTTCCTCCCATATAACTTAACTTGAAACAAGTAAAGCAAAATCACAAATAAAGGTGCATAAAGGAAATCATAGTTGGTGATGGCAAACTTCGTTCTTGGTCAGAGAACAATTAACAGATTGTACTTATCTTTCGATCAGAGTCTTTATATTAGAGCTTATATGGCAGAACTTGCATGCTCAACTACAACGGTCTCCTTACAATCATTGATAACTTTGAAAGATGCATTCATTCAGATAAAAGACTTGTGCTAAACAAGGAAGGATAAAAGACATGATTGCAAGTAATAACATATAGATGATTGAATCACAACAACTCAAATGCTTGCTTGAGATAGAGGGGAATAGGTTTACTGACTGAACATGAAAGTAAAAGATAGGCCCTTCGCAGAGGGAAGCAGGGATTAAATCATGTGCTAGAGCTTTTTATGTTTTTGAAATCATATAGAGAATATAAAATATATGTTTGAGCTATGTATGTCGTTGTCAACGAATCGCAGTAAAGAAAACACTATCCCCTTGTCAACCAGACTTTCAAGAGCGGCTCCCATGAAGGACATCATTTCTACCTAAGGGTAGATCATCCCTCTTCTCTTTTGTTTACACATGCATATTATAAGTTGGTTTGACACTCCTCCCCACCTTTGCTTACACAAGCCATGGCTAACCGAATCCTCGGGTGCCTTCCAACAATCACATACCATGGAGGAGTGCCTATTTGATAGTTTAACATTTCGGTTTTGCTTTTGATAAATCATCGGCAAGCATGTGGAGAGAATTAAAAGGTGAAAAGCTTTAATTAATTCGGGGCTGGGCACCCCAATTGCTAGCTCTTTTTGCAAGTTATTAGATAAGCGATGTATATGCCACTAGTCAAAGGTGAAAGTCTGTCTGACAAGAGTGATAGAGAAACTCTACATAACCCTCATGAGCTAATAAACAGTGACACAAAATAAGGAGTAATAAGGTTTTGAATTGTTTAAAGGTAGCACATGAAGTATTTACTTGGAGTGGCGCAAAATACCACATAATAGGTAGTTATGGTGGACACAATGGCATGGGTTTGGCTCAAGGTTTTGGATGCACGAGAAGTATTCCCTCTCAGTACAGGTTTCGGTTAGCAAGGCTAGGTAGCAAGCATAAGAGTTGAGGGATGCAAACAAACATATATATAGTAAAAACAATCATGCAATCTTCCTTGTAAGCACAAATAATTTTAACTTGAGAATACTAAGCTCATTAGCCAACAAGAAAGAAAGATAATGAAATAATATATCTACATGCACTTCCCTCTTTTCTACTTAAGCCTCAAAGTATTGTTGCTACTGACCAATGCTAAGTTTGCCAAAACCAAATTGATTCACTAAATACTCCCAAAGTGATGCCAATACTAACAACAAGATCATTCATATGACAGAAATTGCAAACTAAAATAAGAAGTGCAGAAAGTAAAAGATGAAACTTCTCATTAATATTTCATAACGGCAACTCACACAAAGGGATACATAGACAACCAACTAAAGGAGAGATACTTCCACACTGCAAACCATCCTATATGATAACTTCTCTACTCATGATATGACTTGACTGAAAAGTAAAAAGGTAAAAGATAATGATGTGATACCGCGGCACTCCCCCCAAGCTTGGAACAAGCCAAGGGGATGCCAATACCAATAATGAATTACTCCTTCGGTGGTGGTGGTGAATTCTTGATAAGCTTATCAACAAGCTCCTTTAGTTCATCAATCTTGTAGGTGAGGTTGCGAATCAGCTCCGAGTTGTGCTCGACGCGGTTCATGATTTGTCAGACGACGAATCCCAACTCTTGGAGTTGTTTCCCCACTCCTCAGCTTCAAATTTCATCTTTCCTGCATTGTTAGAACGATCCATATTCCAACCACTAGGCAACTCTGCCTCAGGAATCCTTTCAATTTGACTCTTATGAATTAGATTGTGGAAGGGGTTATTGATGCCTAGAGAAGACGTCCTTGGAGCTAGGAAGCGACATGGAAACTTTCCTCCGGTGCTCATCCGCGCGCCTCTCTTGAGGTTGAACGGATTTGCCCCACCCCGATGCTTGCGACGGTGGCGCGCGGGTATACGCGCGGATCTTCCTCTACTTCACCTTCATATTCACTCTTGACTTCTTCCTTCAACTTGGGGTCTTGAGGATCTTCCTCCAAAGGCTCCTTTCCCTTGTTGTTGTTGTTGGAGACCATGGTGCTTCTAAAACTGAAAACAGATCCTGGCAGAAACAGCTCGAAACAAAACACGACGAAAAGGTGATATACGGACCTCGGGGGGTCCGGGGGATTATATAGCAAAAGCTTTCACGACAAAAGGAAGGTACTGGAGAGAAACCGGGTCAGAGAAGGGCTCCGAGGAGCTCTCCCTAGATTTTTATGACGTCGTTTAGGTCCCTGAAACATAAAAGGAAAGAAATAGGGTTTTCTGCCTGCGCAGGGTTAATTCCATAAAAATAGGAAACAATTATTTTATTTCCTAAAATCATTAAATAAGAGTGGTATAACCCTTATATGATGCAAATATGATTGTAATATGAGTCATATAGTGCAAAGTTCATGTATGCGTTTTACATGCATCAACATCCCCAAGCTTAACCAATACTCGTCCTCGAGTATGAAGGTGATAAAACTAACATGGGCTTTGCAATATACCACTAACAATGAATATCAAAGATGATTGCTACTGCTACATAGAGTCAAATGATTCATTCTTCAAAGGAATAGTGATGACCCACAAGTATAGGGGTGTATCGTAGTACTTTCGATAAATAAGAGTGTCGAACCCAACGAGGAGCAGAAGGTGTTGACAAGCAGTTTCGATGAAGGATTCACTGTAAATGCTCACAGACAAGTTTTTAGAGATTTTTGATATAGCAGATAAATAAAATACAAGTAAGTAAAATGCGGAAATAATAATTGCAGCGAGTGACCCAATCCTTTCTACAGCAAAGGACAAGCCGGTCTGTTTACTTATGATGATCAAACGTTCTTGAGGACACACGGGAATTTAGTCTAGTGCTTTCGGTTCATATAGTTGATTAATTTTCATTGTTTTGATAAGTGTTGTGTGGGTGAACCTATGCTAAGCACCGCCCTTCCTAGGACTAATACATACTTGTGATTATACCCCCTGCAAGCATCCGCAAATACAAGAAAGTAATTAAGATAAATCTAACCACAGCCTTAAACTCTGAGATCCTGCTATCCCTCATGCATCAATATACCAACGGGGGTTCAGGTTGCTGTCACTCCGGCAACCTCACAATTGGCAAATGAATACACAATGCATTCCCCTAGGCCCATAAAGGTGAAGTATCATGTAGTCGACGTTCACATGACACCACTAGAAGAATAACACCACAACTTAAATATCAAACCATTAAATATTACGCAACACAATTCACTACTAACATTTAGACTTCACCCATGTCCTCAAGAACTAAACGAACTACTCACAAGACATCATATGGATCATGATCAGAGGTGATATAATGATGAATAACAATCTGGACATAAACCTTAATTCAACGGTTTCACTCAATAGCATCAACCACAAGGAGTAATTAACACCGAGAAAGTTTCCCCTATGAACTACACAAGATTCAACCCTAGATGTTACAGCGGAACGGAGTGGAGTGGTGGAGATGACGGTGTCGGCGGTAGAGATGATGGTGACGATGATCCCGATGAAGTCTAGCTCGATGACGGTGACGATGGCGACGATTTCCCCCCTCCGGGAGGGAATTTCCCGGCAGATTTCTCCCTGCCGGAGAGCTTTTCTCTCTCTGGTTTTTTGCCTCGAGGAGGCGGCTCTGTCTATCCTCGATGATCCCCTGAGTCTTAGGGTTTCTGGATGATGAAGTACGCGAAGGGGCGATGGCTGAGGTGGGCCTGGGCCTCCTCCCCATATGGTGGCGCGGCAGCATAGGGGGCCGCGCCACCGTGTGGGGAGGGCCCACGGTGGCCCACCTTGGTCTCCTTTTTTGGCTCCCTCCGTCATCTGACAAAATAGGAGTTTCTGTATATTTTCCTCTAATTGTTGAACTCCAGAAATATCGTATCTTGACGATGCTTTTTCCAGCAGAATCCTGACTCCGGTGAATAATCCTCCAATAATGATGAAACTTGCAAAACAGGTAAAATAACATAAGTATCATCTCTAAATATGAAATATATCAATGAATAACAGTAAATTATGATATAAAATAGTGATGCAAAATGGACGTATCAACTCCCCCCAAGCTTCGACCTCGCTTGTTCCCAAGCGAAAACTGAGCTCAGTAAACAAGACCACATGTTTATGGAGTGAAGTGTCGATAAATAAAATACGGACAAGAAGCATCACATTTATAAACACACAAGCCATTCTAGATATCAACTTCCTCCCATATAACTTAACTTGAAACAAGTAAAGAAATCACAAATAAAGGTGCATAAAGGAAATCATAGTTGGTGATGGCAAACTTCGTTCTTGGTCAGAGAACAATTAACAGATTGTACTTATCTTTCGATCAGAGTCTTTATATTAGAGCTTATATGCAGAACTTGCATGCTCAACTACAACGGTCTCCTTACAATCATTGATAACTTTCAAAGTTGCATTCATTCAGATAAAAGACTTGTGCTAAACAAGGAAGGATAAAAGACATGATTGCAAGTAATAACATATAGATGATTGAATCACAACAACTCAAATGCTTGCTTGAGATAGAGGGGAATAGGTTTACTGACTCAACATGAAAGTAAAAGATAGGCCCTTCGCAGAGGGAAGCAGGGATTAAATCATGTGCTAGAGCTTTTTATGTTTTTGAAATCATATAGAGAATATAAAATATATGTTTGAGCTATGTATGTCGTTGTCAACGAATCGCAGTAAAGAAAACACTATCCCCTTGTCAACCAGACTTTCAAGAGCGGCTCCCATGAAGGACATCATTTCTACCTAAGGGTAGATCATCCCTCTTCTCTTTTGTTTACACATGCATATTATAAGTTGGTTTGACACTCCTCCCCACCTTTGCTTACACAAGCCATGGCTAACCGAATCCTCGGGTGCCTTCCAACAATCACATACCATGGAGGAGTGCCTATTTGATAGTTTAACATTTCGGTTTTGCTTTTGATAAATCATCGGCAAGCATGTGGAGAGAATTAAAAGGTGAAAAGCTTTAATTAATTCGGGGCTGGGCACCCCAATTGCAGCTCTTTTTGCAAGTTATTAGATAAGCGGATGTATATGCCACTAGTCCAAAGGTGAAAGTCTGTCTGACAAGAGTGATAGAGAAACTCTACATAACCCTCATGAGCTAATAAACAGTGACACAAAATAAGGAGTAATAAGGTTTTGAATTGTTTAAAGGTAGCACATGAAGTATTTACTTGGAGTGGCGCAAAATACCACATAATAGGTAGTTATGGTGGACACATATGGCATGGGTTTGGCTCAAGGTTTTGGATGCACGAGAAGTATTCCCTCTCAGTACAGGTTTCGGTTAGCAAGGCTAGGTAGCAAGCATAAGAGTTGAGGGATGCAAACAAACATATATATAGTAAAAACAATCATGCAATCTTCCTTGTAAGCACAAATAATTTTAACTTGAGAATACTAAGCTCATTAGCCAACAAGAAAGAAAGATAATGAAATAATATATCTACATGCACTTCCCTCTTTTCTACTTAAGCCTCAAAGTATTGTTGCTACTGACCAATGCTAAGTTTGCCAAAACCAAATTGATTCACTAAATACTCCCAAAGTGATGCCAATACTAACAACAAGATCATTCATATGACAGAAATTGCAAACTAAAATAAGAAGTGCAGAAAGTAAAAGATGAAACTTCTCATTAATATTTCATAACGGCAACTCACACAAAGGGATACATAGACAACCAACTAAAGGAGAGATACTTCCACACTGCAAACCATCCTATATGATAACTTCTCTACTCATGATATGACTTGACTGAAAAGTAAAAAGGTAAAAGATAATGATGTGATACCGCGGCACTCCCCCCAAGCTTGGAACAAGCCAAGGGGATGCCAATACCAAAATGAATTACTCCTTCGGTGGTGGTGGTGAATTCTTGATAAGCTTATCAACAAGCTCCTTTAGTTCATCAATCTTGTAGGTGAGGTTGCGAATCAGCTCCGAGTTGTGCTCGACGCGGTTCATGATTTGTCAGACGACGAATCCCAACTCTTGGAGTTGTTTCCCCACTCCTCAGCTTCAGATTTCATCTTTCCTGCATTGTTAGAACGATCCATATTCCAACCACTAGGCAACTCTGCCTCAGGAATCCTTTCAATTTGACTCTTATGAATTAGATTGTGGAAGGGGTTATTGATGCCTAGAGAAGACGTCCTTGGAGCTAGGAAGCGACATGGAAACTTTCCTCCGGTGCTCATCCCGCGCCTCTCTTGAGGTTGAACGGATTTGCCCCACCCCGATGCTTGCGACGGTGGCGCGCGGGTATACGCGCGGATCTTCCTCTACTTCACCTTCATATTCACTCTTGACTTCTTCCTTCAACTTGGGGTCTTGAGGATCTTCCTCCAAAGGCTCCTTTCCCTTGTTGTTGTTGTTGGAGACCATGGTGCTTCTAAAACTGAAAACAGATCCTGGCAGAAACAGCTCGAAACAAAACACGACGAAAAGGTGATATACGGACCTCGGGGGGTCCGGGGGATTATATAGCAAAAGCTTTCACGACAAAAGGAAGGTACTGGAGAGAAACCGGGTCAGAGAAGGGCTCCGAGGAGCTCTCCCAGATTTTTATGACGTCGTTTAGGTCCCTGAAACATAAAAGGAAAGAAATAGGGTTTTCTGCCTGCGCAGGGTTAATTCCATAAAAATAGGAAACAATTATTTTATTTCCTAAAATCATTAAATAAGAGTGGTATAACCCTTATATGATGCAAATATGATTGTAATATGAGTCATATAGTGCAAAGTTCATGTATGCGTTTTACATGCATCAACATCCCCAAGCTTAACCAATACTCGTCCTCGAGTATGAAGGTGATAAAACTAACATGGGCTTTGCAATATACCACTAACAATGAATATCAAAGATGATTGCTACTGCTACATAGAGTCAAATGATTCATTCTTCAAAGGAATAGTGATGACCCACAAGTATAGGGGGTGTATCGTAGTACTTTCGATAAATAAGAGTGTCGAACCCAACGAGGAGCAGAAGGTGTTGACAAGCAGTTTCGATGAAGGATTCACTGTAAATGCTCACAGACAAGTTTTTAGAGATTTTTGATATAGCAGATAAATAAAATACAAGTAAGTAAAATGCGGAAATAATAATTGCAGCGAGTGACCCAATCCTTTCTACAGCAAAGGACAAGCCGGTCTGTTTACTTATGATGATCAAACGTTCTTGAGGACACACGGGAATTTAGTCTAGTGCTTTCGGTTCATATAGTTGATTAATTTTCATTGTTTTGATAAGTGTTGTGTGGGTGAACCTATGCTAAGCACCGCCCTTCCTAGGACTAATACATACTTGTGATTATACCCCCTGCAAGCATCCGCAAATACAAGAAAGTAATTAAGATAAATCTAACCACAGCCTTAAACTCTGAGATCCTGCTATCCCTCATGCATCAATATACCAACGGGGGTTCAGGTTGCTGTCACTCCGGCAACCTCACAATTGGCAAATGAATACACAATGCATTCCCCTAGGCCCATAAAGGTGAAGTATCATGTAGTCGACGTTCACATGACACCACTAGAAGAATAACACCACAACTTAAATATCAAACCATTAAATATTACGCAACACAATTCACTACTAACATTTAGACTTCACCCATGTCCTCAAGAACTAAACGAACTACTCACAAGACATCATATGGATCATGATCAGAGGTGATATAATGATGAATAACAATCTGGACATAAACCTTAATTCAACGGTTTCACTCAATAGCATCAACCACAAGGAGTAATTAACACCGAGAAAGTTTCCCCTATGAACTACACAAGATTCAACCCTAGATGTTACAGCGGAACGGAGTGGAGTGGTGGAGATGACGGTGTCGGCGGTAGAGATGATGGTGACGATGATCCCGATGAAGTCTAGCTCGATGACGGTGACGATGGCGACGATTTCCCCCCTCCGGGAGGGAATTTCCTCGGCAGATTTCTCCCTGCCGGAGAGCTTTTCTCTCTCTGGTGTTTTTTGCCTCGAGGAGGCGGCTCTGTCTATCCTCGATGATCCCCTGAGTCTTAGGGTTTCTGGATGATGAAGTACGCGAAGGGGCGATGGCTGAGGTGGGCCTGGGCCTCCTCCCCATATGGTGGCGCGGCAGCATAGGGGGCCGCGCCACCGTGTGGGGAGGGCCCACGGTGGCCCACCTTGGTCTCCTTTTTTGGCTCCCTCCGTCATCTGACAAAATAGGAGTTTCTGTATATTTTCCTCTAATTGTTGAACTCCAGAAATATCGTATCTTGACGATGCTTTTTCCAGCAGAATCCTGACTCCGGTGAATAATCCTCCAATAATGATGAAACTTGCAAAACAGGTAAAATAACATAAGTATCATCTCTAAATATGAAATATATCAATGAATAACAGTAAATTATGATATAAAATAGTGATGCAAAATGGACGTATCAACTCCCCCCAAGCTTCGACCTCGCTTGTTCCCAAGCGAAAACTGAGCTCAGTAAACAAGACCACATGTTTATGGAGTGAAGTGTCGATAAATAAAATACGGACAAGAGGCATCACATTTATAAACACACAAGCCATTCTAGATATCAACTTCCTCCCATATAACTTAACTTGAAACAAGTAAAGCAAAATCACAAATAAAGGTGCATAAAGGAAATCATAGTTGGTGATGGCAAACTTCGTTCTTGGTCAGAGAACAATTAACAGATTGTACTTATCTTTCGATCAGAGTCTTTATATTAGAGCTTATATGGCAGAACTTGCATGCTCAACTACAACGGTCTCCTTACAATCATTGATAACTTTGAAAGATGCATTCATTCAGATAAAAGACTTGTGCTAAACAAGGAAGGATAAAAGACATGATTGCAAGTAATAACATATAGATGATTGAATCACAACAACTCAAATGCTTGCTTGAGATAGAGGGGAATAGGTTTACTGACTGAACATGAAAGTAAAAGATAGGCCCTTCGCAGAGGGAAGCAGGGATTAAATCATGTGCTAGAGCTTTTTATGTTTTTGAAATCATATAGAGAATATAAAATATATGTTTGAGCTATGTATGTCGTTGTCAACGAATCGCAGTAAAGAAAACACTATCCCCTTGTCAACCAGACTTTCAAGAGCGGCTCCCATGAAGGACATCATTTCTACCTAAGGGTAGATCATCCCTCTTCTCTTTTGTTTACACATGCATATTATAAGTTGGTTTGACACTCCTCCCCACCTTTGCTTACACAAGCCATGGCTAACCGAATCCTCGGGTGCCTTCCAACAATCACATACCATGGAGGAGTGCCTATTTGATAGTTTAACATTTCGGTTTTGCTTTTGATAAATCATCGGCAAGCATGTGGAGAGAATTAAAAGGTGAAAAGCTTTAATTAATTCGGGGCTGGGCACCCCAATTGCTAGCTCTTTTTGCAAGTTATTAGATAAGCGCATGTATATGCCACTAGTCTAAAGGTGAAAGTCTGTCTGACAAGAGTGATAGAGAAACTCTACATAACCCTCATGAGCTAATAAACAGTGACACAAAATAAGGAGTAATAAGGTTTTGAATTGTTTAAAGGTAGCACATGAAGTATTTACTTGGAGTGGCGCAAAATACCACATAATAGGTAGTTATGGTGGACACATATGGCATGGGTTTGGCTCAAGGTTTTGGATGCACGAGAAGTATTCCCTCTCAGTACAGGTTTCGGTTAGCAAGGCTAGGTAGCAAGCATAAGAGTTGAGGGATGCAAACAAACATATATATAGTAAAAACAATCATGCAATCTTCCTTGTAAGCACAAATAATTTTAACTTGAGAATACTAAGCTCATTAGCCAACAAGAAAGAAAGATAATGAAATAATATATCTACATGCACTTCCCTCTTTTCTACTTAAGCCTCAAAGTATTGTTGCTACTGACCAATGCTAAGTTTGCCAAAACCAAATTGATTCACTAAATACTCCCAAAGTGATGCCAATACTAACAACAAGATCATTCATATGACAGAAATTGCAAACTAAAATAAGAAGTGCAGAAAGTAAAAGATGAAACTTCTCATTAATATTTCATAACGGCAACTCACACAAAGGGATACATAGACAACCAACTAAAGGAGAGATACTTCCACACTGCAAACCATCCTATATGATAACTTCTCTACTCATGATATGACTTGACTGAAAAGTAAAAAGGTAAAAGATAATGATGTGATACCGCGGCACTCCCCCCAAGCTTGGAACAAGCCAAGGGGATGCCAATACCAATAATGAATTACTCCTTCGGTGGTGGTGGTGAATTCTTGATAAGCTTATCAACAAGCTCCTTTAGTTCATCAATCTTGTAGGTGAGGTTGCGAATCAGCTCCGAGTTGTGCTCGACGCGGTTCATGATTTGTCAGACGACGAATCCCAACTCTTGGAGTTGTTTCCCCACTCCTCAGCTTCAAATTTCATCTTTCCTGCATTGTTAGAACGATCCATATTCCAACCACTAGGCAACTCTGCCTCAGGAATCCTTTCAATTTGACTCTTATGAATTAGATTGTGGAAGGGGTTATTGATGCCTAGAGAAGACGTCCTTGGAGCTAGGAAGCGACATGGAAACTTTCCTCCGGTGCTCATCCGCGCGCCTCTCTTGAGGTTGAACGGATTTGCCCCACCCCGATGCTTGCGACGGTGGCGCGCGGGTATACGCGCGGATCTTCCTCTACTTCACCTTCATATTCACTCTTGACTTCTTCCTTCAACTTGGGGTCTTGAGGATCTTCCTCCAAAGGCTCCTTTCCCTTGTTGTTGTTGTTGGAGACCATGGTGCTTCTAAAACTGAAAACAGATCCTGGCAGAAACAGCTCGAAACAAAACACGACGAAAAGGTGATATACGGACCTCGGGGGGTCCGGGGGATTATATAGCAAAAGCTTTCACGACAAAAGGAAGGTACTGGAGAGAAACCGGGTCAGAGAAGGGCTCCGAGGAGCTCTCCCCAGATTTTTATGACGTCGTTTAGGTCCCTGAAACATAAAAGGAAAGAAATAGGGTTTTCTGCCTGCGCAGGGTTAATTCCATAAAAATAGGAAACAATTATTTTATTTCCTAAAATCATTAAATAAGAGTGGTATAACCCTTATATGATGCAAATATGATTGTAATATGAGTCATATAGTGCAAAGTTCATGTATGCGTTTTACATGCATCAACATCCCCAAGCTTAACCAATACTCGTCCTCGAGTATGAAGGTGATAAAACTAACATGGGCTTTGCAATATACCACTAACAATGAATATCAAAGATGATTGCTACTGCTACATAGAGTCAAATGATTCATTCTTCAAAGGAATAGTGATGACCCACAAGTATAGGGGGTGTATCGTAGTACTTTCGATAAATAAGAGTGTCGAACCCAACGAGGAGCAGAAGGTGTTGACAAGCAGTTTCGATGAAGGATTCACTGTAAATGCTCACAGACAAGTTTTTAGAGATTTTTGATATAGCAGATAAATAAAATACAAGTAAGTAAAATGCGGAAATAATAATTGCAGCGAGTGACCCAATCCTTTCTACAGCAAAGGACAAGCCGGTCTGTTTACTTATGATGATCAAACGTTCTTGAGGACACACGGGAATTTAGTCTAGTGCTTTCGGTTCATATAGTTGATTAATTTCATTGTTTTGATAAGTGTTGTGTGGGTGAACCTATGCTAAGCACCGCCCTTCCTAGGACTAATACATACTTGTGATTATACCCCCTGCAAGCATCCGCAAATACAAGAAAGTAATTAAGATAAATCTAACCACAGCCTTAAACTCTGAGATCCTGCTATCCCTCATGCATCAATATACCAACGGGGGTTCAGGTTGCTGTCACTCCGGCAACCTCACAATTGGCAAATGAATACACAATGCATTCCCCTAGGCCCATAAAGGTGAAGTATCATGTAGTCGACGTTCACATGACACCACTAGAAGAATAACACCACAACTTAAATATCAAACCATTAAATATTACTCAACACAATTCACTACTAACATTTAGACTTCACCCATGTCCTCAAGAACTAAACGAACTACTCACAAGACATCATATGGATCATGATCAGAGGTGATATAATGATGAATAACAATCTGGACATAAACCTTAATTCAACGGTTTCACTCAATAGCATCAACCACAAGGAGTAATTAACACCGAGAAAGTTTCCCCTATGAATACACAAGATTCAACCCTAGATGTTACAGCGGAACGGAGTGGAGTGGTGGAGATGACGGTGTCGGCGGTGAGATGATGGTGACGATGATCCCGATGAAGTCTAGCTCGATGACGGTGACGATGGCGACGATTTCCCCCCTCCGGAGGGAATTTCCCCGGCAGATTTCTCCCTGCCGGAGAGCTTTTCTCTCTCTGGTGTTTTTGCCTCGAGGAGGCGGCTCTGTCTATCCTCGATGATCCCCTGAGTCTTAGGGTTTCTGGATGATGAAGTACGCGAAGGGGCGATGGCTGAGGTGGGCCTGGGCCTCCTCCCCATATGGTGGCGCGGCAGCATAGGGGGCCGCGCCACCGTGTGGGGAGGGCCCACGGTGGCCCACCTTGGTCCCCTTTTGGCTCCCTCCGTCATCTGACAAAATAGGAGTTCTGTATATTTTCCTCTAATTGTTGAACTCCAGAAATATCGTATCTTGACGATGCTTTTTCCAGCAGAATCCTGACTCCGGTGAATAATCCTCCAATAATGATGAAACTTGCAAAACAGGTAAAATAACATAAGTATCATCTCTAAATATGAAATATATCAATGAATAACAGTAAATTATGATATAAAATAGTGATGCAAAATGGACGTATCAACTCCCCCCAAGCTTAGACCTCGCTTGTCCCCAAGCGAAAACTGAGCTCAGTAAACAAGACCACATGTTTATGGAGTGAAGTGTCGATAAATAAAATACGGACAAGAGCATCACATTTATAAACACACAAGCCATTCTAGATAACAACTTCCTCCCATATAACTTAACTTGAAACAAGTAAAGGGAAATCACAAATAAAGGTGCATAAAGGAAATCATAGTTGGTGATGGCAAACTTCGTTCTTGGTCAGAGAACAATTAACAGATTGTACTTATCTTTCGATCAGAGTCTTTATATTAGAGCTTATATGGCAGAACTTGCATGCTCAACTACAACGGTCTCCTTACAATCATTGATAACTTTCAAAGTTGCATTCATTCAGATAAAAGACTTGTGCTAAACAAGGAAGGATAAAAGACATGATTGCAAGTAATAACATATAGATGATTGAATCACAACAACTCAAATGCTTGCTTGAGATAGAGGGGAATAGGTTTACTGACTCAACATGAAAGTAAAAGATAGGCCCTTCGCAGAGGGAAGCAGGGATTAAATCATGTGCTAGAGCTTTTTATGTTTTTGAAATCATATAGAGAATATAAAATATATGTTTGAGCTATGTATGTCGTTGTCAACGAATCGCAGTAAAGAAAACACTATCCCCTTGTCAACCAGACTTTCAAGAGCGGCTCCCATGAAGGACGTCATTTCTACCTAAGGGTAGATCATCCCTCTTCTCTTTTGTTTACACATGCATATTATAAGTTGGTTTGACACTCCTCCCCACCTTTGCTTACACAAGCCATGGCTAACCGAATCCTCGGGTGCCTTCCAACAATCACATACCATGGAGGAGTGCCTATTTGATAGTTTAACATTTCGGTTTTGCTTTGATAAATCATCGGCAAGCATGTGGAGAGAATTAAAAGGTGAAAAGCTTTAATTAATTCGGGGCTGGGCACCCCAATTGCCAGCTCTTTTTGCAAGTTATTAGATAAGCGGATGTATATGCCACTAGTCCAAAGGTGAAAGTCTGTCTGACAAGAGTGATAGAGAAACTCTACATAACCCTCATGAGCTAATAAACAGTGACACAAAATAAGGAGTAATAAGGTTTTGAATTGTTTAAAGGTAGCACATGAAGTATTTACTTGGAGTGGCGCAAAATACCACATAATAGGTAGTTATGGTGGACACAAATGGCATGGGTTTGGCTCAAGGTTTTGGATGCACGAGAAGTATTCCCTCTCAGTACAGGTTTCGGTTAGCAAGGCTAGGTAGCAAGCATAAGAGTTGAGGGATGCAAACAAACATATATATAGTAAAAACAATCATGCAATCTTCCTTGTAAGCACAAATAATTTTAACTTGAGAATACTAAGCTCATTAGCCAACAAGAAAGAAAGATAATGAAATAATATATCTACATGCACTTCCCTCTTTTCTACTTAAGCCTCAAAGTATTGTTGCTACTGACCAATGCTAAGTTTGCCAAAACCAAATTGATTCACTAAATACTCCCAAAGTGATGCCAATACTAACAACAAGATCATTCATATGACAGAAATTGCAAACTAAAATAAGAAGTGCAGAAAGTAAAGATGAAACTTCTCATTAATATTTCATAACGGCAACTCACACAAAGGGATACATAGACAACCAACTAAAGGAGAGATACTTCCACACTGCAAACCATCCTATATGATAACTTCTCTACTCATGATATGACTTGACTGAAAAGTAAAAAGGTAAAAGATAATGATGTGATACCGCGGCACTCCCCCAAGCTTGGAACAAGCCAAGGGGATGCCAATACCAATGATGAATTACTCCTTCGGTGGTGGTGGTGAATTCTTGATAAGCTTATCAACAAGCTCCTTTAGTTCATCAATCTTGTAGGTGAGGTTGCGAATCAGCTCCGAGTTGTGCTCGACGCGGTTCATGAATTTGTCAGACGACGAGTCCCAACTCTTGGAGTTGTTTCCCCACTCCTCAGCTTCAGATTTCATCTTTCCTGCATTGTTAGAACGATCCATATTCCAACCACTAGGCAACTCTGCCTCAGGAATCCTTTCAATTTGACTCTTATGAATTAGATTGTGGAAGGGGTTATTGATGCCTGAGAGAAGTCCTTGGAGCTAGGAAGCGACGGAACCTTTCCTCCGGTGCTCATCCGCGCGCCTCTCTTGAGGTTGAACGGATTTGCCACCACCCCGATGCTTGCGACGGTGGCGCGCGGGTATACGCGCGGATCTTCCTCTACTTCACCTTCATCTTCACTCTTGACTTCTTCCTTCAACTTGGGGTCTTGAGGATCTTCCTCCAAAGGCTCCTTGCCCTTGTTGTTGTTGTTGGAGACCATGGTGCTTCTAAAACTGAAAACAGATCCTGGCAGAAACAGCTCGAAACAAAACACGACGAAAAGGTGATATACGGACCTCGGGGGTCCGGGGGATTATATAGCAAAAACTTTCACGACAAAAGGAAGGTACTGGAGAGAAACCGGGTCGAGAAGGGCTCCGAGGAGCCTCCCCATATGGCGGCGCGGCCAGGGGTGGGCCCGCGCCACCAGGTGGGGAGGTGCCCTCGGGCACCTTTTCCACCCGTTTCGATCTCGTAATTTTCCATATTTAATATAAATAACAAAAATATTGTTCAGAAAGTTAAACGCGAACTTTTTCTTACCAAAACTGTTACCTACTCGAAATCAGACTCAGCAGTCCCACCAATTTGATCTTTGATGAAAGTTTCCGGAGTCACCACTCGAATAACATCAACGTCTTCATTATAAGAATCTCCAGAAATATAGTGTTTGAGTCTTTGCCATTCACCACTTGTGTAGCATCATCTTTCAGCGAAGCAATCTTTATTGCCCCTGAACGATACACCTCCACAATGACATAAGGTCCTTCCCATTTTGAGAGTAATTTTCCTGCAAAAAATCTGAGACGAGACCGATATAATAGAACTTTATCTCCAACATTAAACTCTCTTTTAATAATTCTTCTATCATGCCATTTCTTAACTTTCTCCTTAAAAAGTCTAGCATTTTCATAGGCTTCACTTCTCCATTCATCTAAAGAACTCAATTGGAGCAACCTTTTCTTACCGGCAAGTTTAAAATCTTTATTAAGCTCTCTCACAGCCCAATAAGCTTTGTGCTCTAATTCTAAAGGCAAATGACAAGCTTTTCCATAAACCATTTTATAAGGAGACATACCCATAGGATTTTTATAAGCAGTTCTATAAGCCCACAAAGCTTCCTTCAACTTACTAGCCCAATTTTTTCTAGATTTATTAACAGTCTTTTGCAAGATAGATTTAATTTCTCTATTTGATAATTCTACTTGCCCACTAGTTTGAGGATGATAAGCTGAAGCAATTCTATGATTAATACCATATTTAGCAAGGGTCTTTCTAAAACCACCATGAATAAAATGAGAACCTCCATCAGTCATAAGATATCTAGGTACTCCAAACCTAGGGAAAATAACATCTAAAAGCATTTTCAAAGAGGTTTCACCATCAGCACTTTTTGTAGGTATGGCTTCCACCCACTTAGTAACATAATCAACAGCAACAAGTATATGAGTGTTACCTTCTAAAGAAGGGAAAGGACCCATGAAGTCGAATCCCCAACAATCAAACGGTTCAATAACAAGAGTATAATTCATAGGCATTTCATTGCGTCTAGAGATATTACCAACTCTTTGACATTCATCACAAGATAAAATAAACTTTCTTGCATCTTTAAAGAGAGTTGGCCAATAAAAACCTGATTGTAGAACCTTTTGTGCGGTTCTATCTCCGGCGTGATGTCCTCCATAAACACTACCATGACATTTCCTCAATATCTCTTGTTGCTCATATTCTGGAACACATCTTCGCATAATACCATCCACTCTTCTTTATATAAGTGTGGGTCATCCCAAAAATAATGCCTCAAGTCATAAAAGAATTTCCTTCTTTGCTGAGCTGAAAAGGTTGGAGGCAAGTACTTGGAAACAATAAAGTTAGCATAATCAGCATACCAAGGACTATCTCGCGAGCTCACCTTTATTGCAGCCAATTGTTCATTTGGAAAACTATCATTAACAGGTACGGGATCATAAGCAATATTTTCCAATCTAGACAAATTATCAGCAACAGGGTTATCAGCACCTTTCCTATCTACAATATGTAAATCGAATTCTTGTAAAAGGAGCACCCATCTAATAAGCCTTGGCTTAGCGTCTTTCTTTTCCATAAGGTACCTAATTGCAGCATGATCGGTATGAATAGTGACTTTTGAATCAACAATATAAGGTCTAAACTTGTCACATGCAAAAACTACAGCTAAGAACTCTTTTTCAGTAGTAGCATAATTTCTTTGAGCGGCATCAAGAGTCTTACTAGCATAATGAATAACATTCAACTTTTTATCTACTCGCTGTCCAAGAACAGCACCTACAGCAAAATCACTAGCATCACACATAATTTCAAAAGGTAAATTCCAATCAGGTGGTTCGACTACAGGGCAGTATTAAAGCCTTTTTCAAAGTTTCAAAAGCTTCCTTACAATCATCATCAAAAACAAAAGGTACATCTTTTTGAAGAAGATTAGTAAGAGGCTTCGAAATTTTAGAGAAATCTTTAATAAACCTTCTATAGAAACCAGCATGACCAAGAATACTACGAATACCTTTTACATCCCTGGGATAGGGCATTTTCTCAATTGCTTCAACTTTAGCTCTATCAACTTCAATACCTCTCTCAGAAATTTTATGTCCCAGAACAATTCCTTCATTAACCATAAAGTGGCATTTTCCCAATTAAGAACAAGGTTAGTTTCTTCACATCTCTGCAAAACTTTATCAAGGTTTCGCAAACAATTATCAAAAGAATTCCCATAGACGAAAAATCGTCCATGAATACCTCTACAATCTTTTCACAAAAGCCATGAAAAATAGCAGACATGCACCTTTGAAAAGTAGCGGGGGTATTACATAAACCGAAAGGCATACGCCTATAAGCATAAGTTCCATAGGACAAGTGAAAGTGGTTTTCTCTTGATCTTTAGCTCTAACAACAATTTGTGAAAACCAGAATAACCATCAAGAAAGCAAAAATGAGTATTCTTAGATAACCTTTCTAGCATTTGATCAATGAAAGGTAAAGGGTAATGATCTTTCTTAGTAACTTTATTAACTTTCAAAAATCAATGCACATCCTATATCCTACAACTACTCTTTGAGGGATGAGCTCATCATTTTCATTTGGTACAACAGTAATCCCTCCTTTCTTAGGAACACAATGCACGGGACTTACCCATTTACTATCAGCAATAGGATATATAATACTGATACGTCTCCAACATATCTATAATTTCTGATGTTCCATGCTTATATTATACCAATTGCTACATGTTTTATATACACTTTATATCATTTTTATGCATTTTCCGGGAGTAACCTATTAACAAGATGCCACAGTGCCAGTTCCTGTTTTCTTCTATTTTTGGTTCCAGAAAAGTTGTTCTGTGAATATTCTCGGAATTGCACGAAACAAAGACCGAAGTCCCTATTTTTCCAACACGTACACGGAGTCCGAAGGAGAGACGAAGGGGGGCACCGAGGTGCCCAGACCACCTGCTCGCGCGGGATGAACAGTAACCGCGCCGACCTATGAGGTGGGCCCCCCGGGCCTCCACCGACGCTGCCCCTTCGCCTATTTATTCCCCTCGATGCGAAAACCCTAAAATACGAAGCCAATTTCCACGAAGAGTTCCGTAGCGCCGCCGCCATCGACGACAAGTTTCGGGGGACAGAATCTCTGTTCCGGCACGCCGTCGGGACGAGGAGTGCCCCCGGAGCCATCTCCGTCGCCATCTCCAGCGCCGCCGCCGCGCCGTGGCTGCAGCGGGCCGCCGTCTCCTCTCCGGGCTGCACCTCTTCATCAACCTCTCCATCAAGTGTGCTCACGATGACCATGTGTGAGTAGTCTCCCCCGAGGCTGAGGGCTCTACCGGTAGCTATGTGGTTTACCTCTCTCTCCCATGGTGTGATCTTTATGTGATCATGAGTATTGCTAGTATCGCTGAATTCATATGTAATGTTTATGCTACTCAAGTGATTGTATCTAGTTTCTGGAGTCATTGTGACAACACGGTATCAAGGTGACAGTGTGGGTACTTGTGTGACTCTATGAATAATTTAGACATTTATCATGGTTTATTCTTGGAAATTGTGGTGTTTGTTTACTCAGACTTTGAGGAGTGCTTTTGCAGCCCTACACATAGTACTCTTGTGTTATCAAGAAGGAGAATAATCCCAAGTATCATTTCCTTGCATTCAGTTGTGCTAACATGTTGAGAGGTACCACTAGTAAAAGTATGATCCCTAGGCCTTGTTTCTAAGCATTGAAACACCGTTTACATCAAGTTCTGCTACATGTTTGCTTGCTGCCATTTTTATTCCAGATTGCAATTACTACTTGTAATCATCCATATCACTTGTATTTCACTATCTCTTCGCCGAACTAGTGCACCTATACATCTGACAAGTGTATTGGGTGTGTTGGGGACACAAGAGACTTCTTGTATCTTAATTGCAGGGTTGCTTGAGAGGAATATCCTTGACCTCTACCTCCCTGAGTTCGATAAACCTTGGGTGATTCACTTAAGGGAAACTTGCTGCTGTTCTACAAACCTCTGCTCTTGGAGGCCCAACACTGTCTACAAGAATAGAAGCGTGCGTAGACATCAAGCTATTTTCTGGCGCCGTTGCCGGGGAGGTAAGCGTTGGAAGGTATCTCCTTTAGATTCTGCAATTATTTCTTTTTGTTTCTTGTTTTTATTTTCACTAGTTAGGCTTAATGGAAAACAACAACAAAAATTAGAGATCTTTATAAACTTTATATGGAATTAGGACATGGTGCTTTTGAAGAGAAAATTAAAAAACCTATGGAGGTTTGTTTGCATAATAGTGGTAGTAATGTTATTAGTATAAATTCTTTGGACACCATTATTGCTAAGGCTGTGCAAAAGCCTAAGCTTGGGGAAGCTAGTTTATATGAAAATAATCTGTTTTCCTCCTCAGCTATGGAGGAATTATTTTGCCTTGATAATGCTTTGTCTCCAATATGTGATAATTCTAATGATGTTTGTGATATTCCAAATCCACCTGTTGAAAGTATTTCTTTTAAAATACCTATGAAAATTGTTGAAAGGGTTATGAATGATCAGTATGCAGGGATGGATCAATCCATCTAAGTGCTCACTTGTCGAAACTTACAGAACTTTGTGAGTTATTTAAGGTTGCAGGTTTATCAAGAGAAAATGTCATGAGGAAACTATTTCCATTGTCACTTAAGGACAAAGCAAAGGAATGGTATAGGCTGCCGGATGAACAACCTTCGAATTGGAAACAGCTTGAATCTCTCTTTTACTCTAAATTTTATCCTCTTCGTGAGGTGCATCTAGATAGGAATTACATTTATAATTTTTACCCTCATGATGGAGAAAGCATTGCTCAAGCTTGGGGAAGGCTGAAAACATTAATACTCAAATGTCCTAACCATGAGCTTTCTGAGGAAATAATTGTTACTAATTTTTATGCAAGGCTTTCAGGTCATTACAAGGATTATGTAGATGCATGTTCACATGGTTCTTTCACAAGCAAGAAGGTTGAAGCTAGATGGGATATTCTTGAAAGAATTCAAAGCAATACTGAAGATTGGGAGAGCGACAAAGGTAAAGAATCAGGTATAAACTATGAGTATAATTGCATTAAGTCTTTCGTTGAAACTGCTGCTTTTCAAGAGCTTAGTACTAAATATGGTCTTGATTCTCAAATTGTTGTTGATTGTTTTAGAACCTTTGCTTCTCATATTAATGTTCCTAAAGAAAATTGGGACATGTATCATGAACCTTTCAAAGACACTTGCATGGAAAATGAAATTGTTGTTAATGATTGCAATAAACATGCTCAAACTTCTGAAAATACTATTTCTTATAAGCATGTTAATTTTTGTGGAATGCATAGACCTTGTGGAATTAATCAAATCGAAGATGAATATTGTATCCATCATAGGAATGAAAAAACTAGAACATGGTACAAAGCTCTAAGAGATCTTGGTGAAAAAGTTTGTGACCTCCATCCTTTTATTTGTGAACTTTGCTATGAAGTGGGTCATTTTAATTTTCAATGTTCAGGTCATGATAATAGCCTTTCGAATCCATTTACTGCAAATTTTTATTGTGATAACATGATCACTCCTAATCAACATGATGAACTTACATTATTTTTGGGGTGTGAAGAGTTAGCAAGAAAAACTTCCTGGTTAGATATGAGTGATCTTGATATGAATAGTGTGTTGCATGGATGTTATCTCTATTGTGTTAATAATTGCCATGCTAACACCTACATACAAAATATTATAAAGGATGAGACTTTACCAAAGTATGACAGGACTAATATGTGTTTTGTTCTCATTAATGAAAGAGAGGAGTCCCCCCAAGTTTCTTCCATTGTCTCTAATACTAAACCAGGTTATGTGGAGGAGCTTCCTTTCAAACCTCTCCCTCCTAAAGATAAAAAGAAGAGGGGAAAGAAGAAGAAGAGGAGTAAAAGGAGAGAGGAAACGGTATCTTCTCCCAAACTTGTTGCTCCTGTTACAATTGATACTTATAATTCTGAATTCGATGATTCTGAACTTGATGATGAACCTATGCCTGTTATTTATATTAGTGATCATGATTGGGAAAATGAAACTACTTTTGATATTGAAAATCTTTGGGTACCAATTCTGAAAATGATGATGTTAATAATTGCCATACTATTAGTACTATCCATGTTTCACCAATGATGATATGAAAAGCTCTAAGCTTGGGGATGAGGTGTTTGAAAATCCTTTTGCTATTGCTGATTATATGCTTGATACATCTCCTTCTATTAAAAACTAGCAGGTTGGCCCGCGCAATTGCGCGGCTAGACTATTTGTTGATATTGTATGTTTGTGTCATATTTTAAAATTGGCTAATATTAT
Source organism: Poa pratensis (assembly GCA_947311845.1). Taxonomy (NCBI): domain Eukaryota; kingdom Viridiplantae; phylum Streptophyta; class Magnoliopsida; order Poales; family Poaceae; genus Poa; species Poa pratensis. The sequence goes on from CAMZMU010000027.1 coordinate 29,647,315, forward strand.
CTGAAATCTATATATAAACTATATATTTAGTTACCTTTAACTTTTCTAGCTATTAGATATTTGTGCTAATTTTTGTAATGTCATATTTGACCTCTAAATTCATTTTTCTGTTCCCGTTTGGTCGGTAGGTATTTTCGGTTTGATAGTAAGCTAGAGTGGTCGGAAAGTTTAGTGTAGTTTTCTTTTGTATTGCACATATTCGAGTAGTTTTTTTCATGTATTTTGCATCTTCGCTCAGTGTATCTTCCACGCTCAGTCTCATAACCTATTTGGGTCCTAAATTCACAATGGGAATATATGGTGGTGAATAGTTGGCGCGGCTATGTTCTAGAGGTCTGAAAAATCACTTAATTTGCACTCAAATCTTCTTGCTACGTTGGTCCGACACTTGCTTTCTCATAGAATGCACACGTTTTGTCCTTCTCTTATCATCATAGAATAAAGCTGAACCGTAATGAACCGACTTAAAATTTAGCCTATCTGTTATATGTTAAATCCAGCTCACTTACACAGGCGTCATAACTTCTAAGTGTTTTGCAAACTCTATCTCTCTTTTGATAGTAATTTATGAACAGCTTTAACACCCTATTTAAATTTCGATTGCTCCCATAATATTAGACACGTCACATGTTGTTAAGATATAAGCATATAGAATGTTAATCCATGTCAAATAATGCACTTCTCCTGGTTATTCTATTGAGAAATGTCTCAACCTTTTCCCACTGTACCCTGATTCTTTCTGGTATTTACCTGACCGATCAGTAGCAATAAACATGCATTTTATCGATTAACCGAACAACTGAAATACTATTTTGAGAAAACAGGAAAAGGCTGCAATAAGATCAGGCTGCAATTCGCCCAAAATAATATACTAAAATCCTACTGTCATGTATTTCACAAACTATTATCCAAAAAAGGGTTTGAGATCTGCAAAAAAAGAAGAATGGATAAAATATTTGTACTGTAATGTCATACACATATGAACCAAGGCTTTAAGCTTTAGTAGATGGTAAGCTGAAACAGCTGAAACTTTATATGCTCTCTCATGGAAAGGATCTGTTGTAGTTCGCATATGGCAAGTCAGGGATTTTTTATCGGATGACCCGTGCTGATATGCTTATTGTCGCATATACCAAGCAAATATACGATCATTAGGAAATTTAGTGGCATCAGTAGTGGTGCGCTTTAAAATGAATCCATTCAATTTACACTCACCAAATTTGCGCGACAGAACGCATAAACAAATTCCCGGAACAAAACAATGTAGAGATCAGGAGAAACAAATAGGATTCGGCTTCATCCCCGCAAAAAAAGAAAATATTTTTTTCATTGCAATTCTCCTCTTAAACCGTGGCACCATAATATGACCATGCATATCGTCGGATTGAGATTAGTACAGGTTATCACCTCAGAATCAATCCTTCTTCATGCCTGCAAATAAAATGTTTTTCATTGCATTTCTTCTCTCAAACCGAGGAGCCATAATATGACTGCGTATATAGTAGGATTTAAATAAGTACAGGTTATTACCTCAGAATCAATGCTTTTTCGTGCATGCATGCAACAACTGGACTACTAATTCCTGAGCTCGTGCAAGTACAACGTAGATAGGGGTGATGGCTAACAATGATGCCTCCAAACTCATGGTCATGGCTCCAAATTTCAATCCTATCCGGCTGGTCGATTCGGCTGTCATATGCTTGTATTGCAGCTACGTAGATCCTGATTGCCACCATGATCTTGGCCTAGCGTTGAGAGCTGACTGGCCTCCGGCCGCCCGGTGCTACCTTTGCTAGCGAGATTGTCCAGAAAGTAACCACAACTCTTCCTGGCATGCCCCACACAAAGGTACGTAGATGAGATCATGAGAAACAAAACAATTATGATGGGTGAAGAGCTTATTAGTTCTTGACGCTGCGGAGCGACGGGCGCATGCACAGATCTGCTCTCAGTTAACGTGCTGCCGCTCGCCGCCAGCTATGATCAATGAAAGAATCTTTCGTCCCTGCATACATGTACACACCATCCCTTAATAAATCATGCCGCGACGTCAATTGATCGACCTAAGAATGTCTCATGTCTCCCCGCTTCCTTATATTCATCCGGTGATAGGATCGTTGAGTTGAAGATGCTTCTGATGATGGTTGGGTGCACGATGACGACGGCGGGATGGTGCCGTGTAGCTGGCTCAATAGTGTGTCGCCCATAGTCTTGGTCAAGACTTAATCCTTCTACGACGGCGATCGATCAATCGATAAAAATCTCGGGCAGATTGATGGTATTCGCCGGCCGGTGTCGTCCCGCGTGCAGCTCTGGTTCGATTGCCGATTCTTCAGCGACGGCGATCGATCGCCCGATGCCTTCGATTTGCCTATCGCGTATTTGAGGTGTATAGGCGTGCATGTTTGTTTGGCCTGCTCAGGAACATGTGCTTATATTTACTTGGGCAGATCGACTGACGTACATGGTCAGGATGAAGACCCTATTCGTGTATATTCCTAGTCTTAGCTTACGTACCGTGTACTTCCCAAACTCAGCCTTTTGCTTTCCCGATACTTTAACGTATTGAGGCCGGACATCAATATGCACGCTTTAACTTCCATGTGGAATCAAAGCGATTTATCTCTTGGGCTGATAAATCTCTCGTGTCAGGAAGGAATTATCTTTGACGTATACATGCCAATCTCTTTATCCTTATGGAAGTCGACCTTGCTTGGGCGTTGCTTCTCGTAACAACTTCTAAATCTACACCGTTCACTTTTAGCCGGTTAATCTGAGCCGTCCTTTATCTTGTGTTTTAATTATATAATAGATGATGATATGTTTAAATATGAACACACTTTGGAAGATAACTATTCTATTGCTTATGATGATACTATGCCTCCAGTCTTTGATAATTATTATAAAGAATAATATGACATAGGTTATAATTACAATCATCCTCATGAAACTTGTCATGGTTATGGAGGGATTACCCAAAACCATCCCTTTAATATACAACTTGTCTATCATGTTCAAGTTCTTTCTGATGATCCTACTCCTACTATTACTAATGATATTGTTTATGCTTATGTGGATAGTAAAGATACTTTTGTGCATATGGATCATGGTAAGAATGTTTCATGTGATGGTTATATTGTGGATTTTATCAATGATGCTACTAAAAGTTTTTTATGTGAGAAGGAGACATGGCTTCATATATCACAATAATATTGAATATCCTCTATTTTTGTTCAAATTTTTGAAGTTGCACTTGTTTTATCTTTCTATGTCAGTAGCTTCATGTTTCAATAATTTGTTTTCTTACAATATTCCTTTGCATAGAAAGAGTTTTAGATTTAAACATGTTTTATATATGCTTCTTGATGCTCTCTTTTATGTTTCAACTCTCATCTTTATGTGGGCATCATAAAAATCACTATGCCTAGCTAAAAGGCTTTAAAGAAAAGCGCTTATGGGAGACAACCCATTGTTTTTATTTGCTGTTATTTTTATTTTCTTTGAGTCAAGAGTTTTGTCACTTCTGTAGCAACTCCTTTGTATTTTTATTTTATCGCATTGTTGTGCCAAGTAAAGTTCTATATTGAAAGTTGATGCAAGATTTGGATTTCTGCGCAGTAACAGATTTTTGATTGTCACGAATTTGAGCTTTTCTCCCTGTAGAAAATTCGAAAATTCTACGAAAAATCACGCATCTTCCTGAGATATGTACGCAACTTTCATTATTTTGGCCAGATCCATCTGAGAAACTTAAGTGCCTCGAAAAATTCGTCTTACAGACTGTTCTGTTTTTGACAGATTCTGCCTTTTGTTTTGCATTCGCTCTTTTACGATGTTTGTTTGGATTTCTTTGCTCCACAAAGCATTGGTGGCTGTAGCTAATGTCCAGAAGCTTTGGGAATGATTGTTTCATTACAGAATATGAGAATTTTTGTTTATGCACTAACCCTCTAATGAGAACTGTCTTGAGTTTGGTGTGAAGGAAGTTTTCAAGGATCAAGCGAGAAGGGTGATATTATGTGATCAAGAAGAGTGAAAAGCCTAAGCTTGGGGATGCCCCCGTGGTTCATCCCCAACCATATTCAGAGAGACTCAAGCGTCTAAGCTTGGGGATGCCCAAGGCATCCCCTTCTTCATCAACAACTTATCAGGTCATCTCTAGTGAAACTATATTTTAATTCTTTCACATCTTATGCGCTTTACTTGGAGCGTCTGTGTGCTTTTATTTTATTTGTTTGTTTTTGTTTGAATAAATTCGGATCCTAGCAATCCTTGTGTGGGAGAGAGACACGCTCCGCTTTTTCATGTGAATACTCATGTTCTTCACTTATATTTGTTGAGTATTCTTAACTAGCTACTGCAGTGCTTTTAGCTCCTGTTTTTCATGCATCTCTTCGAGCTGTTAGCACTTGTTTATAAACTCTCTTGCTGCATTTATATCATTTGGAGAGTTTATGTTTAAATAAATTGATTGGTGTGTTTGTTGGAAAAAGAAAATGCTACATGTGGTAGTTGGTATTGGAAAAGACATATGCATTCTTGTAGATCATTGTCTTGTTTATTTGACACTTTGCAATTGTTTTGAGCTCTCAAGTAGATCATGTTTAAGCTCTTGCATCATGTAGTTAAAGCCTAGTAGTGGAGAACTACCGTAGAGCTTGTTGAGACTTGGGATGCATATTTGTTCTCTCTAAGGTCTAGATATTTTCTGGTAAAATGTTTGAGCAACAAGGAAGACAGTGTAGAGTCTTATAATACTTGCAATATGTTTTTATGTGATTCTTGCTGTACCGGTTTATACTTGTGTTTGCTTCAAACAACCTTGCTAGCCTAAACTCTGTACTGAGAGGGAATGCTTCTCGTGCATCCAAAACTTGAGCCAAAACCCATGCCATTTGTGTCCACCATACCTACCTACTATGTGGTATTTCCTGCCATTCCAAGTAAATATTTCATGTGCTACCTTTAAACTATTCAAAACTTTATTACTCCTTATTTGTGTCAATGTTTTATAGCTCATGAGGAAGTATGTGGTGTTTTATCTTTCAATCTTGTCATTTACTTCTGACAGACTTTCACCAATGGACTAGTGGCATATACATCCGCTTATCCAATAATTTGCAAAAAGAGCTGGCAACGGGGTGCCCAGCCCCAATTAATTACAACTTTCATTAATAATTCTCTTCACATGTTTTGCCCTGATTTATCAGTAAGCAACTTAATTTGCAAATAGACACTCCTCCATGGTATGTGAATGTTGGAAGGCACCCGAGGATTCGGTTAGCCATGGCTTGTGTAAGCAAAAGGTTGGGAGGAGTGTCAACTATAAAGAAACTAAAATACATGTGTAAACAAAAGAGAAGAGGGATGATCTACCTTGCTGGTAGAGATAACGTCCTTCATGGGAGCCGCTCTTGAAAGTCTGGTTGACAAGGGGGTTAGAGTGCCCACTACCATTCGTTGACAACAACAAACACCTCTCAAATACTTATTTTGTGCTCTCTATATGCTTTCGAAAACTTAAAAAGCTCTAGCACATGATTTAATCCCTGCTTCCCTCTGCGAAGGGCCTATCTTTTACTTTATGTTGAGTCAGTTTACCTACTCCTTTCTATCTTAGAAGCAAACACTTGTGTCAACTTTGTGTGCATTGATTCTTACATGTTTACTTATTGCACTTGTTATATTGCTTTATGTTGACAACTATCCATGAGATATACATGTTACAAGTTGAAAGCAATTGCTGAAACTTTATCATCCTTTGTGTTGCTTCAATGCCTTTTACTTTGAATCTATTGCTTTATGAGTTACCTCTTATGCAAAACTTTTTGATGCTTGTCTTGAAAGTACTATTCATGAAAAGTTTTTGCTTATATGATTCATTGTTTACTCTTTATCTATTGTTAGCAAACTATAGATCATTGCTTTGAGTCACTTCATTCATGACATGAGCCTTGCAATATATTTGATCAAGATTGTGTGAAAGCATGTCTCCTCAGAAATTATTTGTTGTTATCGTTTTACCTACTCGAGGACGAGTAGAACTAAGCTTGGGGATGCTTGATACGTCTCCAACGTATCTATAATTTCTGATGTTCCATGCTTATATTATACCAATTGCTACATGTTTTATATACACTTTATATCATTTTTATGCATTTTCCGGGACTAACCTATTAACAAGATGCCACAGTGCCAGTTCCTGTTTTCTGCTGTTTTTCGTTCCAGAAAATTTGTTCTGCGAATATTCTCGGAATTGCACGAAACAAAGACCGAAGTCCCTATTTTTCCAACACGTACACGGAGTCCGAAGGAGAGACGAAGGGGGCACCGAGGTGCCCAGACCACCTGCCCACGCGGGATGAACAGTAACCGCGCCGACCCATGAGGTGGGCCCCTCGGGCCTCCACCGACGCTGCCCCTTCGCCTATTTATTCCCCTCGACGCGAAAACCCTAAAATACGAAGCCAATTTCCACGAAGAGTTCCGCAGCGCCGCCACCATCGACGACAAGTTTCAGGGGACAGAATCTCTGTTCCGGCACGCCGTCGGGATGGGGAAGTGCCCCCGGAGCCATCTCCGTCGCCATCTCCAGCGCCATCGCCGCGCCGTGGCTGCAGCGGGCCGCCGTCTCCTCTCCGGGCTGCACCTCTTCATCAACCTCTCCATCAAGTGTGCTCACCATGACCATGTGTGAGTAGTCTCCCCCGAGGCTGAGGGCTCTACCGGTACCTATGTGGTTTACCTCTCTCTCCCATGGTGTGATCTTTATGTGATCATGAGTATTGCTAGTATCGCTGAATTCATATGCAATGTTTATGCTACTCAAGTGATTGTATCTAGTTTCTGGAGTCATTGTGACAACACGGTATCAAGGTGACAGTGTGGGTACTTGTGTGACTCTATGAATAATTTAGACATTTATCATGGTTTATTCTTGAGAATTGTGGTGTTTGTTTACTCAGAATTTGAGGAGTGCTTTTGCAGCCCTACACATAGTACTCTTGTGTTATCAAGAAGGATAATAATCCCGAGTATCATTTACTTGCATTCAGTTGTGCTAACATGTTGAGAGGTACCACTAGTGAAAGTATGATCCCTAGGCCTTGTTTCTAAGCATTGAAACACCGTTTACATCAAGTTCTGCTACATGTTTGCTTGCTGCCATTTTTATTCCAGATTGCAATTACTACTTGTAATCATCCATATCACTTGTATTTCACTATCTCTTCGCCGAACTAGAGCACCTATACATCTGACAAGTGTATTAGGTGTGTTGGGGACACAAGAGACTTCTTGTATCTTAATTGCAGGGTTGCTTGAGAGGGATATCCTTGACCTCTACCTCCTTGAGTTCGATAAACCTTGGGTGATTCACTTAAGGGAAACTTGCTGCTGTTCTACAAACCTCTGCTCTTGGAGGCCCAACACTGTCTACAAGAATAGAAGCGTGCGTAGACATCAAATACCAGCTTCGAGAAGTTTCAATACCTCATTTCTTACCACATCCTTCATTTTAGGAATTAGACGACGTTGATGTTCAACAACAGGCTTTGCATCATCTTCCATGTTGATGGCGTGTTGGCAAATAGAGGGGGAAATCCCCTTCAAGTCATCAAGAGTGTATCCAATAGCTCCTCGGTGTTTCTTCAATATTTCCAATAATCTTTCTTCTTCAAAACCTGAAAGCTTAGAACTAATAATAACAGGATATGTTTTCTTATCATCAATATAAGCATATTTAAGATTATCAGGTAAAGGTTTCAAATCAAAAACAGGATCTTCCTTTGGTGGTGGTGTTGTACCTAAATCTTCAACAGGTAAATTTTGTTTAAGAATGGGTTGACGAAAGAAAATTTCGTCAAGCTCATTCCTTTCTTCCCTAAAGACTTCACTCTCGTGATCCTCCAAATGTTGCTGCAAAGGATCATTAGGAGCAAGAGCAATAGATGCAAGTGTTCAACTCTAAAATCCTCATTAGGCAATTCGGTTTCATAAGGAGTTTTGGCAAATTTAGAGAAATTAAACTCATAAGATTCACCAGCAAATTTAGTCAAAGTTTTCTCTTTCTTGCAATCTATAATAGCTCCACAAGTATTTAAGAAAGGTCTACCAAAAATAATAGGACAAGTTTTACTAGCAGCAGAACCAAGTACCAGAAAATCAGTAGGATATTTAATCTTACCACATAAAACTTCCACATCTCGAATAATACCAATTTCACAAGAACCAATTTCATGCATGAATAACCACATCAATCTCTTCAAGTTCACAAGAACCAATTTCATGCATGATTTCCCTGTAAAGCTCATAAGGAATAGCACTGGAACTTGCACCAATATCACATAAACCATAATAACAATGATCACCTATTCTAACAGAAAACATAGGAACACTAGTCTTCCTAGATTTACTAGGATGTGAAATAATATTAGAAGCATCTTCACAGAAGATGATGTGCCCATCTTCTACACTTTCAGTTACAAGGTCCTTAATTATCGCTACAGCAGGTTCAACAGTTATTTGCGCATCAGGTTCTATAGGTTTCTTTGCACTTTTGTTAACCACACTAGTTATAACAGAATATTCCTTCACTTTAGCAGGAAAAGGAATTTTTTCAATATAAGCTTCAGGAAGAATGTGATCAACAGTTTTAACTTCAATACATCTACCTATAGGTAAATCAGTTTTATCTTTATAAGGTTCATGATACTTATTAAAACTCTTCCTAGGCAATTCGAAATGAGAGGCAAAAGCTTTATAAAAATTTGCAACAACTTGAGAGTCAAGACCATAAGCAGCACTCATATTTCGAAATTTATCAGTATCCATAAAAGCTTTAATGCATTCATAATCATATTTTATACCTGACTCTCTACCTTTGTCGTTCTCCCATCCTTCAGTATTCTCCTGAATCCGATCAAGAAGGTCCCATTTAAACCCTTCTTTGTTGCGCGTGAATGATCCAGAACAAGCAGTATCTAGCAAGGTTTTATCTTGAAAAGAAAGTCTTGCATAGAAATTATCAATAATGACATTAGCAGGAAGCTCATGAATAGGGCATTTGAGCATTAATGACTTCAATCTCCCCCACGCTTAGGCAATACTCTCTCCATCATGAGACCAGAAGTTATATATGCGGTTTCGGTCTTTGTGAATTTCACTTGGAGGATAGAATTTAGAATAAAATAGAGGCATAATTTCCTTCCAATCAAGAGAACGCCCATTCTTCAGCAGTTTATACCAATGTGCCGCTTTACCAGACAGCGACAAAGAGAATAGTTTCTTCTTAACTTCATCCATAGAAATACCTGGACACTTGAACAACTCGCATAATTCATGTAAAACAGTAAATGATCTCCAGGATGGACAGTTCCATCCCCTTCATAGCGGTTATTCGTAACACATTCAATAATTTTCATAGGTATTTTATATGGAATTACTTGCTCACCTGGCGCCTCATCTACTACCTTTGCAGTAGTAGTAGATTTTCAAATAGGAATTCAAGAGAAGACCTCTCCATAATGAAATATAGCAGCAGGCAGAAATAAAAACAGCACGTACAGTAAGAGTTTTCCTTACCAATTCCACTTACCAATAGCGCTTCACTCCCCGGCAACGGCGCCAGAAAATAGTCTTGATGACCCACAAGTATAGGGGGTGTATCATAGTACTTTCGATAAATAAGAGTGTCGAACCCAACAAGGAGCAGAAGGTGTTGACAAGCAGTTTCGATGAAGGATTCACTATAAATGCTCACAGACAAGTTTTTAGGGATTTTTGATATAGCAGATAAATAAAATACAAGTAAGTAAAATGCGGGAATAATAATTGCAGCGAGTGGCCCAATCCTTTCTACAGCAAAGGACAAGCCGGTTTGTTTACTTATGATGACCAAACGTTCTTGAGGACACACGGGAATCTAGTCTAGTGCTTTCGCTTCATATAGTTGATTAATCTTCATTGTTTTGATAAGTGTTGTGTGGGTGAACCTATGCTAATGCACCGCCCTTCCTAGGACTAATACATACTTGTGATTATACCCCCTGCAAGCATCCGCAAATACAAGAAAGTAATTAAGATAAATCTAACTACAACCTTAAACTCTGAGATCCTGCTATCCCTCATGCATCGATATACCAACGGGGGTTCAGGTTGCTGTCACTCCGGCAACCGCACAATTGGCAAACGAATACACAATGCATTCCCCTAGGCCCATAAAGGTGAAGTGTCATGTAGTCGACGTTCACATGACACCACTAGAAGAAAAACTGCACAACTTAAATATCAAACCATTAAATATTACTCAACATAATTCACTACTAACATTTAGACTTCACCCATGTCCTCAAGAACTAAACGAACTACTCACAATACATCATATGGATCACGATCAGAGGTGATATAATGATGAATAACAATCTGGACATAAACCTTAATTCAACGGTTTCACTCAATAGCATCAACCACAAGGAGTAATTAACACCGAGAAAGTTTCCCCTATGAACTACACAAGATTCAACCCTAGATGTTACAGCGGAACGGAGTGGAGTGGTGGAGATGACAGTGTCGGCGGTGGAGATGATGGTGATGATGATCCCGATGAAGTCTAGCTCGATGATGGTGACGATGGCGATGATTTCCCCCCTCCGGGAGGGAATTTCCCCGGCAGATTTCTCCCTGCCGGAGAGCTTTTTTCTCTCTGGTGTTTTTCGCCTCGAGGAGGCGGCTCTGTCTATCCTCGATGATCCCCCGAGTCTTTGGGTTTCTGGATGATGAAGTACGCGAAGGGGCGATGGCTGAGGTGGGCCTGGGCCTCCTCCCCATATGGTGGCGCGGCAGCATAGGGGGTCGCGCCACCGTGTGGGGAGGGCCCACGGTGGCCCACCTTGGTCTCCCTTTTTGGCTCCCTCCGTCATCTGAAAAAATAGGAGCTTCTATATATTTTCCTCGTATTATTGAACTCCGGAAATATCGTATCTTGACGATGCTTTTTCCAGCAGAATCCTGACTCCGGTGAATAATCCTCCAATAATGATGAAACATGCAAAACAGGTAAAATAACATAAGTATCATCTCTAAATATGAAATATATCAATGAATAACAGTAAATTATGATATAAAATAGTGATACAAAATGGATGTATCAAGTAGCAATATGCAAAATAGTTTATGAAGTGATATCAAGTATTCAAGCAAGGATGTTCATTGATAGTTCACAAAGTGTAACATAGAAGATAGTAATATGGACCACATGTATGCATAATGATAAGTAAGAACATCCTACATTGGTCATAGAGTGTAGATGAAAATCTGAATATAAAAGGTGGACACTTTGGAAAGATGTATATGTGAGTAGAGGTAAAGCATGCATAAGTTTCATCTAACTTCCAAACTCTTCTACTTAAGTTAATGATTGCAATGTGGAATTCTTGGTGTCAAGCTCTCATTACCACTATCATAGCATCTTGAATGATTAAAGTTTAATATGAAAGCAAATATGAGTAGTGTGCTTGATAAAGTAAAGGTTGGGTGTCTCATGCCCCTTGAATACAAGTACCTACACCATGATTACTCACTTAGGAAACAAAGCAAGTTCAAGTTATATATCATTGTAAGTAATAATAGTATCATCAAGAGCGTCAACTGGGGTACCTCTTGTCCCAGGATATGGAAGAAGCCCATATCAAAATGACAAGACAGACAAACAAGATGAACAACCTCAACACCCTTTTTATTTACCATTGGAATAGCTTTTTATTATAAGGTGCATCACAGACGGTTCACCATAGCATGTAAGTAAATTTCCACCATGAATGATGCATGGCTTAGATTAGCGGCCCAGGCGTCTCTCTAACCATTTATACAAACTCATTTAAACTACTTCATTTCCACCTTATTTCACCATGATAGGCATCCATAAACAAAAGTACATGATATCAATTAAATGAGATGAAGGAGCATGTTGAAAGCTTTGCATGTGACAACACATATGGGCTAACTCCCAACCTCGGACATTTATCAAGCCACTAGCATCATATTATTAATCACAATGGGTCATGTTTTATTTATGCAATAAAAATAGAGTTGTGCATCAAGTTCGTGAGAGCTATATAACCAACTTTTCCCATAACAATTAATAACATAAACATTTTCATTCAGAGGTATAGATAACACAAATATCATGATATACATACTCGGAATAGCATAAAGCCATTAGGTAGATATGGTGGACTCACTGGAATAACTTTGGTTGAAGGTGTTGGATACAAGTTTTTGCTTGTTGGAATATTTGGGCTAGCAAGAGGGAGAAAATTGACCATCTAGATGCATGCATGAGTGTCCATAGAACTAACTAATCCATGTTAAACAAAGTAAAATAACATTCAGCATCAAAACATGAATAAGTGATAGTTCTTGATAAAGCATATGCAAATTAATACTCATAAACAAGCTCATGAATCCTGCAACTATATGTATCATTAAAAATCAACTCAAACATCCCTTTTTCCAATATGATAAAATAATCCAACATATTTCAACACATATTTCCAGTAGCTCTTTCTCATATAAATGATAATGTGGTGGTCTCACAAAATAACAAACAAACCAAAAACAAGCAAAAAGACGCTCCAAGTTTTATGCGATAAAGTGTTTCGATCGAAAAACAGAAGTTAGACGTGTGCAAACCGAGAGTGTGTAGGTCCAGTGGGGTTGTATTCACATCCCCAAGCTTATTGTCTTCACCATCCTTGGATAACTCTTGGTGCATCTCCTCCAATCCCTGTGAAAAAACTTCAAAACACCGTTTCTCCCATTTTCTTTTCTGTGGGGTGCATTAGTAGTGATAAACAAATAGGTTTATTGCTGCATATAATCCTTAAACAAAACATCAATGAAAAGTGGCAACTACAGTTCAAATATGAGCTCATTCGGAGTTACAGAATAATAATTAAAAATCATACCGTGCACAGATTCGTGCAGGAATAAAATCTCCGAACGCTATAAGCAACTTTTCAAGACCAAAATGGGTAAAACTTGGCACTTTATTAAAAAAACTCTAGAAACTAAACTAAAAACAAACTCTCTTGATACAGCAAGAGGACTGTGGCGCCCTGACCCGACTGCTATACAGTGATGTTGTGTGTCACCGGTTAAGCGATACAACCGGAGGTTACGGGTTTACCAATCCCTGGCCAAAACCTTTGGCAGGCGTTGCTGGGTACACCTCACTCCAGACAACGCAACACCCCGACTGATGCCTCAACACAGGCACAACTATCAAAGCATAATAATAAGATCAAGACTTGTGGAACAACTGGCACATTACAGACTCTATGACTCAAAGCATTATAGTTCAACTCTTATAATAGAGAAAGATAGCAAATATTACAACCAGAGGTCACCGACCCAACAGTACAACAAGCGGAAGCAAATTAAGTTGTTCTAACAACAAGAACCAAATTATGGCCTAAGAGGCCTACAGATAAACATTCCCAGCGCCAGATGTTCCGAGATGTCCCAAGCTGCCACCTGGGAACCCCAGACTACTCGTCGACTTCAACGAAGAACCCACCTTCGAGGTCGAAGAAGTCCTCCTCTGAAATCAAATAAACAACGTTGAGTTCGATGAACTCTGCAAGATTATTAGAGCTACTAGCTCGATGATTGGCTTACAAAGGTTGTATGGTGGTTTTGCATAAAGCTAGTTTTCTTTAGAAAAGACATAACTCCATGGCATCGACTAATCAGAATATTTTCAAATGGGGTAAGAAGTAAACTCTTTTCTTCTGATCATCTTCAACAACCACCAACATCAACCACTGTCTCTGTCTACGAAGGTACCTCCCCGAATCACCCTCGAGGAAGTCAGCCTTTCATTTTTGGTAGTACCTTTAGTACTCAGGTTTTTATCATTCCGTTCAAGTTATTCTATGGTCTTACCTTCACTTCCCAAGTTCGTCCGTAACCGTGGACACGGCTTTTCGAAAAGATTTAACCCTGCAGGGGTGCACTGTGTTTGCCTTCGGTACCGCCCGGCTCATTGCCTACACGTAGCTCTCTTCCGGGGAAAGCCGGCTGAGTGGGAACGGTTACAACCTTTACCTTGTTAAAGACTAACCCAGGATCATTAGTGAGGACGGGATAGCCATGCCTGCAACACCCTGTCCCGTGGCCACTCATTGTCCTAATACTACCATCCTCATCTCAGTATTGGCCACCGTCTTCACGCACGCGCAAATGGAAGCTCAAACTAGAGGACCCTGGCTAGTCCCGCCCAAGTTAGTTGGTCGACGAGGGCTCCATATACCCCACCGAATGGAAGCGCGCTCATTCTTGGTTCAAGAGGTAGAGAACTCGCACCTAGGCGGCGAGAACGAGACAACCCACCACATTCCATGTGGCCTCTCATCCCCACCTTTAAGCATGTTTATTATCGGTATCCACATTTCTCCACCATTATCCGGACATTCCGTCAACAATTCCAACAACGAAATATCCACCGGACAACTAAGCATTTAACTAAGCATGGCTAAGCATATACAGTACATAGTTAATTAACTCAGGCCAACAAAGTAATCCTATGGATATTAGGAGGGAACAGGTATTGGCATCGGAAACATAATGCAACTATAGGATACTCTAATCCAACCAAATTGACATTTGGAACCGCATGCAATATTATAGTGGAGAAAATATTTGCGGAAAACATAGGAGGAGACATGCTCAGAGGGGGGGGTTACGCTTGCCTTGCTCGGCAGGTTGGTAAGACGGGTCGTCAGGGTATTGCGGTGGAACCCCGACTGCTTGATCTATGGATGTATAAGAACACCGGAAAACACAATCAAATACCACACCATATAAAACAAGTGCAATGCACAAGCACATGATGATATGACATTTTATATGCACCATAGAAATATTAAACATGACCAACAAGTTAAATGGGGTCCCAGATATATTTACTGCAATATTTGGGATAATCAACATGTTTAACTTAATGATATTCACCAATTTTGCAAATATGCAGTACTGAAATCATGCTCAAACATGCATGAGGATGATGCTAGAGCAAAGGTATTTTCATACTGAGCATTTTGATATAAAGAACACATTTTTCTGATTAACCAATGAAAAGTTATTGCATTTCCAATATTGGATTTAGTGCTGCCATTTTACCAAAATGAGTTTAGCAACATGGAAACTAATTAACCAGGATGGAAAATAAGGTGAAAAATGAGGTATACTAGTTGCTGAACATTTTGGTAGTTTAAACTTAATTTTTGGAGCAATATTATTAGAGTTATGAATTTTCTAAATTCATCTTCATTTCTGCCCTTTTTCTGAAATGCAAGAAACATTTATTTCCAGTACTTATTTCAACATGAAATTGTCATGAAAAATGTAAGATTTCTTCCCCTGGTCATTTAGAGACCAAGTTTGCATTTTTCTGATTTATAACTAAAAAGATATGCATTTTCTAAAATCTATTTCTTTTCTGCCAAATTCTTAACTTTAATAAAACATCAATAAAGCAAGTTTATTTGGATGTGGGAGTTATATAAACTTACAGGTTGTGTTCTTCTGAACATTTTGGTATATCATTTGTAACTTTTGGACAAGTAATCAAAAAAGTTATTGATTTTACAATTCTATACATATTTCTGCCTTTTATTCATTTTTCCAGAAAAATCGCACGGGAACGTTTTTCACTCAGCCCTGGGCTAGCCCGTGCCACTGACGGCTGGGCCCGTGGCCACGGTGGCATCCACGTGGGCGAGCGAGGCCCACGCTGGCTTCGACCGCGACAAGGCCGTGCCCGTGGCGCGCTGGGTGCGGTGAGCGCCGACGGTGGCGAGCTCGCGCGGGATGGACAGAGCGCTCGAGGGGACGATCTACTGAACGCAAACGACGCCCGCGGCTACGGACTACCTACTGGTGGCGCCACAGACCCAATGGTCACCGGCAAATGCTCCGGCGACGGGCTACGGCGGAGGTACGCTACGGTCGCGGCGGGGGCTACGGCTACATGGCGATTTAGAGCGCGAAAGAGAGGTCGGGGATGTCCAGCAGGACCGTGAGCTCACCCTCGATGCGTGGGCACTCGCGGCGTAGACGAAGGAGGTCGGAGGCGGTCGTGAGCTTGGTCGACGTCCGGCGGCCAGAGAGGAAGAAGACGGCAATGCGGCGGCTATCCCGGGCTCGTCTCTTCGATTCCTTGTGCGGGGAAGGAGAACCAGACACGGCGGTGGCGATGGCGGTCTCAGATTTACTCGGGGCGGCCTAGAACGGCGGCGGAGCTCGGTACGGCTCGGCCATGGCAGGAAAAAGGGAGGGGGAGAGCTGGGGGAAAATATCGGGGAGAGAGAGAGCGAGTGGCGTCGTGGTGTTCTTATCCACCTCGTGGTGGACAGCGGCGAGCAGGGGAGGCTCGGCGGAGAGCTGGCGTGGCTCGAGCAAGCTCGGCGCGCGCGGTCGCTACAGAGGACGATGACCATTTTGCAAGAAAGCCCCTGGAAAACATTTCGTTATTTACATTCCAGTCCTTTGTGGTTCTGTTTTTAAAAGACAGTGCTGTTTTTGAATTATTTGAGGCACTTTTACACTTCCAAAAATTATGCCAATTTTTGTGTATCCTCCCTGCACCTTGGGCAAGCACTCCAAGAAATATGAATGCATTTGGAGTCCATTTGCTTGGGGAATAAAATGGGGAGTTGCTTATGGCCATTTTTGGATAACTCAAATTTATAAAACTTTTGAATTATCTGCGCAAGTCCAAAATATTCTTTGTGAACCCTTGGAATTTCCTTGACAAATAGGAAATTGGATTTGTATTTGTGTTGGCAAAAACAAGCACAGTTGAATTGCAAGGATTGGATTGGTTTGCAAGTCTGAGTACTTTGATTGATTTGGGAAGTTGGGTAATCCCCCCATAACTATGACAAGTTTCATGAGGATGATTATACTTATTAGCATGATCATTTTCAGAATTAGTACCAAAGAGATTTTCAATATCAAAAGTACTATGCTTTTCCAAATCATGATCACTGCTATAAGTAATAGGCATAGGATCATCATCGAATTCAGACTCATCAGCAACAACTATAATAGAAGCAACATGCTTAGGGGAGGATATTGTTTCCTCTTTTTCATTAATAAGAGTAAAACAAACATTAGTCCTCTCATATTTTGGTAAGGTAGTCCCATATTTTATAATATGTTGTATGTAAGTGTTGGCATGGCAATTATTAACATAATAGAGATAACATCCATGTAACACGCTATTCATATCAAAAGCACTCATATCTAACGAAGAAGTTTTTCTTGATAACTCTTCACACCCCAAAAGTAATGTAAGTTCATCATGTTGATTAGGAGTGATCATGTTATCACAAAAGTCTCCCGCAATATCCTTATTGGAGGCTGAGCATTGGAATTTGAAATGCCCCTCTTTATAGCAAAGTTCACAAACAAAAGGATATATGGCACAAACTTTTTCACCAAGATCATATAGAGCCTTGCTCCACATTCTAGTTTTTTCATTCTTATGATGGATACAATATTCTTCTTCGATTTGATTCTTTTCACAAGGTCTAAGTGCTCCACAAAAATTAACAAGCTTATAAGAAATAGTATTTTCAGAAGTTTGAGCATGTTTATTGCAATCATTAATAACAATTTTATTTTCCATGCAAGTGTCTTTAAAAGGTTCGTGATACTTGTCCCAATTTTCTTTAGGAACATTCATATGAGAGGCAAAGGTTTTACAACAATTAACCATAATTTGAGAATCAAGACCAAATTTAGCACTAAGCTCATGAAAACTAGCAGTTTCAGTGAAAGCCTTAGCGCAAGCATACTCATAGTTTATACCTGATTCTTTACCTTTGTCGTTATCCCAATCTTCAGTATTGCGTTGAATTGTTTCAAGAAGATCCCAATTAGCTTCAACCTTCTTACTTGTGAAAGAACCGCTTGAACATGCATCTAGATGATCCTAGTAATGACCTGAAAGCCTTCCATAAAAATTAATGACAATTATTTCCTTAGGAAGCTCATGGTTAGGACATTTGAGTATTAATGTTCTCAGTCTTCCCCAAGCTTGAGCAATGCTTTCTCTATTATGAGGATAAAAATTGAAAATGTAACTCCTAGCTAGTTGCACTTCATGAAGAGGACGAAATTTAGAGTAAAAGAGAGATTCAAGCTGTTTCCAATTCGAAGGACGATCATCCAGCATCCTATACCACTCCTTTGCTTTGTCCTTAAGTGAAAATGGAAATAATTTCCTCATGACATCTTCTCTTGATAAACCTGCAACCTTAAACAACTCACAAAGTTCTGTAAGTTTCAACAAGTGATCTTGTGGATGGACTGTTCCATCCCCTGCATAACGTTCATCCATAACGAATTCAACAATTTCCATAGGTATTTCAAAAGGGATACTTTCAGTAGGTTGATTTAGAACATTACAAGCACCATTAGAGTTATCACATATAGGAGACAAAGTATTATCAAAGCAATTTTTATCCTTCAAAGCTGGGAAACCAAAAGGATCCTTTTCATAAAAACTAGCTTCCCCAAGCTTAGGCTTTTCCATAGCATTAGCAATAGTAGTGTTCAAAGAATTCATGCTAATAACATTGGTATCACTATTATGCAAACAAACTTCCATAGATTTTTTAATTTTCTGCTCAAACACATCATGTCCTAACTCAAGATAAATTTCATAAAGCTCTCTAATTTTTTTGTTGTTTTCCATTTTCTAATTTTTATGGGTTTTTGATATATAAAACTAATGAGAAACTCACAACCAAACAAGTTTAAAGGAACCTCCCCAAGCTTAGATGATTGCAAGATATAAAGTCTAGCGGGGAGGAGCGGAGAGGCGGTGAGACGCGATGGCAGCGGCGGAGAGCTCCGGCCATCGCGGAGAGAGAGAGAGAGAGGGGATTTGCGCATGTTTTTGCAGAAACATCCTCCTGTTTTCCTCCAATTGCAACTTAGTCCTTCCCCTCGTAAAACTGTGGGCTGCGGAGCTATTTCCTGGTTTGCGAGGGAGATTTAAATCCGGTACGGAGATGGCGCTGGGACCGTCGGATCGGGAACGGACGGCCCAGATCACGCGCGGCACTGTAGGGAACTGTTCATCGAACAGTACCCAACAGATCCGGGCCGTCGAATCGCGATCCAACGGCCCAATTTTGGAGCGCGGAGCCTCCAAGAAGTTCCCCTAGCATATAGGGGAGATGATATAGGGCGCCCGTTAGCGCCGCTTAGCACTCGCGGCGCCTACACAGTTTCTTAATTGGGCCGGCCCATATTCCCGCGCGAGTAAAAAACCTTCGAGCGCGACCAAAAATTCTGCGAGACGGAGAATCGAACTTGCAATCTCCTAGCGAATCTACATGGACGAACACTGCACTAGCCAACTATTCCATGCAATGCTTCTGTCATAAGTCATAACTGTTCCATAACCTTTTAAATACGTTTACTTTTGTGACAGATTATTATTATTTCTTTCCTGTTTTCGAACCATTTTAAATATGGAGCCATATTTAAATTCAGAACCATTTTTAAATTTAGAACCATTTTTTAAATTTGGAACCATTCTAAATTTGGAATCATTTTTAAATTTGGAACCATTTTTAAATTTGGAAACATTTTAAATTTGGAACCATTTTTAGATTTGAAACCATTTTAAAATTTGGAACCATTTTCAAAACGGAACCATTTTAAATTTGGAACCATTTTAAATTTTGGAACCATTTTCAAAATGGAACAAATTTAAATTTGGAACCATTTTCGAAAATGAAAAATTTTCAAATTTGAAACCATTTGTAGATTTGGAGAACCATTTTTTAATTTTGAACCATTTTTTAAAATTTGGAACCATTTTAAATTTGAAACCATTTTAAATTCGGAACCATTTTTAAAATGAGCAAATTTTAAAAATTGGAACCATTTTAAATTCGGAATCATTTTCGAAAATGGAACCATTTTTTAATTTGGAACCATTTTAAAAATGGTACAATTTTTAAAAATGAACCATTTTCAAATTTCTAACCATTTTAAATTCGGAACCATTTTCAAAATGGAACCATTTTTTAATTTGGAACCATTTTCAAAAAATGGAACCATTTTAAAAAATGAACAATTTTCAAAATTGGAACCATTTTTAATTCGGAACCATTTTCAAAATGGAACCATTTTTAAAAATGAACAATTTTCAAATTTGGAACCATTTTTTATTTGGAACCATTTTTAATTTGGAACCATTTTCAAAATGGATCCATTTAA
The DNA here is from genome assembly GCA_947311845.1 of Poa pratensis. Lineage (NCBI taxonomy): Eukaryota > Viridiplantae > Streptophyta > Magnoliopsida > Poales > Poaceae > Poa > Poa pratensis. The sequence goes on from CAMZMU010000027.1 coordinate 29,667,616, forward strand.
AAATGAACAATTTTCAAATTTGGAACCATTTTCGAAAAATCGTAACCATTTTCAAAAATCGGAACCATTTTCGAAAAATCGGAACCATTTTTTCGGCTCGGAGCCATTTTTTTTGGTTCGAAACCATTTTCGAAAAATCAGAACCATTTTCAAAAATCAGAACCATTTTTCGGTTCGGAATCATTTTAAAAAATCGAAACCATTTTTTCGGTTCGGAACCATTTTCAATAACCAGAACCATTTTTTCGGTTCAGAACTATTTTTGAAAAATCGGAACCATTTAAAAATCGGAACCATTTTTTATTCAGAACCATTTTTTTTTGGTTCGGAACCATATTTTAAAAAAAACATTTTTCGGTTCAGAACCATTTTAAAAAAGCAACCATTTTCGAAAAATCAGAACCATTTTTAAAAATAATTATTTTCCAAAATATGAACCATTTTCAAAATAAGCAAAAATTAAAACATAAAAGGAAAAATAAGAAAGTGAAACAGAAAAACAAAACGGGAAAAGAAACAGAAAAATAAAACGGAAAATAAAAACGAAACAGGAAAAGAAAACAGAAAAAAGAAAGAATAAAAAAGGAAAACTAAAATGAAAGAGAAAAAGAAATCTGGGAACTCAAAACTGGAAACAAATAAAAGGGAGAATAATGATATATTAACGTAAACGTCAGTGAAGCCTACTGGTTCTGTACCTCGTACGCGCACGAGCAGGTGCTACGTTCGAATCTCCGCTGGAGCACTATTATCTTGATTTTTAGCAGTTGAGGAGCCCCTACTGGGCCGGCCCAGTTACTCTGCTCGACCGAGACTCTTCAGGCGGCGCTGAAGTTCAGGGGCGCTCGCGGGCGGCATATAGGAATCGCGACATATAGGGGTAATTATGATCTAAACGTGGTCCTCGACGCAGGAACAAGCTGCTGCAAAAGCCCAAAGCGCAGGCCTCCCTTCTTGGTCGCCTACATGTTTACCCATGGGCTTGTAGAAGAGAGCCATAGATTAGCAATGTCTCTAGCATGGACAACCCATACTTCAACCGTGGCCCAGTACAAAGCATGAGTGTACAGCTAGTCCATTAAATAATCTCAAAAAAAAACTTGTCCATTAGAAGAAACCAAATCAGAAACCTTTTTCATTTTCAGACGAAATCAGAGACCTAATCACCGGTCCAGAAAGCATACAGAAAAAAAATCCACGCATATGCCGCCACCATGGCACCGCATCGGCGCCAGCTTACACCACTCGGTGCGAGCGCACTTGCGCGCCGACCCTTCCACGTGAAGCGATGCCCGCACCGGAAAACCGATCAAGACGCTCAAGCAACCATCACGCAGACAGCGATCCCTTTTTAGCTGGACCTGGACGCCAGTCACCTTTGATAAAACCAATCTCACTAGTAGTACGGATACACCGATCGATCACAAGGCGTGAACGGCAAGCGTGCACGCACGTCCGCTCTGGGTCGAGCTGCTCGCGATATGCGCCGTTCCTGGCATATCATGCTAGGAACTAATCATGCTAGCAGGGTTGTAATCCAAGTCTAATCCACGAAAAATTTGGGCTGGGGCCCTGACGTGTGCCTGCCGGCGAACAGATTAAGCATCATCACTAATCGCACCGCGCGATCACGCACATGGACAACCGGGCCGGCGACAGTGTGCTCGAGCGCGACAGGTGTTCTTCCTCGCGCATCCACCGGCACGTCGTTCGTGGCGGCATACGCATGACGTGATTGAAGGAAAACAAGTTGCGCCGGCGGAGCGCAGCCTTGCGGATGGAAGCATTCATGCCACGCACCGCTAGATCAGTTGGCTGTGCCATGGTTGGAAACTGGACACTGAACTTGAACACAGAATCCGCAGCCAGCAGCCCATCCATCAGCCGCCGTGTGCTGTCCATGTTTGTAGCCGCCGTAGTGTTTTTTTTTTTTTGGCAAATTTGTCGGCGTAGCATGGTTGAGCCCTGCAAACTTGCGCTAAGACCGCTACAGAGAACGAGATATGTATATATTTCAGTATTTGCATGTTAAATAACACGCACGACCTGTGATTTCTCTGATAAATGGGGTGAATTCCGGCTTGAAGATAAAATCAAATGTTTACTGCACTCCTCTAGATTAAAAAAGGCGCACTTTTTTTTCATCATATTCATCACCCCTCGGATGAATGGTTGGGACGATTATCCTTTGTAAGTAAAACTTTCGGATGAAAGGGACATATAACTATTTATGCTTATTACATTTTGCCTATACGGTCATTTAATAATATAGTGCAAAATAAAATGTTCATTTTTTTCATATAAAGGAAAAAAAATAGAGGATTAGCATAACGCTAGTAAAGAACCAGAGCAAAGAGAAACACACTAAAAATACTCTAATCTTAGTTTTAGTGGATTTTTTTTTTGAATTGAAAATTTACCGAATGCTCTTTTTATATTGAATAATAGCCACAAAATCAAATTCTAAGTGATCATGTTAATTATGATTCAACTACTCAAGTTTACAAAAATACAATGTTTTCAAAAAACAATTGCATATGTACTCCTGTCTTATACATGTATTTGTTTCGACTGTTGCGCTTTTAGAACCTCGTGGTATGAAAATAAGACATTTTTCTAAAGTAAAAATATATAATTTTTTACCAAATTTATTAAAATACAATCAACAACTATAATGATTTATTGCTAGAACTATTGCGACATTGGAAAGATTGATGCTTTTTTTTTACATCTGGACATACTTTATATTATTTGACTTTAAACTAAATTTATGTGTCGGCATGGAGGAAATAGATTAGTGGAACTTTCAGAGAAGTCGAATTAATATATGACTTCTCGCGAAATCCATTTGGTCGCCCAAGTGCACATGCATCCAGTATTTAAAAACAAGGTTTTAATATTTGAGAAATCCAAAATAAATTAATGCTGATACATGTTCAAATTTACGTATTGAAAAATTTATCCGGATTTCGTGGGAGACAGACATTTTTCATATAAGTGTAAAAGGACTAAAATATTTATATAAGCGCTAATATTTGTCTTCTTAGACAAGCCACCAAAAATCTCGGTTTTTTAGTGAAACGACTTTATGAACGATGTTAACATCTATGTACAAGTATTTTTTTATATTCAAATGCGGTTGCACTGCATTTTATATACACGTGATCGTACTCCGGCCTACTAATATGCGAGCTAGGGAAGTTAGGGTGTGTTTGGTAGCCTGGGTGGGCTATCTTCTCCCATACAAGCTGAGTCCACCCAGGTTGACCACATGCAAGTGTGTTTTTTGTGTTACGTTTGGTAGATCGTATGAGCTGAGCTGAGCTCAGTTGAGACGTTGTTTGGTAGGTCGTATGAGTTGAGCCATGCGCTAGAAAATTAAAAAGCATCCGGGCCCCTAGAAAAAACAATCGGTCCCTGCACAAAGAAAACAAAAAGCAATCAAGCCCCTGGATGGACACCTCAGCCTCCGGCGCTGCCGCCGGCGAGAGGAGCCACGACACGCGCCTTCGCTGGGATGTGGAGCTCCTCTGCTGCTCCGCCCGTGGTGGACGGCGTCCTCTGCAGCGACGGGCGGCGTCGGGAGCGCGACCTTGGGTGGCGTCGAGGGCGCGGCGACGACCGGCGGTGTGGCGCCGTCCTCTGCGGCGTAGGGGGAGCGACGGTCGGCGGCGGACTCTGCGCCGGTCGGGGGCGTCCTCTACGGCGGTCGGCGGCGTTGGGGAGAAAGGAGCAGTGCCGCTCGGGTGGGAGAGAGAGGAGCTCGGGATGGGAGAGAGGAAGACGTGAAAAGAAATGTGAGAGAGAAAGAAGGGCGGGGCAGGGTCTGGGGGTGGGGCGCGCGGGGGCAGCGGATGGAGCGAGCCGGGAGAGAAGCTCGATTCTGACTTCTCTCCTCAGCCTGGCTGAGGGGCCTTTTCTGGGTGAGGTGGGCACTGCCCAGTTCGTCAAACCGGGCTACCAAACAGCTAAAAGTGGGGTGAGGAGAGATTTTCTCGGTTGGCCCGGGCTACCAAACACACCCTAGTTCCGGAGGTGGTACCGTGGTACGAGCATGCTACAAGATCTACAAGCCTACAACTACAACCCCTTAGGCCCTTCGAGGCCGATCCCCTGTTCAAAAAAAAACCCCTTGGGCCAACAGGGAGAGAAGTGTAAGCAAAGGTCAACAAAATTAACAATCTGGCTGTCACCGTAAAGGAGAACAGTGATTAATTTTAATCATGAGGTGCTTCGCTGATACAGTTTACTGTCAGTACCGGTCCCCTCGCGGCCATTTGAATGGAAGCATAGGCATCGCCCCACCCGTGCTCAGAAGACTCTGCTACAGTCTACAGGACCAAAACGTATGATCAGGGTTCAAGGATGTACCTCGGATAGGAGCCGCCTTTTCCGCTTTGTCTTCGTTCATGTGCTTTGTCCTGCCGCTGTTGGAGGGAAATTCAAATTCAAAACGCCATTGACACTTGGCAACAGATTGCTGACGAAGCTATACAGTTGACTTGTACTCAGATTTAAAAACACACTTTTGTATTGCGCCTGCTTCTGTTTTGACTCACACAAGTTCTATATGAAATGGAGTACAATGATACTGACAGATACTAATGCCGACGCGTCCAGTTGTTGTGCATACGTAATTCCGTTTTGTTAGATTATCGCTGTGTTGCAGAACCCTCTCGACCCCTCCCCTCGTTCCCCACCGACAGGAACAGCGGCGATTTTTGGGCGTCCCCCGTGTGCACCAGCTCGCCGGCGGCGATTCGCCCGATTCCTCGCCCTCCGCGGCCGCTCCGGCGGCGGGAGGACGGGGGATCGACGGATCCCGCCGTGTATATAGTCTAGGTGTGCGTGGGTGGCTTGCCGGCGGCGCTTTGGAGGCGGAGGCGCGGCCGGAGAGGCCTTTTGGAGGTGGTGGTCCTCTCCTCTTCCCTCGGCGACGCCCTGGGCAGATCTGCCACCGCTGGTGCGTCCGCTGCTCCCCGGAGTCGCGGCGTGCCTTCCCCGAGCTGGCGACCGTGGTGGCGGTGGCGGCTCCTGTACATGGGGTCCTGGATCCCCCGCCGACGTGCGGGGAGGTGCTTTTGCTTAACATCTCAGGGAGTTTGCAGGTGGGTTCTTCTCCTTCTTCGGCGATCTCGGTGGGCTGGGTGGAAGAAGGGTGGTGGCCGGCGGTGACGGCGGCCTGGCGGCGCCTCGAAGCCGATTTTCTTTCAGCGTCAAGATCCCGGTGCTTGCGTCGGGTGGTTTCTGCGGCAGCTCAACAAGGTTGGTCGACGGCGTTGCTTCGGTGTGAGGTGTGTGTGGTGGTGCTGAGTTCGTCGTCGTCGGCGAGGTCTTTGCTTGTGTTCGTGCGTGTGTGTGCTGTGTTGGTTTGATCCTGTACACGAGCTTCCTATCAAAAAAAAAAAGATTATCGCTGTGTCGCTTGTTGATTGCCCACGCATGTGAGGTTATGACATAAGCCTAGACCAAATCATCGTAAATCTAATTGCTCCCTATTGACAAATTACACATCTCGCAGAATACACATAAGCCCGCCCAGCCATTTCAAATTTGAAGACATGTTGGCAACTTGGCATGCGCATCTTCCACCTCTGCTCTAAGACTCTAGCAGTGTAGGATAATCAAAGAAGCTCGCAGAGCATTATCTAGATTTAAAAAAAGATACTCCGGCTTCGGGGGAACACCACGAACTGGTAGGTCATATGTGTACGGGTATACTTGCTATTTTTAGTTGACAATGCACTTTTTATGCACCTCTACCCAATGGTTAAATAGGTGAAGATCAGATCCTCAAAACGGCTCGACCATCATAAGTCTGGCTGATATACGGTTTTTGTTTTTTCACTAATCATATCAGTTTGGCCCATATATATACTCAGGGTCGTCTCCAGAAATTTGGGGCCCCGGTGCGGAATTTAAAATGAGGCCTTCAATTATTTATAAATATATAATCAACATAACTAAAGCATTAAGCTATAAATACATGAATAAAACAAATTGTCCACAAAAGATTTGGTCTTCAAAATTCAGGAAATATTACTACTAAGAATGTGAAAATACATATATGTTTTTAAAAAGTACTAACATCGAGTTGGTTGGATATCACAATATACAACAAAAAAAACTTAGAAGCGTGCACGTGGTGCGGGCTGTGCTTACTGCTTAGCTAGTTTTTTTTTCCAGTATAGTTGTGCTTCACAAAATAATGGGCCTTCTCACTTAAGCCTAGGCGTACAGCCCAGGCCCACCACACGTATCTTCTTCCTCACGAAGATGTTCGATCTGGAGCGCTTGAAAGAAAGCTCCCATCGATCCAGGGATCTGCTCGGCCAGACTGAAAGAAAGACAGGGAGTGGGGCGGACCGGAGGACGGCGGTGTAACCTATTCTGCCACCGGAGACCTGGGGTGGCCGCCGCTTCACGTCTCCAGGTTACGTTATGTCTGCCGATTTGGGGGCCCCAAATTTTTTGGGGCCCTGTGCCGTCGCACAGCTCGCACGCCCTCTTCGACGGCCCTGTATATACTTATCGTTGATAGTAAACACCGGCACAAGAGCAATATACTAGTGTTTCTCCGCTAACTTACGGTACACAATCTATAATTCTGCACCGGCTATCTAAATCCTAAAGTAAAGGCAAGCGATCCAAGTAGAAGTACCAACCACTCAGTGTCATGAACCTTTGGTTGGATATCCTTGGCCGCATGATTCCCCCGCCTCTAGCGACGTCTCGCCGTCTTTCACTGAATGTATCATTTTAACAACCTCAATGTCGAACCTTTATCCACCGACGAGGAGGCGTCGCGATAAAACGCGATCGCACAAGATTCGTGCCCACGACGCTCTCACGTAGACCCGTGTGGGGGCGTGGCTAGGACTGCTTGAGCCGATCCTTGTTGCCCTGACGAGAAGGCGGGGAGCTTACAGGACGCCGAGCGTCGGTCTCCTCCAGCCGGCTACTGACGAGACAACCGAAGAGGACAATGAGAAGGTGATATAGCGGGTAATGGCGCAATTATCGCACACCGATGCCGACAAGATGAAGCGCTGACGCGAGGATCAAGGGCTCCTGCACACAAAGAGCACAAGGCTTTGCCATTAGGAAGTGGCGGGAGGAGGCGCTGCCACCCCTTCATCAAGCTGGACTCATGTGACAACGAGTAAATCTCGCAGTTGATGTCACTTTCGAAGGCCCCATTAAAGCATCTTTGGTGCCTGTTTGATTTAGGGTTAGTGTTGGTGATATGATCTATGTAGTATCAACTCAAATTATCTTGTTTGTAGCATGAAGTATACATGCTATCGCCGTGATCTATTATATGCAGTACAAATTCTAGTTGTATATTCTAAGATAATTTGTTATACCGTAAAGCAGGTTTATGGAGCAATAACTGTTTTTCAGGTTCGACATTTTAAGTAAGATGCAGAGATGCTCCTATTACAGTAACGAAGAAGGGGCAATCAGACGTTACATTCACACAACTAGCGTGACAACGAGCCGGTACCAATCATCGGTTCTGCAATCAGCCAGGGTGCCACTAATTAGTGCACCACACACCCGGCAGCTCAGCTGGATCTGGGCAACGTGAGGGGCACATGGTTGCACCAGCTCGGACGCAACGACCTTTCAACCGAGCCGAACACCCAACAAATGGCCTGCTTTCCTCGTACTAGGAGCATCTCCAGTCGGAGCGCCCAAATGGCCGCTCAAAGGCCTTCCGGACAGGACCTTTGGTCGCTGTCCGGAAGGCCTGACGTATTTGGGCGTCGTCGCTCCCCACTCGCGCCGTCCAAAACGGCCGTCCAAAATTTTTTTCCCATTTCTACCGTCGAAGTTTTACGAATTGAAATGAGAAATGGCTAGATATCCATAGTTTAAGCCACGTTCGACCACAAATTTAAGTTTTTTGCCGCCAAATTACATATCCAAAATATGGCGCCAAAATACGCCGGGAGATTTCGTTACTCGACGTCCGATTGCCGCCGCGCCGCCACCGGCAGGTCTAGATGTCCCTGGGCTGGCGCACGTAGCCCTCGCCGGGCTGGGTCATGTCGGGGTCCTCATCGTCGACGACGCCGGTCCCTTGCGTGACGTTCTCGTCGTTCTGGGGCGGCTGAACGAGCCCGAGCTCATGCAGGATCGCGGCGCGATACATGTCGTGCGCCGCCCTGGCCAGCGGATCCATGTTGGAGACGTCGGCCGTCAAGATCATGAAGTCCTGGCTCCGCTTCTTGACGGCGGCTTTCTTCTGCTCGACGTCGATCCTGACGTCGGCCTTCTGCATCAAGGTCGCCCACCTTGCGTTGTGCTCGTCGCGGCGCAAGCTCGAGTTGGAGCAGACGTCGGCGAGGACCTTGTCGATGGAGAACTGCACCCGGTCCGTCTTCGCCGCCGCAGCCAAGGCTGCTTTCGCCTTCTTGTGCCCTGTCGGACGCCCATCTGAGTTTTGCGGATCGGCGTTGGTGTCGCCGCGTCCCTTCCTGTTCAGCGTCCGGTGGTGCGCCTTCCATTTCTCGCAATTTTGGAGAAGCTTGTAGCAATGCATCAACTTGAAGTCTTTCTCCTTGTTGAGCGACTTGTACAAAAGAAGGGCGTCGACGAGCTGCAACAAAGCTAGCCGATCACAAACAAAGCCGGCCGAACACAACAAGGGGATCGCGCCGCGCGTCTGTTACCTTATCCGCCGGGCCCTTCCCACTCTCCGGCCGATCGACGATGTTCTCATGGCAGCCGTGGAACTTGTTGACGATGCGCTGAACAATGCGCCACCTATACTCGATGGCGCCTTGGCCCCGCACCATGTTCACCTTGTAAAAGTCCTTGGTGTGCCGGCGCTCGTCAAACTCTTCCTTGACCCGCCTCCAATAGGCGCCGCTGGACTGGTTTGTGCCGGTCAGCACGCCGGTGGTGACGAACTTTCATGACTCGACCATGCACTCGTCCTCCTTGGTCGTCCAAACGATGTCGCGGCTGCCCTTCTTCTTCGCCGTGGCGTGCTCGCCGACCACAGCCGCGGTCACCACCCCCTCCTCTTCGATCTCCTCGTCGGCGTACTCGTTGTAACAGCCCAAAGTTGAGAACCTGAAAACCAGTGTAAAATTTTCGCTTTTGCATATCATCCATGCATCATGGCATCATTTGTTCAAATTGCTCATGTTGAAACCAAGATTTTGGACAACAACTTAAAACAAAATGGAAACAAAGGCATTAAATGGTTTTCAAACAACTTTAACTCAAATGAGTTGTTGGTGACAAAACCCACTTAACTAAACTTCCATATTTGTCAAGAGAGTTTCAAGAGATCAAAATTAATATTTTTCACTTGCTTAAAAATCCTAAAGTAATAACATTTTGAATTTTTGCAAAATGCTCTACTTTAAACCTCTATGAACAAGTGTGGTCCAAAACAATTTATTTGGCAATGCCAATTTTTGTGGTGCTCCTACTTGTTAGTAGGAGGCTACTGGAATTTTCTCAGAATTTAATAAAATGTTTTGTTGCCCTAAAATAATTCACTGAACTGCTGCTGGATTTGAAAAGGTTTTTAAAAGAATTGGAGAAGGACCGATCGGTGATGGAAATAATTGGTCCAAGGGCCTGTTTGTAAAATCTGTTTCTTCCTCCTCTCTCCTGTAGCGACCGTGGGCACACAGCTCGCGCCGGACCCGTGGTCGCCGTGCCTCGCTCGCGTGCGCGTCGAGCTGGACCCTCCCCTGCCCTGTCCTTCTCAGCTAGGAGAGGAGCGCACCCGACCCCGAGCCTCACCTACTCCACACTGCTCCCCTGCCCCTCCTCGCTCTTATCTCCCCACGAGGTGCGCCATGGCCGCCGAGCTAGCCGTGCTCGTCGCCGCCGCCTGAAGCGTCCCCGTTCAAATCGCGGACCACCAGCAGCTTCGCCTCGCCGAGCTGCTCCTCCCCGTGGAAGGAATCGAGCCGGGCTGGCTGGACTCGCCCGCACCGACCTCGTCTCCCCCGCGGCCGACCGAGCTCCGCCCCGCTCGAATCCGTCGCCACCGCGCCATCTCCGACCCCCTCTTGCACCGCCGCACGTTTGGGTGAGCCCCTGAGTCCACCGCACCCTTTCCCCCTCGCTCTCACCTCGCCGGAGCACCGTGGTCGTTGCTCCCCGTCGCCGTAGCTCGACGAGCTTGCACGCCCGGTCATGCACCTGGCTGAACCGGCCTCAAGGCCGATCGTCTCGGGCCCATAGCCGGCCCAGGAGCCGGCCCAGACCGGGCTGCTGGCCGGTTGGCTCTGTTACGAGGCCGGCCTATAAACCGGCCCAACCGGGCTGTGGGCCGGCTACACAGTTTTTCCAGTTTCCTTTTCTTTTGTTTTACAAATGCAATAACTAGTGTTTGGTTCATCCGATTTTGGTGTACAACATATCAAAGTGATCAGCAACTCCAATGCTATCTAACCATGCTAAGATCACATCATGACAACAACTTTTCTCCGTGATGTCAAGCGATAATCGGTAAAAAGGAATTAAATTCAAATAATTATTTAATTCACTATTTATTCATCGGTACTCGGAAAATTACAAATGAGGTACCCAAAATGATCGGGAGAACAAAACATATCTAATCATGCCATGTTCATGCATATTTGAGCCACTTCTTGATAATGTGATAATGGATGAACAATGTGGTCATTAAGCTAAATATGGGGTTGCTTCCAAATAATTGCACTAATTATTTGGCTCTCCATTTAATTTTGCTAGATAAACTAAATGATGCCATCTTCGCATAAACTTGTTATGTCATCATGTGTTTGTGCATTGCATGGTACACATGTGTGGTGATTGATTTGTTTTTCCGTTGTGTGCTTCAATAGATCCAGCAGACGGGGTTCCACCTCAATACCCCGCCGAACAGTACTACCAGCACTCTGGACAAGGCAAGCGTAATCCCCCCTCTGAGCATATCTTATCCTATTTTCCGCAAATATTTTCTCCACTATAATATTGCATGCGGTTCCAAATGTCAATTTGCTTGGATTAGAGTATCCTATAGTTGCATTAAGATTCCGATGCCAATTAACTGTTTCCCCTCCTATTATCCATAGGATTGTACTGTTGGCCTGAAATAATTAAATATGCAGTGTTGATGCTTAGCCATGCTTAGTTAAAATGCTAGCAGTCCGGTTGATGTTTCATGGTTGGAAACAGGTGATGAGATGTACAGATGATGGTGGAGAATTTGTGGTGACAGGTAATAAGATGCTTAAAGGTGGGGATGAGAGGCCACTGTGGTTGTGGTGCTTTGTCTCGTTCTCGTCGCCTAGGTGCGAGTTCTATACCTCTTGAACCAAGACTGAGCGTGCAACCATGCGTGAGGCCTATGCATTTGCAGGAACCCTCATAGACTAAATAACTCGAGTGGGGCTAGCCAGGGTCCTCTAGTTCGGGCTTCCATTTGCGCGTGCGTGATGATAGTGGGATGAACTGGATGAGGATTGTGGCGTTAGGAAAATAAGTGGCCGTGGGGCGGGTGTTGCAGGCACTGGCAGTCCTGCCGCCACTGATGATCCTGGAAAGTCCTTAACGAGGGAGAAGTCGACACCGCTCCCACCCAGCCGGCTTTCCAAGGAAGAGAGCTAATTGTACAGGTAATGGGCCGGACGGTACGCGTGGCGAAGGAACTGGGGCCCCTCGGGACTCCGGGGACTTCCACTTTGTACACCCCTGCAGGGTTAGATCTTTTCGAAAAGCCGTGTCCGCGGTTATGGACGAACTTGGGAAGTGAAGGTAAGATCATAGAATAACTTTAACGGAATGATTAAAAACTGGGTACTAGAGGTACCACTCAAGATTGAAAGGTGAGCTTCCTCGAGGGTGATTCGGGGAGGTGCCTTGGTGAAACAGGTACAGTGGTTGATGCTGGTTGATGTTGAGTAAGGTGATGAAAGAAAAGAGTTACTTCGTACCCCTTTTCAAAATAATCTGATTAGTCGATGCCATGGAGTTATGTCTTTTAAAATAAAATCAGCTTTATGCAAAACAGCCCTAAAACCTTGAAAGCCAATCATCGAGCATATATTAGCTCTTAATCTTGCGAGTTCGTCGAACTCAACGTCGTTTGCTTATTTTCAGGAGAGGACTTCACCGACCTCGAAGGTGGGTTCTTTTTGGACGTCGACGAGTAGTCTAGGGTTCCCAGGTGGCAGCTTGGGACATCCCGGAACAGCTGGCGCTGGTTGTTTATTTGTAGGCCTCTTAGGCCATAATTTGGTTCTTGTTGTTTAGAACAACACACTTCGCTTCCGCATGTTGTAATGTTGGGTCTGTGACCTCTGGTTGTCATTTGCTATCTTTCTCTATTATAAGAGTTGAACTATATGATTTTGTGTCGTAGAGTCTATGATGTGCCAGTTGTTCTACAAGTCTTGATCTCTCTATTATGCTTTGATAGTGTGCCTGCTGGTATCGGATAACCGGAGACACAGTATCTCTGTATAGCAGTCAGGTCAGGGCGCCACAAGTTGGTATCAGAGCAGTACTTCCTGTAGGAAACCCTTCTACTGGTCGATGTTGAGTCTAGTGTTTGTGAAACTATTTTTAACCTAAAAATGAGTTGTGAAAACCATCTTAGGATTCTTTTTACTCCTTATCTGGTTACCCTCTAATCTTGGAGCAATCTTACCTCGATTTGAGTTTAAGGGTTTTACTTCTCATCTGTTACTTCAAAATGATTAGAAACGGGGTTGGGTTCGACCTTTAGTGTTATGTGTCACGTTGCTCCCGCTGCGTTGCAATCCCAAGTCAATTCAGATGTTTGAACCCCGTTATCCTACCAAGACAAATCGTTGACTCTTACTCTGGGTTTTTACCCAGGTCTTGAACCGAAGGTCCCGGATTGTGCTGTGAGTCTGGTATGATGAATTGTGTGGGTTGTTACCCATGTGATCGTTATGCCATCTACGATTCTCGGCGCATGAAGCTGACCTTTAACCCAAGTCCTTTATGTGGTCCGTGTGGTAAATGGTTGAACCTTAATTTCCCACACCTCAGCGGGTTATGTAACTCCAACTCTTCCGTAGCCTTGTGTAGATTCTGTCTTGGAACCATCTAGGTTATGACCAGAGTTCTCTTAGCGAGTCCCCATCTATGTTCATGACTCTACTGAATCTCTCCTGTTGGGCATGGTTATCACAATTGAGTAATAACCGGTGCATCTTCAACATCTCAGGATTTCTTGTTTCGTACTCTGATCTGCCTTCCGACCTTTGTCTGTCTCTTGACAGTAAAGTTTTAACGTGCGTTGGTATGTTCCGATGCAAGTCACTCTCTTGATCCGTCAAGATTTTTCCCCTTCGTCTTGTTTGGAAAAATAACTCTAGTACCTTGTCCACTTCTCGGACCGGGTTAAAGTATTGTAATCTGCAGAAGAAGGGCTTTGTTTAGCTTCTGTTTTGCTCCACCTTAGAGTGTCACACTCTTTGATATCAGGGTATCTAGCTAAGTATCATGATCCTCTTGATGAAGTGATGCTCTTACACCTTGTTACTCTCCGATCTCCGAGTGACTTATTACTCCCGAGTGATGAGACGTGAGTAATAATGTGGCTATCGGATATTCCTAGCAGTTCCTACTGTGCGGAAATCCAAGGACTTTTTTTTGTCCTCCTTAGCATGATTGGTTAGCCAATCAATAAGTTGAGTTTGACAGTGCTACCAAGTCAGTTGGCTCTGATGCACCCCCTCGGTCAAAGAGCTAGGTTCACACCAAAGCTCCCTAGACCACCTCGTTGTGCCTTGAAAGGCATGATCCTCTCTTGAACTCAAGATCCACCGGTATGTCATGATATCCTAGAGGTGGATCGAGATATTCTAGTCAATAATGCAAATGAAGAAGATTCTTGGAACGGTATATCGTGATATCCTATATGTGGATCGTGATATTCCGGAGGTCTTTCCAGAAGTATCGCCAGGTTGTCACCTGATCGTGATGTTGAGCTTATGAGTAAGATGGTTCTCTGAACAACTCCTTCTCCAAGAAAACCGTGTTGGATGTCCAGAATTATTCGGTTGAGCTTAAACAACTTGGAGAATTGAAAGACAAGAGCTCTATCCCGACATAGTTCCTTTTCCAAGGGATGTCTAGTCTGTCCGTGTTGAAGCGAGGTGGTATCTCCTCTTTGGATATGCTAACCACTAAATCTTTTGATTTGAATTGGGCTATCGTCAAATCAAACTCAGACCTACCTACCTGAATGTGTTAGTCTGACCAATACTCATGCCCCGTTCTGGTGAAATATGAGTCTACCGTCTTGGAGTAGCTGGATAAGTTCGTTGTTGAGCCCATCAACTACCTTCTTATCTTCTCCATGTCTGAGGAGATTCATATTGGATATTGGGCGTTAGCATTGGAAAATTGTTGGAACTAACTTTGTGTTTGCACAAGGTATGTGTTCTGGAAGTTAGAAGTGAATTTCCCTGGTTCACGTGCAATTGCTGAAAGATGTCGCCGTGGATCTGAGTGAAGTGTCTGGTTCCTCGAAATCATCTCAACTCGATCGTGCATGTGTAGAATATTCTCGGAATGGTATGTTGTTACCTCCATTCCTTGAAGATTTCATCTATGCATCCAAGCCACTGATGGAATTTTCCAGAAAGAGAGGAAGTCTGAGAACTTCTTTTGTCTTCGTTGGTGTTTCCCATCAAGAACTCAATCGTGTCTCGCTGCAAGATATTCAATTGGGGGGCAGCTGTCTCCTGACAAGTTGCTAATACTTGAGTTCCGCAATCTCGTTCCTCCTTTGGAGTTAGACCTGCTAGTCCAGCTCCTGGGGTTCTAGCAAAAGTAATCCGGTGGTATTTGTGGCAAAGACTCCCTATTCATCCATGATTGAATCTGGAGTATCTCTACACCCGATCAGATCTAAATCTCAAACAGAAACGACAGTTGGTGATCCTCAAGAAGTTTGTCCCGATGTCTGGAAAATCAAGAAGTGTTCCCAATACCAACATTCATGGAGTTCTGAAGTTCTCTCGAGCTAGCTTCCAATCCTTCTCCAGTGATCTGAAAGACTCCTCCGTGAGGAAAGTTCTACTCAAACCGACTAGTACAAGTTACCTCTTCATCTGTTGGAAGTTTGTTTCAACACTCTCCCTCAGAAATTTTGGGCCTTGTGTAAAGTTCATATTCTGAATCTTTGGTAAACAGTTGTCTACCAATTGGAAATTCTGATCAATCTCCCGTCAAACACTCGTGTCTCCTAACTGTCAAATCACGGGATGCTTGAAATCCCCTTTTTAAGATTCTACTAGGAGGTACTCGGTCGAGGTATCTTCACCAAGATCCATCCTCCCGGTGAGGTTTCCTTCTTTCCGATGGTATACGTTGATAGTGACCTCGAAGTGAAGACAATGAAGAGCTCCATGATGCCCGCTGTCAACCTCTTTCAGAAAGAAGCCTCTGAAGCGAGAAGATCGTGTAGTCCCGTTGTAACCCTTTTCCCTCTTTCCTACTCTAAGAATCTCGGGACGAGATTCCTGTAAGGAGGGTAGAGTTGTAACAGCCCAAAGTTGAGAACCTGAAAACCAGTGTAAAATTTTCGCTTTTGCATATCATCCATGCATCATGGCATCATTTGTTCAAATTGCTCATGTTGAAACCAAGATTTTGGACAACAACTTAAAACAAAATGGAAACAAAGGCATTAAATGGTTTTCAAACAACTTTAACTCAAATGAGTTGTTGGTGACAAAACCCACTTAACTAAACTTCCATATTTGTCAAGGGAGTTTCAAGAGATCAAAATTAATATTTTTCACTTGCTTAAAAATCCTAAAGTAATAACATTTTGAATTTTTGCAAAATGCTCTACTTTAAACCTCTATGAACAAGTGTGGTCCCAAACAATTTATTTGGCAATGCCAATTTTTGTGGTGCTCCTACTTGTTAGTAGGAGGCTACTGGAATTTTCTCAGAATTTAATAAAATGTTTTGTTGCCCTAAAATAATTCACTGAACTGCTGCTGGATTTGAAAAGGTTTTTAAAAGAATTGGAGAAGGACCGATCGGTGATGGAAATAATTGGTCCAAGGGCCTGTTTGTAAAATCTGTTTCTTCCTCCTCTCTCCTGTAGCGACCGTGGGCACACAGCTCGCGCCGGACCCGTGGTCGCCGTGCCTCGCTCGCGTGCGCGTCGAGCTGGACCCTCCCCTGCCCTGTCCTTCTCAGCTAGGAGAGGAGCGCACCCGACCCCGAGCCTCACCTACTCCACACTGCTCCCCTGCCCCTCCTCGCTCTTATCTCCCCACGAGGCGCGCCATGGCCGCCGAGCTAGCCGTGCTCGTCGCCGCCGCCTGAAGCGTCCCCGTTCAAATCGCGGAGCACCAGCAGCTTCGCCTCGCCGAGCTGCTCCTCCCCGCAGAAGGAATCGAGCCGGGCTGGCTGGACTCGCCCGCACCGACCTCGTCTCCCCCGCGGCCGACCGAGCTCCGCCCCGCTCGAATCCGTCGCCACCGCGCCATCTCCGACCCCCTCTTGCACCGCCGCACGTTTGGGTGAGCCCCTGAGTCCACTGCACCCTTTCCCCCTCGCTCTCACCTCGCCGGAGCACCGTGGTCGTTGCTCCCCGTCGCCGTAGCTCGACGAGCTTGCACGCCCAGTCATGCACCCGGCTGAACCGGCCTCGAGGCCGATCGTCTCGGGCCCATAGCCGGCCCAGGAGCCGGCCCAGACCGGGCTGCTGGCCGGTTGGCTCTGTTACGAGGCCGGCCTGTAAACCGGCCCAACCGGGCTGTGGGCTGGCTACACAGTTTTTCCAGTTTCCTTTTCTTTTGTTTTACAAATGCAATAACTAGTGTTTGGTTCATCCGATTTTGGTGTACAACATATCAAAGTGATCAGCAACTCCAATGCTATCTAACCATGCTAAGATCACATCATGACAACAACTTTTCTCCGTGATGTCAAGCGATAATCGGTAAAAAGGAATTAAATTCAAATAATTATTTAATTCACTATTTATTCATCGGTACTTGGAAAATTACAAATGAGGTACCCAAAATGATCGGGAGAACAAAACATATCTAATCATGCCATGTTCATGCATATTTGAGCCACTTCTTGATAATGTGATAATGGATGAACAATGTGGTCATTAAGCTAAATATGGGGTTGCTTCCAAATAATTGCACTAATTATTTGGCTCTCCATTTTAATTTTGCTAGATAAACTAAATGATGCCATCTTCGCATAAACTTGTCATGTCATCATGTGGTTGTGCATTGCATGGTACACATGTGTGGTGATTGATTTGTTTTCCGTTGTGTGCTTCGATAGATCCAGCAGACGGGGTTCCACCTCAATACCCCGCCGAACAGTACTACCAGCACTCTGGACAAGGCAAGCGTAATCACCCCTCTGAGCATATCTTATCCTATTTTCCGCAAATATTTTCTCCACTATAATATTGCATGCGGTTCCAAATGTCAATTTGCTTGGATTAGAGTATCCTATAGTTGCATTAAGATTCCGATGCCAATTACCTGTTTCCCCTCCTATTATCCATAGGATTGTACTGTTGGCCTGAAATAATTAGCTATGCAGTGTTGATGCTTAGCCATGCTTAGTTAAAATGCTAGCAGTCCGGTGGATGTTTCATGGTTGGAAACAGGTGATGAGATGTACAGATGATGGTGGAGAATTTGTGGTGACAGGTAATAAGATGCTTAAAGGTGGGGATGAGAGGCCACTGTGGTTGTGGTGCTTTGTCTCGTTCTCGTCGCCTAGGTGCGAGTTCTATACCTCTTGAACCAAGACTGAGCGTGCAACCATGCGTGAGTCCTATGCATTTGCAGGAACCCTCATAGACTAAATAACTCGAGCGGGGCTAGCCAGGGTCCTCTAGTTCGGGCTTCCATTTGCGCGTGCGTGATGATGGTGGGATGAACTAGGATGAGGATTGTGGCGTTAGGAAAATAAGTGGCCGTGGGGCGGGTGTTGCAGGCACTGGCAGTCCTGCCGCCACTGATGATCCTAGAAAGTCCTTAACGAGGGAGAAGTCGACACCGCTCCCACCCAGCCGGCTTTCCAAGGAAGAGAGCTAATTGTACAGGTAATGGGCCGGACGGTACGCGTGGCGAAGGAACTGGGGCCCCTCGGGACTCCGGGGACTTCCACTTTGTACACCCCTGCAGGGTTAGATCTTTTTGAAAAGCCGTGTCCGCGGTTATGGACGAACTTGGGAAGTGAATGTAAGATCATAGAATAACTTTAGCGGAATGATTAAAAACTGGGTACTAGGGGTACCACTCAAGATTGAAAGGTGAGCTTCCTCGAGGGTGATTCGGGGAGGTGCCTTGGTGAAACAGGTACAGTGGTTAATGCTGGTTGATGTTGAGTAAGGTGATGAAAGAAAAGAGTTACTTCGTACCCCTTTTCAAAATAATCTGATTAGTCGATGCCATGGAGTTATGTCTTTTAAAATAAAATCAGCTTTAAGCAAAACAGCCCTAAAACCTTGAAAGCCAATCATCGAGCATATATTAGCTCTTAATCTTGCGAGTTCGTCGAACTCACCGTCGTTTGCTTATTTTCAGAAGAGGACTTCACCGACCTCGAAGGTGGGTTCTTTGTGGACGTCGACGAGTAGTCTGGGGTTCCCAGGTGGCAGCTTGGGACATCCCGGAACAGCTGGCGCTGGTTGTTTATTTGCAGGCCTCTTAGGCCATAATTTGGTTCTTGTTGTTTAGAACAACACACTTCGCTTTCGCATGTTGTAATGTTGGGTATGTGACCTCTGGTTGTCATTTGCTATCTTTCTCTATTATAAGAGTTGAACTATATGATTTTGTGTCGTAGAGTCTGTGATGTGCCGGTTGTTCCACAAGTCTTGATCTCTCTATTATGCTTTGATAGTGTGTCTGCTGGTATCGGATAACCGGAGACACAGTATCTCTGTATAGTAGTCAGGTCAGGGCGCCACACTCGTCCTCCTCGTAGTACACCTCGTCCTCGTCGAACTCGTCGTCGTCGTCGGCGTCCGGCTCCAGGCCGTCAAGATCAGCATGGGCCGCCCGGCAGTCATCGTTGATCAGGCCGGCCATGAGTTCGGAGGTCTCCTACACACACAAAACAACGCCGACAGTCACGACTCGCCTATGCGTCTACGGTACGTACCATGACATCCAAAACACGGCCTCATACCTGCAGGGGTTCCGTGCAATCGGCGGTGATTCCGTCGATCACATGGGAGGCGCCGGCGTCGAATAAAAGGTTGTGGCCGGCCTGCGAGCTCGTCTCTTCGGCGGGGTGCGTCCGCAACGCCGGCGATGACAGATCGACGGGGCGGTTAAGATCGAGCCCACAAGAAGGGAAGATGATGTTGGGGTCGAAGCCGCTCTCGTGCTGGCTATCGGCGAACTCGGGGGTGAATCTGGTCCGAGGAGTGCCGGCGGCGGCGCTTTCGGCGAAGAAAGACGAATTCGACGGAGAGCCACTGTTCTTGCATCGAAGAGTGGCGACGCTTTCTTGGCTGGCCCCCAAAGCGAAAGCTTGGTTCATCGCCGCCACCTTCTTGTTCATGGCGGCGAGGCCCTTTGCCGTAATTGGCGCGGCTGGGTCGAGCAGCTTTCTAGCTTTCGCCGCCGCACGCCGCCCGCTACGGCCCTGCGTCTCCAATCGGCGCCGGAGACGTTCGAGCTCCCAATCGGTCTCCGACATCCCCTCTGGCTTCTCCGCGGGCGGCGCGGGCTTGCGCTTGACACCGAGCGTGTTCTTCGCCGCCGTGGCCTTCGTCTTGGCCTTCCCCTTCTCCTTGTCCACGGCCGTCGGCGCCATGGAATCCGATCCGGCGCGGCGGCAGAGCAGGGTTTTTCTTTTTGGCAGGAGGGATGGCGGGAGAACTGGCGCGAGATTAGGGATTTTGGTGAAAAAAATTGGGGGGAGCCGGCATTTATTGCGAGCGACGTCTCACTACCAAGCGTGGCCCGCACGTCGGAGGCGGCCGTTTTGTTCTGTCCGGGGCCGCCCCAAGCCGCCCCAAGTTGAGGGCGTGGGCTGGGCGTGCCGGACACAAAACTGGCCACGCCAGACCGAAATCAGATTTGGGCGGCGCGAGTGGGGAGAAAAAAGTGTTCGGCACGCCCCAAAGGCCTTTGGGCGCCCCGACTTAAGATGCTCTAACTCCTACTATACGATACGGATACAGTATAGCCGTTCTGCGCGGCAAAGACAAATACGAAAGGATGCCCTCACGTGACCTTACTCGGGAGAGAAGGAGTTTGGCGTACATACGGTTAGGATTTCCCAGTGGACTCCACACCACTAGTGGTTGCTAGTAGATCATACACCTTCAAAATTTCGTGTGGAATTATCTTATGGTGAAAGATATTCTATTCCCTTGGGAACTTTTGTGTACTTTCTGCAGTGTAAAACCGACCACTCCGAAGGTGCTGAAAACATCTATCCCTCTCCCTCTCCTCGAGAAATACGGCAGGAATCTAAACAGCGAAATAAAAGTTAGTCCAGAAAGGAACATGTGAGAACTTAGAACGCATCAATCTGATTGTCTGATCGTGCCATCCTATGCTTTTGAACAGATACGAATCGGATTACCATCTTCTCCGTTTTGCTGCAAAGGCATCAGTCTTGGAAGAAAAGAAAAAACAGCTCGCAACTCTCTCGACATCTGGCGCGGACGGACACTTTTCCACCGAGGTCGCTTTTGGACGCACTGCCGTGCAAACATGGAACAGAACGAAAGGCGGCACACCGAACAAAGCCACAACTCATTGACCAGGTCAGAGCAGAGGCATGCAAAGCTCCAGCACTACGGCAGCCACAGGACGACAGGATACAGCCATACAGATACAGTACAAATGCAAAGCAGAGCGGAATCTCTACTCATCTCCCTGGCCACAGAATGGCCCGGGCGGACAGGGACCATGGAAGATTCAGAACTAAGTCGTCGCCCAGGATTTTGAATGAGAGACAAGGTAGATCTCTCTCGGCACAAATAATTCATCGATGCTGGAGGTAAAAGATCCAACGAACGAAGGAACAACACATGCGTCGCTGTCAGCTGGACGATGACACCAGACGCCGAGATGCAAGATACCGGGGCCCTGCCAAAGAAGATTCTTCTGGAGGTAGATGGCCCGTTAATTCCAATTGGATCTGGAGATAAAGAAAGTAACGAGAGACCACCCAGTTAAGCAACTGTACGTCATGTTAATGAGACTTCTGTGGGCGAGGTGGTGGATCAAGTGGGGGAGGAGTGCAACCACCCGCTCACTCTCGGACTGGGATCCAGTGACTGGCTGTAGGCCAGTCACGCCGTAACTGGATCTCAGATCCACCCTACACTCTCCATCCAACGGTTCCAATCAAGCGATTCTAAAATTTTGTCAAATTTATCTTTTTTGCTGCGCTTAAAATACAAAGTATTTTTGATTGAAATTTTCGTACTTACAACATGATTCGCGTTGGCAACATGTACAATTTTTTGTTTTGAATTTTTTGATGATTTGAAAAACAACATGTACAATTTTTTGTTTTGAATTTTTTGATGATTTGAAAATATTTTTCAAATCATCAAAAAATTCAAAACAAAAAATTGTACATGTTGCCAACGCGAATCATGTTGTAAGTACGAAAATTTCAATCAAAAATACTTTGTATTTTGAGCGCAGCAAAAAAGACAAATGTAGCAAAATTTTAGAATCGCTTGATTGGAGCCGTTGGATGAAAAATGTAGGGTGGATAGAGATCCAGTTACGGTGTGACTGGCCTACAGCCAGTCACTGAATCCCAGTCCCTCACTCTCTTCGCCCAGCTCGAGCTCCAATCACTGAGCTCCCATCAACACTCATCACACCATTTCGTATGGAAAAATACTTCCAAAACAAAACAAGAGGGAAGGCGAAAATGGCCTAACCGAAGCACCGAACAAGCATCACACACTTTGTTTCGTTATCAGAGAGGGAGTTCCTTATTCATGAAGCAACGGATGCCCAAAAGGATACACAACACTGAAGAGGTATCGCAACAAAGCAAATCCGGCGTAACCGAAAACATGCTCTTATTTGCTTCTTTCTTACAGCGACATCTTTCCAAACTTGTGAGCATAATCATCACTTACACAACTAGAAGTAGCTTACTCCATCGGAACCACTTATTATTATTATTTCTCCCAAATTGAACACACCCCCAACAACCTGCGGATCCCATGGATTATCTTCTTCTCCGATCTGTTCGTCTGCATCCATCCATCGCCAACCATCCATCCAAAATAACCAATATATTACCCAACACACGCAAAAGAACACCTAACGCTGATGCTGCTACCGCCATTGCATCCTACCTCTAGCTAACATCTACCTAGCGCTAACAATAATATTTAGTAAATATGCTTAGATAATATAATAGTAATCCATAGAGAACCGAAGATGCATCCTGAGCAATTTGAATTCTCAGTACGTCCACTCCTGTGGCAGATTGACCTCACAGGCCACGGCGAGCGGCGGGGAATGCGCGGCGGAAGCATTGACATTATGCTCGCGCTTCTGGCTCGCCTGCAGCGCGTTGCTCCGACTGACAAGTGCGTCTGTTGTGAGGATAGGCAGAGTTTTAGAGATTTGAATGGCCATTCACATGCTGAAATCAATCAAGCATTACTTCTGCTAATTGTACTGAGGAATCAAATCAATTACCGTGATCAACGACAAAGGCGCCGGGATAGCAGGGACGGGCGCCGAGGTCCTCGACATTGAGATTGAGAGCCTGCACGACGCGGGCCGGGAGAAGAACCGTGGAGCAGCCTGGAGATCCACAAGATGTTTAGCCAAAAATACTCTGCGGCCTCGCAAAAGTAGGCAGGCAAAAGGAGTGCGCGAGAAGAAAGAGGAGGACGCACTTGGTTTCTTCTTTGGCTCGGCGGGGGCGCCGGCCTGGCGCGGGATGAACACGCCGGTGCCGGTGCACTCGCGCTTGGCTCCCGGAGGGGTGAGGAACACGGCGCGCATGCCGGCGCCCGCGGACGCGGCGGCGGTCTGGTGCTGCTGGGGCTGCTTCTGCAGGGGCGGCCAGGCGGAGGGGTTGAGGCCGAGCGGGGAGATGTCGTTGGCGCCCCACGCCATGGCCGCCGCCATGGCCAGCTGCTGCTCCCGCTGGTGCTTCATCACCTGCTGCTGCTTCAGGAGATGGAACTGGTACCCCCAAAATATTCAAAACGTCAGCGAGCAACCCCAGGAGGGAAGAACGAAAGGCAGGGCGCGGTTGCATGACAGAGAGAAGGAACTCACACGAGCGACCTGGGCCTGGCGCTGGGCGAGCGAGTTGTACTGGTACGGAGCGGCGGGCTTCGGGGCCGGCAGCAACGGCGCAGAGGGCTTCGTCGCCGGCGGCGGCGCCACCACGGCGCTTGAGTTGTTGGGTTTGGGCACGGGGATGCTGTTGAGGACGGGGAGGCGCCCGGCCGCCTCGTGCAGCAGGTCCCACGGGTCGGCCGGCTGCTTCTCGAGCGGCGAGGAGGGCGGCGAGCTGACCTGCGACGCGCCGCCGTTGGGGCTGTCCTCCCCGGAAGCCTGCAGCCCGCAGAGCGTGGACTGCGGGGACCCGGACATGACCTCCGCCTTAACAGAGAAGGAACCAATCAGACGCGTCCAAACACAAAAAACACAAGAGGAAGAAACAGGGCGAGCGAGAACCCAGCGAACCCGAGAATCAAGGGAACCAACCTTGGGAACAATGGACCCGCGGCCGTCGCAGTCGAGGCCGGCCATGGCCATGCGGCGCGAGAGCCCGCCGAGCAGCAGGAGCTCGTCGTCGTCGCTGCTGTCGCCCCGGGCCGCGGCCACGGCCGCCTTCTCGTCGGAGGAGAAGAAGTCGTCGTCGAGGAACTCGTCGGGGAGCCAGAAGGCGGTGCCGTCGAACTCCTCCGCCATTTCCGCCCGAGGGACAAGCTCCGATGGCAGCGGCAGGCGTGGACGGAACGACCTCCTACCAGAATGATATAGGGCGGGCGGGCGAGGGAGGAGGGCAGCGATTGGCGGTCGGGGAAGATATAATTATGGGCAACACGTACAGCCTGATGGTGCTCTCCTGCCGCTAATGCCGAGTACTGCTGGTGGACAAAGCGCGATGTGTATGTTATCTGCTGCCGGACGGGTGGACGGAGAAAAGCGGCGGGGGAGGAGGAATGTCAAGGGAGGACGGCGAGTCGATGTGGAGGTCAAAGGGGTGGATGTGCGGGTGGTTTATAAAGCCAGCAATGTGTGGGGTGGGGTGGGCCGTGGGGCAGAGAGAAGCAACAAAAGTTACCGAGGTTTGGGTTGGGATGGATGAGCGGTGGTGATGGTGGTGGCGCCGGCGTGTTTTTTGTGTTCCTCGCGTCGCGTGGGTGCCTGTTTTAACTTGGCAGGGTTAAGTATGGCAGGTCATCTAAATTAAGCAGTTCTCTTTGTTTTGGGCAATGTGTGGATTCTCACCCGTTTTGGCTGGGGTGAGCTGGAGGGCTGCCACGAAATTGCGAGTGTTTCCTTTTTGTTTCGTGCATCTTTCGGCTCTTTTTGTGATAGAATCGTACCTAAATTATTAGTCCCATTTAGGGGTTTTGGCATCGAGTTCGTAATGTCAGTCATGCCAATGGCACCCACCCACTATGCCACTGCGCTATTAGGTGGTCGTTCAACCAATGTTGACAAAATAACATATGAACGCCCCGAAAGCTTTGGTTCACACCAAACACTCGCGATCTACTGCTTATAGGTGGCACGGTGGCCGTTCACAGAAATGATTCACGCGGAGAACAGCGGGCCCCGCCTGAGAACATGATTCGGGAAAGGCTTCGGGCCGAGGTATACATACGTGCGGCGAGAATTAAAACTGTTGTCGCGTTGGCGTAGGCGAGCAAGAAGGAGGCAGCGCGTCACGAGACTAGCGTCGGGACAAAGTTTTTTTTTAGAACTACAGTACATCGGGACAAAGTTGTTCGTAGCGATTCACGCTGCTAGTGGTTTAGTACTCTTGACTCCTAAATTATCGGTCCCGTTGAAATCGTGAGGAGCTAGCGTGTGTGAGTGTGTCCGTCCTGCTCGGGATAGGCCGTGGTACATACAGTACATGTCACGTCGGAAACGCCGTGTCCCGAAGAAGCGGGTTTTGATTGGGCGACTGGCGTGGCTGTCGTGCTCGTGCAAGACGGAGATGATGGCGGCGGTGGAGAGGAGATGATTGGAAAAGTGCGGCCAACCCAACATTCGCCGGTGGCTCTGCCGAGGCTTCAGAGCCGCACCTTAGGCATCGCCGCTGGTCTAACCGTTAACACATAGTACTAGTGGATAATTACCATCATAAATATCCGTTCATTCATGACCTGCTAGTGTATATACAGCCATGTAGTACGTCAGTGAACGAGAGAGCGTATACGAGAACTTACCTGTGGCAAGATGGTTAGGAGGGTGGTGGTACTCCAAGCCCACCAGAGTTCAAACCCCAGGTTTAACGCTGGTGTTTTTTATTTAGACGGATTATTTTTCAGTGGGAGGCGACGTTCCCGTCGATAGCGAGTCGCATGTGATGACTTCGTCAATCTCAAGACCTGACCGCCGACTCAGTCTTTCGGAGGTGCTCATAGGAGTAGGGTGTACGTGTGTGCTGTTCATAGGGGTGAGTGTGTGCACGTGTATGTGAGCGTCTGCATTATACTGTGTTTCGAAAAAAACGAGAGAGCGTATACTACACGGGCCAGCCGTCACTCGTCAGTGGCTCATCTTTATACGTACAACCGTTCTGTCGTCTAGATCCATTGCCGTACCAGCGGAGGAGACTCCCTTTTTCGTCGGATTCCTGTGAATCCACCGCTGTCGGCCCCAGTGACGTGGCCGGACCCAGAGATTCCGCAACGAATGGCGCACCTCGCGGTGGCCACACGCACCGCACAAAAGAACTCACAGGTCCCCAATAACGGCGCGCTTGCCGCGTCGATTAGGCCGACGGCGTCCGTCTCGTGGCCCCACGATCCAGTGCCCACGTTCT
Organism: Poa pratensis; assembly: GCA_947311845.1. Lineage (NCBI taxonomy): Eukaryota > Viridiplantae > Streptophyta > Magnoliopsida > Poales > Poaceae > Poa > Poa pratensis. The sequence goes on from CAMZMU010000027.1 coordinate 29,693,611, forward strand.
GTCCCTAGTTTTTTTCGCTCCAAAATTATCTGACGGTGGCGCGCTTTTTTTTGGCGGCGGGAGTGGCGTTTTTGGCGGGGAGACGGAAATGGCGTGAGGGTGAGGCGTCATGGTTTCCGGGGGAAAGAAACGTGGAAGGCCGAGGACGCCGGAAGGCCCCATGCTTTGTTATCCAAGAATCGTGCGCCGGTTTAGCCGGAGAGATGGCAGACGTGCGTGCTAGTAGCCCTCGCCGGTTTTAGCATTGTCCCAGGTAAATACTCCGATTAATTTATACTCTTACGATATCAGAGCATATGTATATACTTGAACGCACGTAAACTGACTTCATGTTTGTGCGCCAGCTGAACGTAAATTGCTGAAAGTTCAGTTTTACACCTGTGCAACGGCAGACGTGCGTAGTACTCCCTCCATTCTAAAATAGATGATTTTCATTTGTACAAAAGTGAATGGATCTAGACATGTTACAAGTCTAAATGCATCTACTTTTAGACAAAATGAAGTCATCTAATTTAGAACGGAGCGAGTAGTAGCCCTCAAACGCCCAGGTTTCCCCATTGAATTCGTTTCCAGCTACGAGAGGAGGATTTTCTACGACGCCTCAAACCACGTTGGCCCATGTTTTCCCGCGCCAGTGCTCAACAAAGGGCCGACACGCACAGCATAATCTTGAAACACAAAGAATTATAAAACGAACTTAGCACCATGTTAATCGGCTCAACACACGAAGCAAAAGTGTTGGTCGATCGTGGCATTTGTCTCCACGCATCCAGCAGGCCGCATAACCCGTGCTTTGCTCTGTCCGGCCAACTAGTCTGCACGAAAGTTGGCGCACAAACATGAAGGTAGGTCAACATGTTAAAACTTTGACAACTTATGTCTCTTAAAATATTTATATTCTACTCTAGTACTTAGGTAGACCAAGTATTTATTAGTTTTTTGTTTAAATCATTGGTAAACGATGGCATATATTGAGACCATGTTCATATTTTATAGGTCATACTTTAACAGTTTAACCAATATTTTTTATGAACTGAAGCATACATTTGGCAGGCATTCTTAGGTTAGATTATTGCATTAGGATTTAGGAAGACATTGCATGATTATTTCTTCTCTGTATGCTGACAATGTATTTGAGATCAAGTCAACATGTTAAAGCTTTGACAACTCGTCATTTAAAGTCTTAACATTCTCCAGATTTTCTTTCAGAAAAATTATATGGTAGACATCGTTTGGTTTTGCTTAAATCATTGGAAGCGATAGTATATTATTGAGACTATGCTCATATTTATAAGAAGATGTTCAACAATCATTCATAGGTTTGATCGTTTATTTTCTCCATAGGCGTATTAAGAAGACATTAGATGATCATGTCTTTTCTTCGAGAAAACTTAGGCCGACTAGCAACAGATAGTTTAATACATTGCATCAACTTGTTTGGCGAATTAAAAAGATTTATTGCTTAAACAGGAGGTCTACAATCTTTGAACATGATCTCTACTAAGAGGATATGGTGTAAAATTAATCCACAAATAACTTTCTCTACGAGGACTAGCCTTCTTAAGCAATCATGGGCTTCCCATTAGCAAGCTACCAATACAAGAAAACTTAGACCGACTACCGTCAGGTAGGCCTGGGCATTCGGTTTTAACTGAAAATTCGGTTCGGTTTATTCGGTTTTTCAGTAATTCGGGTAGTGAGTAATGAGCACCGAAATAATTTCGGTTTTCTAGTTAACAAGTATTTCGGTTAATCAAAATTTTGGTTCGGTGTTCGGTTTTTAACCGATATGCCTTATGTAATTTCATTTTCCATTGTACGTGTCTGCACTTTCCAATCACGAGCTCGATCCTGGAGACACCATGCCACGTATACGTGACTTAAGCCGACAGGCCAGATTTAGACAAGCAGAGTCGCTAAGATATAAATAGATTGGGAGGGAAAACATTAGCCTTTGTTTTTTTTTTTTGACTAAACATTAGCCTTTGTTGTATCTGCGTCGTCGGCCGGCCGGAGTCAACAGAGGCGGCGATGAGTTCCAGCTAGCTAGCGTTGTTACCGTGCATGCGACAGATACGACACGTACACTGTGCATGGGCGCGTACGTACATGGGAAACTGGGAAGGTCAAGACTACGGTGCGTTTGTTCGAGGGCTGCCAGGAGGAGATATACGTGTTTGTGTATGGTGCTGGCCTGGTGAGCTTCTTTTTGGGCTGAGAACGCACTACGAACACACGAGAGTACGCCGCTCGACGGATGTATTTTGCTCTCTCGCAGTCTATTCGGTTTCTTCGGTCATTTCGGTTATCTGAAGGACAAAACCGAAATTTCAAATTTAAATTCAATTAATCACATTTACGCACCGAAATCAGTGTCGGTTAATTATATTTCGGTTTATTCGGTTTCGGTTCCGGTTAATTCGGTTCGGTGTTCGGTTTTCGGTTTATTATGCCCACCCCTACCGTCAGGGTCTTCCATCAGGTTAATTACTTCTAGAGCATACTCCCTCCATTTTAAAATAGTCTACATTCTGGCTCTCTATTAACTTTCAAAATACTCTACATTCTAGCTCTCGTCGTGTTATCACAACAGCTTTGCTCCATTCGAGTGCTAAACGGACTCCATCGCCTTTAGAACTTAAGATACGTAGTTGGCCAAGCTTCACCACATGTGATCGAGCTCTAAGAAGCCCTCACACCTCATGTTTTGTTGGAACCTCCTAAAATCACGATTTTTTTTTCACAAAATTAACATTTTTCAGTCCGAAAAATATTTTAATCACGAAAAAGTAGGTACCAGCGGCAGTGACACGTGCTTGAGAAGTCAACAATCTAATCTGGTATGTTTGTATCGGGGGTCTTGCCTCGTGCATGCCTGGAAGTCTCAGTCCTTCAAGAACATTGCGAAAGGCTTGCAATCTTCTGAGGTATGGCATGACATGTGTCGGCGCCAGGCATAGAACATGAAATCGGGAGGTTTCGCTCATGAAAACACGCACACACACACGCACTACTTAAATGAACATTTTATGTAGGCATATTCAAACACTACAGGAATGGCGAGCTATGCCGACGGCCGGACTCTATGCCGACGGCTGCATAGGCTCCGACGAGGAATGTCCAGCGACGCGGCCGTCGGCACAGGTTTAGCCGTCCGCACAGGGTCTATGCCGACGGCAAAGCCGTAGGCATACGTTCAAAAGGCTATGCCGACGGCAAAGCCGTAGGCATAGCTATGTTTTTTTTTCTGTTTTCGTTTAATATGAAGTAATTCATATCTTTAAATCTATAAATCGAAATTTAACAAATAAAATATCTAAATTGATTAGAAAAATGAGAGAAAGCAAAATATGACATCCATATCATCTTTTTCATCATGCATATGACTTTTTGCAACAAATTATGCCACGGGTCTACTTTGACCATTTTTTCAAAAAAATAAGAGAATGTGAAAAAATACCCAAAAAAATAAATCCTTTGGCATGGACTCCTTATATGTGTACTAGTTGCTAGGAAAAATGATAAACTTGAGTTTTGAAAAAAAATCATAAAAAGATCAATCATCTATAAACATGTATAAGTTTCGAGTCAAATGACCTAGATATGATCATCTATGTACCATAGTTTGTGATAATGTGCCCATATTTGACACATAGGTTTGTCTTGTTATGACAAACAATGTTGCAGAACTAAGTTTTTTCAAATTATGTTTATAAATATCATTTTTCATTTCTTAATTGCAAAAATGACATTTTTTGTGAAGCAAGTACAACAAATATGGTGCAAACTGGCACCCATCCAATTTCCACACAAATTAGATCATATTTGATGGACAATCCAGAAATATTATGAATTTTCTCGGTTTCTAACTAATTTCGCCTAATTAAATGACTTTATGTCTATTTTCCGAAAGTAATTCAATTTTGAACTACAAGTGTGTGATAGTTTACTCTGAAAATTTTACAAAAATCATTTTAAGATACAACAATAGTGGTTATATCACAGAACCATCGATGGTTTTTAAAAATGCGACCCCTTTAGATGAATACGCACGACGGCCATTTTAACCGTTTTTTGAAAAAAATAAAAGAAAGTGAAAAAATATTTAAAAAACAAATCCTTTGGCATGGAGTCCTTATATGTGTACTAGTTGCTAGGAAAAATGATAAAATTGAGTTTTGACAAAATTTCCACAAAACTTCTTTACAAAAAGATCAATCATCTATAAACATGTATAAGTTTCGAGTCAAATGAACTAGATATGATCATCCCCGTGAAATAGTTTGTGATAATGTTCCCATATTTGACACATAGGTGTGTCTTGGTATGACAAACATTGTTGCCAAAAAAATTTAAAAATAATTTTATAAACATCATTTTTCATTTTTAAGTGTAAAAATAACTTTTTTATTAAGAAAATACCAAAAATATGTTACAAAAAGTCATATGCATGATGAAAAAGATGTTATGGATGTCATATTTGGATTCCTCTCATTTTTTTGATGGATTTAGACATTTTATTTATTAAATTTTGACTTACGGATTGGAAGATATGAAATATTGTATATTAAATGTAAAAGGAGAAAATAAAGTAAAATAAATTTTATTGTTATTTATTCAAATATTATTATTACATAATCATAGTTATTTATTCAAATAAAATTTCAAAATTTAGACAATAAAAGTGTAACATCATGACCCATGGGTTAATATGTTCGATAGAATAATAACATCAGTAAGTTCTAACATCTCATTTGGAAGCTTATTTAGAAGGAACTCAAAAGTTAAGCGTGCTTGGGCTGGAGCAATCTAAAGATGGGTGACCGAACGGGAAGTTTGACCGAAATAAGTACTTTGACCTGAGATTAAGTGTCCAATATGTAATTAGAAATTGAGTGTGGCTAAGTTGGAAATTTTAAAATTAAAAAAACATAAATTAGAAATTTTAAAAAAATAAAAAAATTATTTAAAAAAATAAAAAAATGAAAAAAATAATTTTGAAAACATATGCCGACGGCTCTGTGCCGACGGCGTCGGCATAGCCTATGCCGATGGCTAGACCTGTGCCGACGGGTTTCTAGACTATGTCTACGGGCACCTATGCCGACCGTCGGCATAGCCTATACCGACGGTAAAAAGACCTGTGCCGACGGCCTTTTGCCGTCGGCATAGGTGGCCATTCCTGTAGTGAAAATATCTCAAGCTAGACGTAGACCTCGCTTTTATGTGGAGGTCGTCTACCACGAAGATACATATCACCGATACAATCCTAGTGTAAAAACGGGTGAAATACGGCTGATTCAACACAAGCAGCATAACTAACCGTAGTTCTGTATGTGCCAAGATAAGCAACACTAAAAGACCGGTGTCTAGATCTTCCCTAGGCTCTACACTTACTACGATTTTTGTGCACTATTTTGCATGTTGGATAAGTTATTTTTTTTATCATGTGCAAAAGTAGGAACATCGAATGCGCCAAGTTCTTAAGAGCATCTCTAGCAGAAGCCGCAAAACGCGAACCCGCAAAACAGTTTTGCAGGTCGCGCAACTCGCGTTTTTTGGCTCGAAACGCGGCGCGGCGGAGCAGAAACTGTATACAGAAACTGTAAAAAGGAATATTCCAAGACTATTCCTTATCTTCTTCCCTCGTCCAAGCAGGTCGCGGCCACTGCTATCGCTCGAGCCCACCGTCACCGCTGGTCTCCGCCGCCTCCGCCCGCGGCCCTCGCGGCCGACGCCGCCCTCGCTCCCCCCGGCCCTCGCGGCGGCTGCCGCCCTCGCTGCTCCCCGCGGCGCTCGCGGCCGTCGGCACCCTGGCTGCTCCCCGCGACCCTCGTGGCCACCGGCGCCCCTGGATGCTCCCCACGCGGCCGCTGCCGCCTCCGCCCGCGACCGCCGCCGCCTCGTGGCCGCCTCCGCCTGCGGCCACCGCCGTGGCTGCTCCCCGCGGCGCTCGCGGCCGTCGGCGCCGTGGCTGCTCCCCGCGACCCTCGCTGCTCGCCGCCGCCCCTGGCTGCTCCCCGCGCGGCCGTCGTTGGCTGCTCCACGGACGCCGTTGCTCCTCGCGATTCCGGCGATTCCGGCGCCGGCACTGCTCCTCGCGATTTCGACGCCCATCCTCGCGGCCGCCGCTGCTCCTTCCGAGCGGTTCCAGTGAGATTCCGGCGAGATTCGAGCGATTCCGGCGAAATTCCGGCAAGTTCCACGGCGGATGCTGAATGTTCGGCCCGCCAACAGTTTTCACGATATACAGCCCCCCTCAGTTCGGCCGTGAAATCTGCGAATTCACGGTTTCGAGGGTCAAATTTACGGGCACCCTCAAAATCTTTTACGGGTCGGGAAGTTTTGAGGGTTCTGCCTTTTGCGTTTTTGCGGTTTCAAAACTGCATCCGGCAGTTATTTTGCGGGTTTACGCATTTTGCAGGCTCTGCTAGAGATACTCTAAGGAGTGCACCATTTGGGCAGAACTGTAAAGAAGGAACATGATTTGAAGATTTGAAATCTGCCGATGTCCATTCTGATGACAACCGGGGGAACCACGTTTTGAAGCCCGAGGTACACATAGCTCTTTATTTGTTTTTAAATATATGAAAACCTGTAAATCTTAAATAAATTTTTACGCTGTGTAAGAATGACAAAAAAATTGCATATGAAATTAGTGATTAATGCAGAATCCGAACTCTCCAAAAATCTTTCAGCTTATGTTATGATTTGGCACGTGGTAGAATGCATTGTTTGTTTACGTCTGTGATAGTTTTCCATAAGTTTAAAAAGAAAAATATGATTTTAATATTACAAAATAAAATGCTATATGGAGCTCCGGCTCCAATTATTCCACGAAACAGGCTTTCGCCCCGCTTTATAAATAAAGCAAATGCCCCAAGTCATACACACGGATACCGCTGGGGCCACAGCACAAACAAAGCCCAAAAGAAAATAAGAAGAAGGTAAGAGAAACAAAAGCCAACAAAGGCAGATCGACGAAAAACAAAGAAGCCTCGCAACCGTTGCGCCCTCTCCGAAGGATTCCCACCACGTGCCTAGCACTCCAAATCGCCGCGTATCAAGCAACTCCTTCAGGAAGGAAAGTGACGATGACGACGCTGCTGCCCGGACTAGTCCTAGGGTTTCCCCCGATAAGCAGAGGGAAGTGGGGAAGGGGTACACCCGACGACCTTCAAGAAGGACCGGCAACACCCGTAGGCGTCACCACGTCGGTGTCGACCGGAGAGTCGACAAGGATTTCTCCCGACCCAAAAAACCACAACCCGGACGATCCTTGGTGCTCCACCCAGCTTGTCACCCACTAGCATGCGCCACTCCGGTCTTGAGGACCTCTTTGCCGTCTCTCTGTGAACACCGACACGAGGCCTAGAGGATGAGACCGGAACAAAACAGGACTCGGGCGGCAGCACCACAGCCGGCGGGAGGGAACAACCTCCACCACTTTCGCGGTAACCGACTGGACACGGTAGCAAGGTCATACCAGGCCCACCTGGCCCGGGCGAGCCCATCCTGGGCCCGCAAAGCCCCCGCCACCACGCTGCAGTAGGCTAGCCGCAACGCCGCCACCAACCTTGTCCCGACGATGCCCCGACAGTACCTCTAGGAGCACCACGCAGCCAGCCCAACCCAACCCAGATCGGGCCCAAAGGGGCCCAGATCTGGGCCGAGCGGGCTCCGGACGCCGCCGGCTGCTGCAGCCGTGCCCTGCCGCCAAGTAGCGGCGCCGTCGCCTAGCATCCACCCGGCTCCAATTATTCACTGGTCGTGCGTCGAGACTGGCCGTCCTGAGGTACGACCGAGGTTGCTCCATGAAAACATTCGTGATCCTTTGGACTGTAAACGTGAGTTGTAGTTTCTAAAAAAAAAACGCGAGTTGCCACGGATACGACTATACGAGTATGGCCAAGGTTGGAGAGCAGGTCGCGGACTGCTGTCACGTCGTGCGTATCCATGTTTCTCTTTGGGCTACCTGCGTGATTGGTGAGGACAAGACAATTGCATTGCATTGCTGTGCGTGCTGAGTGCAGACAGACCTGCGGACACGGCGAGAGAAAATTCTTTGTATGACACTCACTTAAAATCTTGTTCCTTATTTGACACTGGCAAAAAAATTCTTCCCTAAATGGCCTCTCTCTAAAATTTCTTTCCCTATATGACACTCTAGTGCATTTTGTTCACCAAAGAGGAATAAAAAGACATTTTTACCCCTGGTTCATAATGTGATGAAATTTATATACGGGACAACCTGCAGTAATATTAAATATTTTATTGTCATAGATAAACATTGGTTATTAAGAAGTTAGGGAAAGAAGTTACTAAATACATAATACAAGGCATGACAATATTTGGTAGTCATAGATAAACATCGGGTTATCAAATACATAATACAAGGCATGACAATACGATGTTAGGAATATTAATCCCGATGGACAAGTATTTTTATATTAATTAATCACTAAAGTGTTGTTTACCCTCAAAAGAAAAAGATGGACATGGGCACGATGTCATGTGCGTGTGCCGTGTGCCGTGTGCGTGTATGTCCCTTGTCTGACTAGAGGACTAGAGGTCATCACCGATTGGTTCTTACTCTTCGTCGCTTGCCGGGTATAAATACTCATGTACGATATCCTCTAAAGTACCACCGTGAAATCAATAAGGCAAAAATACGCGACAAGGGTTCCCGCAAAAAAAAAATGAAAAATACACGACAAGGGTTTCTGGCAATTAACTCGATTCCGCGCTGCGTCCGTGTTGTCTTGCTACGAGCAATCGATCCAAGTCAAAAAAAAAAAAAAATTGATCAGCTGCTAGCTAGCCTAGCTTGTTTGTATTGCGCGTCCGTGCTGTACATTGCACGTTTCGCTGAAAGCTCGTTGTTGTCGTCATGTCAAAAAGAAAACAATTTATTTAAAAATCATTTTTTAACAACCCAATGTTTAACCATGATTACCAAATATTAAATATTAATGCAGGGTGTCGTCAATAGAATTTTGGTCACACTATGCGTCAGGGGTAAAAAGGTCTTTTTATTCCTCTTTGGTGAATAAAATGCACTAGAGTGTCATTGAGGGAAAGAAATTTTAGTAAGAGGCCATATAGGGAAGAAATTTTTTGTCGGTGTCAAATAAGGAACAAGATTTTAAGGGAGTGTCATATAAGAAATTCTCTCGCTGACATACGGCGAACCCCGGCCGGTTACACGAAACCGGGATGGTTCCGTCGTATCATGGCCTCACCCTCCACTGTCCAGTCGCTGGAGAAAGATCAGCCGTAGCGGAGACTCCTTTTCTGTGCGTCGCGACTCCCTTGTCCGCTCAGGATTTGAACTACGGGCCGTGTCCCTGGGGCTGGGGTCAACATTGGAACAGCAGGGGATGCTGCCGTAGGCAAACCAAACAGGTGCATGGGTGTGATTGGTTTATCTGAAATTTTGTCGTACGGCTAGCTATGTCAATTTTGAATCGGGGACGCCAGGTCGCATCAGTAGTATCAGATCGGCCTGCCGTGGAAGCAAAGTCGCATCCATGTCAACGAGCCTACCTACACGATGAAGACGCGACATATGAGAGCCAATCCAAAGGAACTGTTTGCACGTAGCCTGACTCAAAAAAAGATATGGGTTCATGATGAAATAGTACTCGATTCCTAGTACTAGGAGTGAATGACCCCGGTCGGCCGTACCGGAGACGCATGTGACGGCATGTCCATGTACTAGTTCGAATGTTCGATGCATGAAAATTCACGAAACAGCCGCCGGTGGATCCGTTGATCGAACACTGTACATTACCCTTGAAACATATTTCCTCTGTTTGTCCAGGAAACTAAATTTGAACTTAGAAATGCCTATCAACTGCCAAGTTCGTGAGCTCCCCTCCCTCTAGTAACAGTACTCGGCAGATAAAATGGGGATGGGGACAAGCTATGCTTCACGGTAGCTTTGACGATGAACAGGAGACGGGAAACTTTCCAGTCCCCGATCGAATAGCCCGTTGCTGTAGCCCCGTCAGCTATCACCGGTCCCATTTCTATGACAAAATCTGCGGCCGAGCGTAGATACTTTTGTTGCGAGAACTTTCGAAATCAGAGTGCATACCAAAGCCACCTAATAGCACCTAGGTTTCTCAGTACGGGTGATCAACGAAGTTAAGTAATTAAGTGAAGTGCGATTCAATTCTTAATTTAGTCTAAACCTCCACGGCTCAACTCGTTATGCGTAATATTGTACTAGGAACACCGAACATCGGGAGACCAGCTCCATTCAGAGCTGTTGCACCTGCAGAGACCGCACGACCGTCGTGCGCATCACTCTCCACAATTTGGTGGCGAAAATGCATGTTTATCCTGCCCATCAGCTTACGAAAACCACGCACTAACGCCGACTTGTCCCACAATCACCCGCTAACTCACAAAAATCAAGAGCGCGACATGGTAACTAACCCAACGCTCGTCGTACTAATTCAAACCATTGGACCGTTTAACGGATGCTGATGCGCTTCGAGAAGGCATGGCGGCCGGAGATAGATACTCGACCCGACAATCTTAACTGCGGGGAGGAATTATTCACGAGAAAACAAGAAGAGCTTATAATCTGGCAAACCTACCCGGGGACGACGAGCTCGACTGATTGGGGAAGTAGTTTTCTCTTTTTTCCGACAGCGACGCCGGTGACTAGCGGTGCACATTTAAACATTTATCTTCATTCAGTTGGAACAGCTCGCCCAATCCAAGTGCTGCGACGTTGACGCCCAGAGGACGGGCCGCCATGGAAACCACAGGATGATGTCCAGGTACTACCGAGTAAGCGGCCGTCTTTAACTGGTCGGAGACGGAGGCGATGGCTCGCAGCTCGTCTCTCCTCCCACACTCGACGATTTTCTTGTAGAAAAGTTGTGCATTTTGTGCCTGAACTGTTGAAATTTTGCATTTGGGTCACAGCCCAGAGCGCAACTAAATCATGAAATTATCGTTTGGCTCATTCATATACATGTATACATGTCTGTGATTGAGACTACAATTTAATCTCATATTTTTTTTGGTTTGGAGAGAGTTATACCATTTTAAAAGACGAGATTTTCTACCACTTGTATCATAAGAAGATGAGCCTTCCGCGCGCTCCTCCTCTGCTGCTCGCCGCGCCGGGTTTCGGGAAGGAGCATAGCTGAGGACAAAGCTATTATGCACGTTTCTTCACAAAAATTAATAAGTCGTTAATTAAGTATTGTTGGACGTGTTAATTACTTAGTTGTTTCCGATTATATTCCGGCATGCAACGTTTGAAGAGACATTAGGCCTCTTGAGTGAGCGATCAGATTTTTGGGCAGCGCACTTGCACGACTACTTTTTTAACGACGACTTATTTCCCGACATAATCACTTGCTAAATTTTTATATTCAACATGATTTACCCTTTTTTCAGATGACTTTTTTAGGAACTTTTTTCAGGTGATCGGTAGTCTAGCTGTCGTGGTTGTATCACGGCAGATGCCATATGATGGCTTAAGTGTGGGGCCGATTGACGCTGGTGGATCCGGGAGAGGGCTAGCGCGCTAAGAAGCACACACGAGGAACATACAAGCACACCAAGATATACCCAGGTTCAGGGCCCTCGTAAGGAGGTAAAGCCCCTACTCCTGCCTGCCTCTCTCTCTATACTGAGGTATCACAAATACAAGGTTGCTCCTTGAGCTGTATGCCTCAACAATGAGGATGAACACAAGGAAGAAGATGAAGCTACGGGGGGGGGGGGGGGGGGGGGGGGGGGGGGGGGGGGGGAAATGAGTCTCAGGGCATCGTCCATCACGCAGGAGGTGGTGAAGCCCTCTTTATAGGCTAAACCGAGTTACGGAAGTACCCCTCAAGATGCACTGTGGCCATGCCAAAGATATGTCATGATGTTACTCCTGTCAGAGACAGGACGTGACATGACCATCCCTGCAGCGCTACGGCACAGCTAGAATGTACCCTCTGCCAGGGACAGGACAGGGCACGCCCACGCCTATCTCGTAGCCTTTATCTTGGATGTCCCGTGGTTAGCGATTAGGTGAGACCTGTCACCTCGCTCCTCCTGCACGCTCCCGTGTCAGGCGCTTCCGTGTCAGGCGCTCCCGTGCCAGACGGGATATGACAGGAGCATTGACTCCAACCGACACAAGGCACCTCGTTGCGTTAACCCGGCATGGATATGCCGGATTCCTTTTCCTGAATAACCTTCCCTGCACATAAGAAAACACACAAAATACCGACATACATATGTCGGTTATGACATCTCGGATCCCTTATCTCGGATCCCATGTCTCGGTCAACACAACACGGCTAGTTATATCGACCACCGTCTCTCGACCACCGTAACTCGGTAACCATACATCGGTTTTTACCAACACCATACCCCGGCCCCTCCTGGGCCCTCGTTACCTCGGTTTGCTCATGTCGGTTTGCACCAACATCACACCCTGGTCACCTCTGAGGTCCAGGTATGTCGGCTTTTACTGTAACCTGGCCCACACCTGGGACCTTGCTTATACCACATCATGACCCTACCCGGGGGTAGCCCCCCGACATTAGTCCCGAAGCTGGTGCGGTCCTGCAACCTTGAATGAAGGGCCACAGCAGGTTTAATCAACCGAAACAACCACACCAAGCATCCGACATAACTAGGCGGTTCAACAGTAAAGCCATTAATAACCTCTCCAACTGATTCCGACATCCGCCCCTGTGTCGGTTTCTCCGACACAAAAACTCCGCTGAAGGAGCAAGTCAAGCTTTCACCACCAACTCAACTCAAACCCATTACCCGACATAATCGTGTCGGTCCACCTCAAGCATCAGGATAAAACCTCCAACTGCTTTCGACATATGCCCTTATACCGGTTTCTCCGACACAAGGCAACTGCTTTATCCTGATCAAATATCCGACATTCTTATGTCAGTTCATCTCAAGTTTCAAGGACCAAACTTCCCACAACCTTCGAGGTATGCTCTTGTGCCGGTCTCTCCGACACAAAAAGATTCCCACGATCTCTCCCAAGATCTCTCCACGGCACGTGGCAGAGAGACGCTGCGCGTTGCCTCGGTTCCTGTGCGCGGACAGACACATCTCTGCACGCACGCCGCTCACGTCACGCGCTGTCACGTCGCATGGGCATTTGAGTGCGCTTGATCGTGGTGTGCCTCCTCGATTCCCGCGCCAGTAACCGCACACGATCGCGCCGCGGGCGGTTACCACCTTGTGGCCCACGATGTGGCCGATCGTGTGGCCACGATTTATCGCAACAGCGCAGATCGTGCGCGGTTAATCCGCGCGGCAGTTACGGGAAATGTGCACGGTAAAAACGCTAACCGCACACGCCCCGCGCCCATAAATAGGGGAGCGGAGCCTCCCACTTCTTCTTACTCCTCGCATCCCTCGCTCGCACTGCCCATCGCGCTCATCTCCGCCGCACAGCGATCTTCGCCACCGCACCACGCCGGAGCATTCACGCCGCTGACGACCGGAGGTTCTCGCGCCGCCGCCGAACGCGCTCAACTCCAGCACGCCCCGCGCATCTTCGCCTCGCATCGCCGTCGTAACTCCGGTAAGATTCTTGCCCTTGACATTGCCGATGAACGTGTTCATCCTCTCCGATGAACCCGTTCCTCTTCTCCGATGATGCTATTGAACTCAGTTGCTTAGATCCCCTCTAGATCTTCTTCATTGTGCTTCTTACTATCCTTGCAATATTTCCTCCGTAGATTCTCCTAGGTTTCAACTTATACATCTTGCATTTATCCTCTATTTATCCTTCTCCGTAGATCTTTCCGCCAAACACTTATTCACAGATTTGTGTTTCCCGCCACTTATGCACTTTCCTCTGTTGCCCAAATATTCCGAGATACTTATTTCGGTTCAACCTGTGCCTCTTTTGCAGATCCCTTCTGAGATGTCATCCAGCCATACCCCGGACCCTGCCGAGGATGCCGTCGAAGAGGGTGAGCGCGCCGGGTGGGAAGGTTCCGACGTAACCCAGGCCGAGATAGACTGGATGGTCCGGACCAAGCGAATTCCGGCACAAGTGATATGCCGGGTTCCCGGCACAGAGGCCGAGCCGAAGCTGAAATCCGGCGAGCGCGTGGTCTTCGTCGCGCACTTCGAGCGCGGGTTTGGACTCCCGGTTAGCCAGTTCTTCCGATCTTTCTTGGATCGGTTCCGTCTTCAACCCCATCACCTTCCGGCCAACGCCATCACCACGCATTCTACGTGCGTTTCTTTCACTGAGGGATACTTCGGACTCTGGCCCACTGTTGAGCTTTGGGCCAAGTATTTCCAACACCGGAAGCAAAGTGTCCCAGATCGGAAAACAAGAACTTCCCCAAGGAGATGACCCCGTGCGGAGCCGCTACCATTATACCTCGGAGAGGTTCCATCTTTCCTCGGATTCAAGGCCTGGAATCATGTCGGAAGTGGCAGCGCACGTTCTTCTACGTGAAGAACCCAGACAATGCCGACAATGCCGACCTTCTGAACCTGCCGACATTCAGCATCGGCACCCCCTCTGAGCAGTTTAACTGGTCACTCAACCCGAAGGAGACAAACCTCGAGATCAACCAAATTCACAAGATTGTCAAGGAGCTCGTGGGGGCAGGCCTAACGAGCGATGATTTCTTGAGGACCTTCGTCAGCCGCCAAGTCTCCCCCCTCCAAGACCGGGTTCACAAGATTTGCCACATGAGCGGCAAGTATGATCCAACTCGGACCAGCACCCACGAGCTGACCCAACTCGAGGTCAGAAGACGTGTCAAGGCAATTGCCCGCACGACGATGACCGAGGAATGGGAATGGGGTCTAGAACCTCATGACAGAGCTCGGCTTCCGGAGCAAGTAAGTAACCTTGCAACTTATACCGACATACTTTTTTCTACGAGACAACTCTTATGTCGGCTCCGTACTTGGCTCATAAAGTAACTCGGTTTTATTGCTTCTGGTCTGCAGAGGTTTGCTCGGCAAAAGACTGAAGATGGAGAGGATACCTCCGCCAAGTGGGGCCAAGATATACCTGCCCCGGCCGCCACCGAGGTAGATGACCCGGACGATGAGGATCAACTGCCGATTGCGGCTGCTGGCGCCCCTACCTCGGGTAAGCCTCGAGCCTGAGCCTCAATCCGAGATTGGTCGGACGACGATGATTGCGAAATGTTAGAGATAATTGATGCTCGTCCCATCGCCTATGCTCACCCATTCACCTCGGCCTCAGCTAACCCGGGCAGCTCTGCTCCGAGTGCACGCCCTGCCACTACGGGCAAACAAGTTGGATCTCGCAAGCGTGCAGAGACCGGTACCCGAATATCGGGACCTCCACATCTTCAGATCCAGGCAAAGCGGCAGAAGAAAGGAGCTGTTAAGCCGACACGGGCCAAGAAGACACCGCCAGTTACTCAAGGGTAAGCTACTTTTTTACCGACATAAGCTCGTTTCCCTTTCTCCCTTTTCCCGGGATAATCTTTCCCCGAAATAATACTTTTTCTTGCTTGATGCAGTGCCGCCCTTGAAATTAACCAGAGTGCATCTTCTATGCGCTCACCCATTCCACCGCCAACGGTACCTCGGTCCAGTGACTCCGGGGTACACCCCACCCCCTCCGTCATATTGCTGCCGGCTTCTGATGCCGCACCTGGAGGAGGCCAAAGCACTCCCGAGGTCGTGATCCTTGACTGAGATGATGACTCCGGTGCCCCCACCGCAGACTCTGACATTCCGCGGGCCTACACGTCGGTAGCACCGGACCCACAGCAACCACCCCCACAACAACAACATCAGCAGCAACCGCAGCAACAACCGCAGCAGCAACAGCAACAACAAAAACAGCAGCCACCGCCGAAGCCCACCACAAAGTCCACCGAGCTAGTAACTCGGAAGACTACTCCACTGCCCAAACCGGCACAGCGTCAAGTAGCCACCGGGAAACAACTTGTTAGCCCAGAGAAACAAGTGGTGGTGACTCCAACCCAGTCCTCGAGCCACCAGCAACTAGTTGCCCGAGTCTCCAAAGCCGGCATGGCTATCTCGGAGTTCCCCCACTTGCGCACTCAAAGCGGCAATAGCTTGGGCTCGGTGGAGCACTACAGCATGGATTGGAACGCCGCTGACACCAGCGAGGTTTCCTCCCCTAACCCGGTTGACCCAAGCCATGTTGCGCAGTCCATTCATGCGCTGCAGATTGCTGTTCTCAATGCCAGCAAGATTACCGAGGAAAACCTTTCTCAACTTAGTCCTTTTCTCTTTCTCAATAGAACATAGATATACTATCCCCAGTCCCCAAGATTTGGGTCGAGTGATCGACGCTTGCCCGAGTAAAGATCATTCGACGCGAATCTTCACAAAATTTCCTTCATTAATTTCAAAAATCCGACATCCAAAATCCGACATCCAACCCACTTCGAAAAACTTCAATATCCAGCCCCCGAGATTCGTGTCGAGTTTACTCGGCATGAATCTTCACAAATTTTCGACATGCAGTCCCCGAGACTCATGTCAAGCTTATTCGGCGTGAAATCTCGCGCTTTTCCGACATATTTTCTTTTTTCAGGATTGCACCAACACCCGGACCTAGGTGTTCAAAAAACTACTCTTGGAGCACAGGAAACTCCGGACTTCCCACAAGCAGCTTCAGGATGCGCTGAAGAACAAGGACACCACGCACGACACTGCCCTCCAGAAGGAACGAGACGAAGTGTCTCGGCTCCAGAAGGAACTTGCTCGGGTCCAAGGTGAGAAGACCGACATTGAGAAGGCCCTGATGCAGAGGGAGGAAGCTGCGCAGAAGCACAAGGACCCTCGAGGCGATCGAGGTTCGCGCTACCTCGGCACAAGGAGAACTAGATGCCCTCAAGGCAAGATGCGACACCTAGCTGGGCGAGCTCACCCGGCTTAACAAGGAGATGGACAGTAAGTTTCCTTTATCCTATCTTTTTGCTTCCATTGCTTGCACCGACATTAAATATATGCTAGTATATAACTCAATTCGGTGATAGCTTTTCTATCTTCAGATCATTTCACCCACTCCAAGGCCGCTGCAGTCAACACTGTCCGCAGGGCACGAGCAAAAAGAGCAGAAGCTGGCCCAATCCCAGAGGAATGGGATATTGAAGATCACTTGACCGCTATGAATGCTGGCATTTCTCCTTTGAAGGCCATTGGTACTGAACTCCTAGATGCTGGTAT
The DNA here is from genome assembly GCA_947311845.1 of Poa pratensis. Classification (NCBI taxonomy): domain Eukaryota; kingdom Viridiplantae; phylum Streptophyta; class Magnoliopsida; order Poales; family Poaceae; genus Poa; species Poa pratensis. Next base: position 29,710,810 of record CAMZMU010000027.1, read on the forward strand.
CCGGGTTTACCGGGCTTTATGGCCAAACTCTGTGACTCCAGTTTCTATCTCCGAATTATCCAAGTGCCTACTTGCTGCGAGACAAGGCTCCGAGAGTGGAGATCCTCCTCAGCCCGTGCTGGTGCAGATCAAGCTCTGACCTTCGTGCTTTCTTGGTACGAGTCAATCAACCTCGATGCCGTGCGGTCCCTGCGCCAAGGCTCACAGTGGACTTCAGATCCGACACTTATCGCAAGCCACAAGGAGTCAGCCTCCTTCATGGCTGGCTATGCTCCCACTCGAAACTTCGTTCCTGGTCCAGCCTACTCGGAGGACAAAGAAGATGATGAGGATGATGAAGAGGATGAAGACGAGGGAGATGATGTTGACGAGGAAATCGAGGTCAAAGCTCCCGACACAGCCACTGCCGGAGCCACCGAGACTGCCGCTGCCGGAGCAACCGAGACTGCTGCTGCCGGAGCAACTGACACTTCTGCTGCCGGAACAACCGAGATTGCTGCTGCCGGAGCAACCGACACTTATGCTGCCGGAACAACCGACACTTCTGCTGCCGGAACAACCGACACTGCTATGCCGGCTGCGACCGACACCTCTGAGAAACCGGCAACCGACACCTCGGTCGAGCCTTCGACCGAGATATCTTCTGAAGCTCGTACCGCTCCAACTGCTCCTAGCTCTTCCGAGGCAGCTGCCTAAACTTATCACAAACTGAACCATTAAATCCCCGGAATGCCGGGTGCAGATGTAAATATAATTTTAAGCTTTTATCCGTGCTACTCTTATCATGCTAGTTTCAACAAGACATGCTCAATGCCGGATTACTTTGCACCAAGTCCCCGAGTTTACTTTCTTGTTTACTATACTTAGTAATCTCTGCTCTTGTCTACCATTTAGGCGTTCGACAGTCGAGTCACAAGATCAAATTATAGCATACAATACTTGTAAATTTTGAGGTAAGGTTTAGAGTCATCCGACACAAAGAAAAGGAAAAAAAACCGGGTTAGTAAACGACATATGTCGGATCTTTTTAGGACCGAGTCCCCGAGTCCATTTTCATGTTTACCATATACCATAACCTCTGCTCTTGACTGCCATTTCGGCGTTCGTCAGTCGAGTCACAAGATCACAACAAAATAGCATACATTACTTGAACTTTGAAACGAGGTCTCAAAATCATCCGACATATGAACAACATAGAAAAAACGAGATAAAACACAGCATATGGACAAAGGCAGTCCCCGAGTTTCTTTTCGGAGTGCCCATTTTATTCAAAGGAAAACCGAGATACATACACTGCGCCCTTATGAGTAAAAGGGCGGAGTAGAGCTACATTCCAGGGTCTTTTGGTCTCCTCTCCGGATTTGTCCATCACATTTTTCCTCGGTGCCTGCGCATCTATAAGATAGTATGAATCATTGTGCAGAGCCTTGCTCACAATGAATGGTCCCTCCCATGGAGGTGACAACTTGTGTCGGCCTGCTTTGCGTTGCACTAGCCTCAACACCAAATCTCCCTCTCGGAATACCCGAGGGCTGATCTTCCGGCTATGATAGCGTCGGAGATTTTGCTGATATATAGCTGACCGAGATAAGGTCAGTTCTCGTGCTTCTTCGAGCAAATCAACATCATTTTCGGTTTCAGTGTACAGCGCCACTCTCGGCGAGTCATACTCCATGTCGGTCGGCAGGACCGCTTCTGCTCCATAGACCAGAAAAAATGGCGTATAGCCAGTTGAACGATTCGGTGTGGTCCTTAGACCCCACAATACTGCTGGTATCTCCTCTATCCAGCATCCCGGAGTTCGCAACAGTGGTTCAATCAACCGGGCTTTGATACCGGCAAACCAATGCATTTGCTCTTTCCACTTGCCCATTTGCCTCTGGGTGTGCCACCGAGGCTATGTCCAACCGAATTCTTTTTTCCGCACAGAACCGAGCAAACTCTCCCACAGCAAAGTTTGTGCCATTATCCGAGATAATGCTATGGGGGTAACCATATCTCAAAATGATGTCCTTCAAAAAGGACACAGCTGTGTGACCATCACACTTCCTGATTGGCTTCACCTCGATCCATTTGGTGAACTTGTCCACCATCACCAGCATATGAGTCATGTTACCTCGGGCTGGCCTGAACTCTCCCACCATATCCAGACACCAAACTGCAAAGGGCCAAGTGATTGGAATTGTCTTGAGTGCCGAGGCTGGCAGGTGGATCTTTTAGCAAATCTCTGACATCCCTCACACTTTCGGACGATATCTTCTGCCTGATTCAAAGCACTGGGCCAATAAAACCCATGCCGGAATACTTTAGCCACCAAGGCTCTTGATGAAGCATGATGACCACACTCTCCCTGATGAATCTCCAGGAGCATCTCTTGCCCTTCCTGCGGCTCGACACAGCGCTGCAGTACCTCGGTCACACTTCTCTTGTATAACTCCTGGTTGATGATGGTGTATGCCTTGGATCTTCTTTGCACTTGCCTAGCCTCAACTTCATTACTTGGCAAACTCCCGTCCATCATATATGCCATTATTGGTTGTGCCCACTCCGGCACAGGACGCACAGGAAAGACCGGATCATCCACCTCCATGAGATCAACCGACATTGCTTCTTCCGATATACTGAGTCAGTCCCCGAGTTCTGCCAAGCAGTCCCCGGGTTCTCCCAAATGCATCCGACATCGACGTCCATGGGAACAGCACCAGACTCCGGTTTCTTCGGGATAAAGATTGACTCGGACTCGGGCGATGGTTTGATTGATGGCTTCCTCAAATGCTCCAAGGCTATGCCGGGTGGGATTGGATCCCGGATGAACCTAGCTTGGACAGTACATCGGCGGCTTCATTTTCAGCCCGAGGTATATGCGTGAGCTCGCAACCTTCAAAGAACCCCGAGATCTTCTGGACATGAAACCGATACAACGCCATGTTGGCGTCTAAAGCATCCCAATTTCCCGAGACTTGCTGCACCACCAGATCCGAGTCTCCGAAGCATTCTATCCGGCGAATACCAATTTCCTTGGCCACATTGAGCCCATGAACAAGTGCCTCATACTCGGCCACATTGTTAGATGCCGCAAAATGAATCTGCAACACATATCTCAGTTGATCCGCTTAGGCGAGGTAAGGACTACCCCGGCACCTAAACCAATTTTCGTCCTTGAACCATCAAAGTGCATTCTCCAGTAATTGGAGTCAGGCAATGGTGGCTCATATTGCATTTCGGCCCAATCCACCAAGAAATCCGGCAGTGCCTGAGATTTAATGGCATCTCTTCTTTCATAGTGAGGAGTGTAAGGGGACACCTCGATAGCCCACTTGGCTACTCGGCCAGTTGCATCTTTACACCCAATGATCTCCGAGATAGGAGCCTCACATACCACAGTGATTGAATGCTCTTGGAAGTAATGTTTCAACTTCTTAGCAGCCAGATAGACACCATATGTCATCTTCTGGTAGTGAGGATAGTTCTGCTTGGACAACGAGATCACCTCGCTCAGGTAATATACTGGCCTTTGCACAGTTTTGCCATCTTCTCGCTCCACTACTAATACGACACTCACAACCCGGTTTGTGGCTGCAATGTAGAGCAACATCGGCTCTTTGGGTAATGGTGAGGCCAGTATCGGCGCAGTTGCCAACATCTTTTTTAACTCGGTGAACGCCGCATCTGCTTGCGGGGTCCACACGAAGTGGGTTGTTTTCTTCATGAGCTGATACAAAGGCAATGCCTTTTCTCCCAACCTGCTAACAAACCGACTTAAGGATGCCAAACATCCGGTGAATTTCTGCACGTCCTTGAGACATGTCGGTAACCTCATGCTTTCAATAGCACGGATTTTTGTCGGGTTCACCTCGATACCTCGGCTCGACACGAGGAAACCGAGTAACTTGCCTGCCGGCACACCAAATGTACATTTGTCCGGGTTAAGTTTTATCCGGAATTTCCTTAGATTCGCAAATGTTTCTCTGAGATCATCAATCAGAGTGGATTTCTCCTTAGACTTGATGACAATGTCATCGACATACACCTGCACATTTTTGCCTATTTGATCATGCAAGCATTTTTGCATACATCTCTGGTAAGTAGCACCAGCATTTCTCAAACCAAAGGTCATGACACGATAGCAATAAGCCCCATACGGGGTGATAAAAGCAGTTTTCATTTGATCAGCAGGGTTCAGTGGTATCTGGTGAAAACCAGAATACGCATCTACAAAGGATAACAGCTCACCCCGGCTGTGGAATCGATCACTTGATCAATCCGAGGCAGCGGGAATGGATCCTTAGGACATGCCTTGTTCAAGTTTGTGAATCAATACACATGCGCCACACAATGGCCACATTTGGGTCATCTTTTTTCTTTTCCACCAGGACCGGGTTAGACAACCAGTCCGGGTGCAGCACCTCCATGATGAAACCAGATGCAAGTAATCTGGCCAGTTCATCGCCTATCACTTTCTCCTCTCATCCGAGAGACGTCGCATAGGTTGCTTCACCGGTTTCATATCCGGTCTGACGAACAAAGAGTGCTCAGCCAACTCCCTCGGAACACCTGGCAGGTCCTGATTTGACCATGCAAAGATATCCCGGTTCTCACGGAGGAAGTGACTGAGCTCGCCTTCCTATTTCTCCGTTAACCCGGTACCAATGATGACGTTGTGGTCCGGAAACGCCGGGTCAACGTTGATCTTCTTGGTCTCCTTGGGCACCTCGAAATTTGCATTCTGCTCCGGGTTAGCCATACCCGGCATGCCGAGTTGCGCGGACTGAGCCAATGCCACCACTTCATGGATCTTCTTCTTCTCTGCAGCGATAATCAGTGACTCGGCCAAGCACGATCCAGCCGAGGCACACTCCAGTGCACGCTTGTAATCACCCGAGATAGTGATGATGCCATTAGGACCTGGCATTTTCATCTTGAGGTAACCCACATGGGTTGATATCATGAACTTGGACAACGCAGGCCTGCCGAGTAAAGCATGGTATGGACTTTCGAGGTCCACTACCTCAAACTGGATGCTCTCAGTTCGGCAGTTTTGCCTTGGTGCCGAACAACACATCAACCCAAATTTTGCCCATAGGTGCACATGAAACACCCGGCACTATTCCATGGAAGGTCGTGCTACTCGGTTGCACAAGTTCCGAGATACCCATCTTCACCATGGTGTCTCGGTACATGATATTGATAGCACTCCCATTATCAATGAGAACTCGGGTGAACCGGACATTGATGGTGGGTCCAAAGAATGTCGGATCTACCACCAACGCATAACCTCCTGGAGTTGGCATAACTCGGGGATGATCCCTATTGCTCCAACTGATCTCTTACTCGGACCAGTTCATGTACTTCGGTACTGCTTGCATAACTGCGTTCACCTCCAGTGCACGCCGATGCAGGCTTCGCTTGTCAGTTGGCTCGGTCACAAACACCACATAGCTATGGTGAGCCTCTCTGTACTCACCCTGGCGATATTCACCTTGACGGCTAGGACCAGCATTCACTTGGTTAACATCTTCTTGCCCTCTCCTGTTATCCACAGGTCTCGGAGCTGCAAGCCTCGGCGGAGGCGCATTTACGGGAATAGTGTTTGCCCCGGTGAGCGGTAGTGCTTGCCTCTGTTGAGGATATGCCGCGGGAGGCCTCGAAGGTGCCCCCATCTGATTTCCTCCGGAGCCTCCCCCTTCCTTCAGAGTGCGCTGATACCAGCTGCACTGCCGGGTTGAATGATTGGCCGGCCTGCGAGCATCATGCGTGTGATAGCTGCATGGCCCATCCAACATAGCCTCATAAGTGAAAGGCTGCTTCTGGTTACTCCATGGCTTCTTCCCTTCTTGATTCTGGCCCATGCTGGGCCGTTGTTCTTCGGACGCTGGTTACTGCCGGTATCTGGTTGGTCTGGGTTTACCTCGGCAACCTGATTTGAGCCATACCGGTAATCCGGCTCTCTCCTCTTGTTGCCGAAGTCCTGGCGATCGTTCTGTCTGACTGGCCCGGGTATGTTATTCACCGGGTATCTTCTACTTGGTTCCACCGAGTTCAGCAAGGGTTGCATCGGATCACCCAGTGCATAGCTATCCGCAATCCGGATTGTCTCGGCCAGGGTGGCCGGCATCTCCCTCTGCAACTTCTGCCAAAGCATGGAGCCATGTCGGCACCCCTGGGCAAACCAAGATATGGCCTGTGCCTCCACAACTCCTTCACAGGAATTGCGAATAGTACTCCACCGGGTCAAGTAGTCCCGGTCAGTTTCATCATTCCTCTGCTTGCACATGGCAAGCTGCTGAGGACGATTCGGCCTCTTGTACGTGCTGGAGAAATTGCTAACAAAGGCCTCTTCAAAGTCCAGCCAGCAGTCAACACTGCCTTCTCGCAAGTTGTTCAGCCAGATTCGGGCTGGCCCTTCCAACATTTGCGGGATATACCTCACAGCCCATCGGCGGTTTCCTCCCGCAATATGTACTGCCGACACATAATCTGTTAGCCAATCCTCCGGCTTAGTACTGCCGTCATATGTCTTTGCGCCTCGGTTCAACTGAAAGTGCCGCACCGGTGGCTCCATCATGATCCGAGGTCCAAAACATGCCGGGCCAGGTGGACCTTGTTCTTCCAGCATCTCGGACATATAGATCCTGTCCAACTTGTAGCGTGCATCATTTGGTGACAACTGGCGAGGTCCCAACCGGGATCCCAGTGCACCTTCATATCTCGGATACCCGGCTTTCTCCATAGCCGAGTAACCATCATCATAACGGTTAGCCACTTGGTCAACACCTTGTGGCTGCTGGACAAGCTCGACATTTTGCTGCTGCTGCTGGGCGAGATTTCGTGTCGGATACCGAGGCGGGTAGCCTCGGCCAACCGAGTTAACTACTCCGGCATCTGGATCGCCCTGACCAGGATTGCTTTTACCCCGGCCGGCACTGCCTCGCCCAACTAACTGTTTTTCGGCACATGCCGGATCATACACCTGCATCTGCTTGCTCTTACCGGAGTTTACACTCCGGTCCCGATCTACACCGACATGCGGTGATGAAGCTTACCCCTTAGATCCACTGGCTCCCCTAGCCGAGTGAACAATCTCGGACCCTCCTGCAACTGTGTTGGCCTTGCGGTAGGCCTCATTCTGCCGGGTAGCCACAGCTACCAACTCATTAACTCGGTCTTGCTGCCTACGGAGAGCTTCTCCGGATAAGCCTGACAACTCGGCTCTTGCTGCCTCGGCAACCCTAAGAGTTTTAGCAGGAGAACTATACTTCGGTTTTTCGACCGACAAGTTACTAGGAGTCTTACTGGAACTAGATCTACGATCTCTAGCAATCTCTGCATTGAGGTTTTTACCCCTCTTGCGAACATCCTCTACGCGACTAGGGCGAGCAGCTACCGGGGTTAAACCATGTGCTTGGTTATACTCACGGAGAGTTATCCCCAACTCTCTCCTCACCTCAGCCATCGCGAGAGCCTCCTCATGCAAGCTCTGACGATGTGCCTCCAGCTCTGCCTCCATCTGGGCAGCATCTGTACCGGCAGCTACCGGCACAACCAGTTTCTCGATTATCTCCTCGAGATGGGCCGGCCTAACCGGCACATCGGATCTATCGGCCAGGTCTCGGAGGTTCTCCCTCCTCTCCAGCGGTACTTTCGCCGATCTTGTGGTCTTGGGGGCAGGATTACCGGCATCTCCTTTGCCGGGTTCTCCTGTGCCGGTTTCTCCTTTACCGGCACCACCCGCAGTGCCGGTCATCATGACCTCTGCGCAGCTCCCGGGGCGAGCGCTACGCCGGCCGCGAGCCGGACAAACAGTAGGAGGATCCTCGGCCACAAGCACCTGCTCGGGGTACTTGCAGACAACCTCGGTGGCAACGTAGGTCACGAAGGTGCCGAAGCTGATGAGGCAGCCGTTCGTCGGGAACGGCCTGCTGCTGAAGCATCCCGCATTGTCGCTGATGAAGTTCAGCGAGCCGAGCTTGCAGATGAGCCCGGAGACGACGTGCTCGCCGGAGTCGATGATGGAACCCGTCCGGATGATCACACCAGCCAGCGCCGCTGCTGGCCCCACGGTGGGCGCCAACTGTCGTGGTTGTATCACGGCAGATGCCATAGGATGGCTTAAGTGTGGGGCCGATGGACGCTGGTGGATCCGGGAGAGGGCTAGCGCGCTAAGAAGCACACACGAGGAACATACAAGCACACCAAGATATACCCAGGTTCAGGGCCCTCGTGAGGAGGTAAATCCCCTACTCCTGCCTGCCTCTCTCTCTATACTGAGGTATCACAAATACAAGGTTGCTCCTCGAGCTGTATGCCTCAACAATGAGGATGAACACAAGGAAGAAGATGAAGCTACGGGGGGAAATGAGTCTCAGGGCATCGTCCCTCTCGCAGGAGGTGGTGAAGCCCTCTTTATAGGCTAAACTGAGTTATGGAAGTACCCCTCCAGATGCACTGTGGCCATGCCAAAGATATGTCATGATGTTACTCCTGTCAGAGACAGGACGTGACATGACCATCCCCTGCAGCGCTACGGCACAGCTAGAATGTACCCTCTGCCAGGGACAGGACAGGGCACACCCACGCCTATCTCGTAGCCTTTATCCCGGATGTCCCGTGGTCAGCGATTAGGTGAGACCTGTCACCTCGCTCCTCCTGCACGCTCCCGTGTCAGGCGCTTCCGTGTCAGGCGCTCCCGTGCCAGACGGGATATGACAGGAGCATTGACTCCAACCGACACAAGGCACCTCGCTGCGTTAACCCGGCATGGATATGCCGGATTCCCTTTCCTGAATAACATTCCCTGCACATAAGAAAACACACAAAATACCGACATACATATGTCGGTTATGACATCTCGGATCCCTTATCTCGGATCCCATGTCTCGGTCAACACAACACGGCTAGTTATATCGACCACCGTCTCTCGACCACCGTAACTCGGTAACCATACATCGGTTTTTACCAACACCATACCCCGGCCGCTCCTGGGCCCTCGTTACCTCGGTTTGCTCATGCCGGTTTGCACCAACATCACACCCTGGTCACCTCTGAGGTTCAGGTATGTCGGCTTTTACTGTAAACTGTCCCACACCTGGGACCTTGCTTATACCACATCATAACCCTACCCGGGTAGCCCCGACACTAGCCTCCCCGAGTTCACAAGCTGCTCGGGCCATTTTGGAAGTTGCAGCCGCTGATGGGTTCTGTGGGTAAACATCTGTCCCTTAGTTGAGTGGCCTAGGCGGCCGCAGGCCCATCTTAACCGTGTGAGGCCGGGTATATTACTTAGCCCAGTGCTTCCGCTAAAAAAAAACTAAGCCCAGTGCTTATGCTAAAAAAAACTAAGCCCAGTGCTTATGCTAAAAAAAACAACTAAGCCCAGTGCACCCAGCATGTAGAAAAAAAGGGTCGATCTCCTTCCTCCTCACCTCGCGCAATTCTCGTGCCAAGTGGCCGGTGTCCGGACGAACATTCGTGCGGGACCCCGCCCTGAGCGGCGCATCTCTCGTCTCGCGCCAAGCACGGCACCACCACAAAGGCGAAGCTGCGTTCAGCGGCGCGCACAGCTCGACCGAGCGACGCACTAGAGGAGGGACAGAGAGAGAGAGAGACCCAACCAGAGGCAGAGGGAAGCAAGATCGGCCGAACGTTGGACGCGATGGGCGAGCGCAAGATCGGCGTGGCGATGGACTTCTCGGCGAGCAGCAAGAAGGCGCTGCGGTGGACGGCTGACAACCTTCTCCGCAAGGGCGACACCCTCGTCCTCCTCCACATCCAGCACCGCGGCCGCGACGAGGCCAAGCACGTCCTCTGGTCTCACTCCGGTTCCCGTAAGATCAGACACCCGCACCTAATTCTTTCCCCCATGTCTTGCGTATCCACTGACCTGTCCTGCCCGGTCGATCGATCGCATGCAGCACTGATCCCCCTCCAGGAGCTCAAGGATACGGCGATACGGCAGCGCTACGACATCCCCGCGGACGCCGAGGTGTTCGACATGCTCGCTAAGGTGGCCCGGGAGAAGGAGGTGCGGTAGCTCTCCTGTAATCCTGTTCTCTGTGATTGGTATGAGCACTCTTCTTTTGCATCTCCACGTTGATCTGATATAAATTGTGTTTGTACCTGTCCCGTCCATCAGTTGTCCGTTGTCCTGAAGCTGTACTGGGGCGATCCGAGGGAGAAGGTGTGCGAGGCCGTGGGGGAGCTCAACCTCGAGTCACTAGTCATGGGAAGCCGTGGTCTCGGCCAGATCCAGAGGTTTCGACTCTGTCCATTTACAGATGCCATTCATCGGATTAACAATCCACTTGATTGTGTTAACAGAATGAAACTGAAAATACCAGGACATGCATGCATCATCTTAGACTGAAATCGAGTATAAGCATTATGCTTCATCTGGAAACATGTATGCATGGATGGTTTATACTTTGCTTGATTCCTTTTTACCCTGACACTCGTAATTTGCCTGCAGGATTCTGCTGGGAAGTGTGACCAACTATGTCTTATCGAATGCATCTTGCCCCGTGACTGTCGTCAAGGCAAAATAGTCATTGTCATTCCAGCAATACGATTTACTTTTGCAGTAATAGGAATATTCAGTCCGAGAAAACATGTAATGCTTTGCATTTTCTTTCCCTTTGATGTTACCAGACATCGCATCCTAGTTTCATTCGTTGTTTGCAGACTCAGATAAAACTGGGCTATCATTTGTTAAAAATAGGAGAAGGGGCCTCTTTGGTTCAAATGATTTTTCACACCAATTTGCAGGGTTATGGACTTGTGTAGCCCTTAAGTTTTTTTTCACCAGCTCCGTCTCTTCATTTAATAGAAAAAGAATTGACAATTTTGTGTCGGAAAGTGGTGTCACTCTTTCGGTTAATTTCGCATCCGAATGCACCCGTATATAATGTGATCAAAATGGCCTCTCGGCATTCCTTCTCCGGCTAGTTCTCCCATGAGTAGCACGAGTAACCACTTAACCTTCTCGGAGCTCTTAGAATCAGATTAAAATCATAGAAGATGCATAAGGATTAGGCAGGATGAATTCAACATAATTATATCCCACTTTCTCGACATAATCTGCAGTCTGCTTAGCTAACTAAGTTCATGAATCATTCATTAGACTCAAATGAACTTGAGTTTATTTATCTATAGACTCAAACAAGATATATAACAAGAACCATGCTAACGAAAATGTTTGGAGTAACATCTTTGGCTACCTCTTAAATGCACATTGTAATAGAGAATGGAAAAGGTAAAAAAGTGGAAAAGTTAACATACTTCGCCTTAGAAAATCTATAAATGCAAACATCTATCTAACAAGGTTCACACTCACATTTTTGTAGATGTATAGTTCATGATATATGATCTTATACTTAAGGAAATAACTACTAGCTAAGATAAAAAGCTACAACATGCTGAACTAATTTGGTACCTAGTGAAACGAAGTAAGAAGGAAGGAAAGTATAAAATATTGTTAGAGCACCATTTATGTGGAAGGATTCACAATTAAAATCTTGTTCCAATTATTACCAATTATACACTTGCTCAAGATTTTAGACAATTACGGAGTTTGAAAATCTTAGCCTATAGATAACATAATAAGGTCACAGAGCTCAGCCTCGAATCGCTCGTCATGGTAAGCCGTGGTCTCGGTTAGATCCAGAGGTTTCGTTTTTCTGTCCATTTACAAATGCATTTCATCAGACAACCATCCATTTGCTTGTCTATAGTGTATACACGATAAAACTGAAGATTTGAGGATATGTGTGCGTGTCTGTAAACTGTATCACTTATTTTTTTAGATAAAGGGAGTTTTATTACTTAAAAGGTTTAAGCAATAAACCCAGCCTCTGCATAATTAAGATGCACACAGCCAAAATATGTTTGTAGTACGAAACATAAAAAGACGAATTACATATCAAGATGAGAAATTGTAAAAAACGCCTATGGTGGTGGAGAGCTATACCGTAAATTATGTTGTCATCCATGTTGAGATAAAAAGTGTCTCGCCGTATACTCCAGTCAAACCTCCATAAACAGGTCTCGATACCCCACACGTTGCAACTGAAACCACGTCACATATGCTTCATCCAGAAACATTTATACTATAAATCTATGGTTTATACTTTGCTCGATTCCTTTTTAAATACCCTGACACTTGTAATTTGCTTGCAGGATTCTGCTGGGAAGTGTGACCAACTACGTCTTGTCGAATGCATCTTGCCCCGTGACTGTCGTCAAGGCAAAATAGCCATTGGCATTCCAGCAATACGATTTACTTTTGCAAAATAGGAATATTTAGTCCGAGAAAAATATTTAATGCATTTGCATTTTCTTTCCCTTTGATGTTACCAAATATCGCATTGTAGTTTCATTCGTTGTTTGCAGACTCAGAATGAAAACTGAGCTATCATTTCTTACAGATAGGCGTAGGGTGCTCTTTGCTTAAATGATTTTCACATCAATTTTCGAGGGTTATGGACTTGCGTAGCCCTTAAGTTTCTTTTCAGCAGCTACGTTTCTTCATTAAACAGAAATCGAATTGACAAATTTGTGTCAGAAACCACTACAAGAAATATGCTATCCTATGACCTTTTGATCGTGACCCTGAAAATATTGGTCATACATCTATGACCATTTTGTACCATTTGGCCACTCGCTATTTTGGAGGGTCTAAAACCTTACATATAACGACCAAATCTGTCAGAAAGGTCATAATCTCCTTCCATGGATTGGTCACAAATCAAATAACTCTAATTTAATATATTTTTTGTAGCAGATTACGACCAATTTAAATGGTCATTCGCGTTAGCTGATAGCCAACTCAGCCATCTCGCCTACGTGTCACTGCCTCTCGCCTACATGTCACTGTCTATGTGTCATTTGTGCTTACGTATCACCACACTGACATGCCACTGTCTATGTGTCATTTGTGCTTACGTGTCACCACACTGACATGTAGGGCCTGTTGACAGAATGCGTTGACTGTCCCACCCATCCTGAAAAGCGGGACCGCTCCACACCCTGACATGTGGGCCCCGCCCGCACCCACTGACATGTTAGACCAGCCCACCAAACTCGACAGGTGGGACCCGCCCCCACCCCATCCTGACGCGTGGGACCCGGCACACTCCACCTGACACGCGGGACCCGCGGCCGAACTGACGCGCGGGACCCACCGGCCGAACTGAGCAAGGGTGCAAACGGCCGAACTGAGCAATCGTGCGAACGCGCTCTGGGAACTTCTAATTGTTGTTTACATCTATCTCTAAATGGTATTTGTACCTACTATCTTTTCCTCAGACAAAGCCCACTCCACTGGGATAGTTCGGTTGCTCTACTGGGCTAGGCCGACATTACCTAGAGTCGGCTGGATATCTTTTTTTTCCTTTTTTCTTTTCTATTTTCTTATATAACTTTTGATTTTCAACTCCAATTTAACTCAAATATATTTCGAAATTTTTGTGAAGATAACCTCTCTCCTTATATACTATTAGGAAGTGATTTTAGTCTCCATAAAATACAAATACCACTAAGCTTAGAAATTATTTTATATTGGTTTTGTAAATTATTTAAAATATAATTGCCGTATAATTGGCAGGATTTTGTTGGACATCTAAAGAAATGACAACAGAATCGGCAGGAAGCAATTTAAATGGCCGGAAATAGACAGATAGCTCGGAAATGCATGCCTTTTGGTGATTGTACATGAAATGATGTCTACTGTGTGAAAACAATTTATCAGTGCCATTTTGAATGACTTTCTCGGTACCCTCTTCATAAAAAACACTATTTTAAGCACTTGAAAAAATGAAATGTGTTTTTTTTGTGTGAAACATGTCAAAATCTTTGTTCGACAACATTGCTTGCCATCCCACAATGAACACATGTGCCAAATTTGGGCACATTTCGACAAACTATGTCATGAATGTGGCAAAAAACATTGCTCCTTCATCTTGAAAGTTATGAATGTTCGTTCGCGATAGCAAGTTTCTGACAACACTTTTCCAGTAGAACTTCCGCAACGCAAGTTTATATTTTTTTTGTGGTAACTAGGTCACATATGATGATGCTACGCGAAGGTTTTCCATTATTTTGATTTTTTTTTGAATTTCGTGTGCTCATTTGAAAATCTAGTCGAATTCGTGGTCGTGACCGTCGTGTCTAGTGTTTGAATCATGTGGATATTTTGATGTATCTATTATGAAATGGATACTTGTGAATCTAAAAATGAAATTTAGAAAAAATAATGGGCAAGCTGTATGGCAGCTGCAATTCAAAATCCAGCCGTTTCCGGCTGAATCGGCAGGAAGCCGTTTAAATGGCCGGAAATAGTCAGAGAGCTCGGAAATGCATCACTTTTGGTGATTGTACATGACATTATGTCTACTTTGTGCAAACAAATTATCGGTGCCATTTTGAATGACTTTCTCGGTACCCGCTTCAGAAAAATGCTATTTAAGCACTTGAAAAATGAAAAGTGGGTTATTTTGTGAAACATGTTGAATTTTTTGTTCGGCAACATTGCTTTCCATCCCACAATGAACACATGTGCCAATTTTGGGCTCAATTGGACAAACTATGTCATGAATGTGGCCAAAACATTGCTCCTTCATCTTGAAAGCTATGAATGTTCGTTCGTGATAGCAAGTTTCTGACAACACTTTTCCAGTAGAACTTCCGCAACGCAAGTTTATATTTTTTTTGTGGTAACTAGGTCACATATGATGACGCTACGCGAAGGTTTTCCATTATTTTGATTTTTTTGAATTTCGTGTGCTCATTTGAAAATCTAGTCGAATTCGTGGTCATGACCGTTCATGTCTAGTGTTTGAATCATGTGGATATTTTGATGTATCTATGATGAAATGGATACTTGTGAATCAAAAAATTAAATCTAGGAAAAATAACGGGCAAGCTGTGTGGCAGCTGGAGTTCAAAATCTAGCCGTTTCTACCTGAATCGGTAGGAAACCGTTTAAATGGCCGGAAATAAGCAAAGAGCTCAGAAATGCATGCCTTTTGGTGATTGTACATAAAATGATGTCTACTTTGTGTAGAATATGTATCGGTGCCATTTTGGACGAGTTTCTCGGTACCCGCTTCATAAAAAACGCTATTTTGAGCACTTGAAAAATGAAAAGTGGGTTTTTTTGTGAAACATGTCAAAATCTTTGTTCGTCAACATTGCTTGCCATCCCACAATGAACACATGTGCCAAATTTGGGCACATTTTGACAAACTATGTCATGAATGTGGCCAAAACATTGCCCCTTCATCTTGAAAGCTATGAATGTTTGTTCGTGATAGCAAGTTTCTGACAACACTTTTCCAGTAGAACTTCCGCAACGCAAGTTTATAATTTTTTGTGGTAACTAGGTCACATATGATGACGCTACGCGAAGGTTTTCCATTATTTGATTTTTTGAATTTCGTGTGCTCATTTGAAAATCTAGTCGAATTCGTGGCCGTGAACGTTCGTGTCTAGTGTTTGAATCATTTGGATATTTTGATGTATCTTTGATGAAATGGATACTTGTGAATCTAAAAATGAAATTTAGGAAAATTAACGGGCAAGCTGGGTGGCAGTTGCAGTTCAAAATCTTGCCATTTCCAACTGAATCGGTAAGAAACCGTTTAAATGGCCGAAAATAGGCAGAGAGCTCGGAAATGCATGCCTTTTGGTGATTGTACATAAAATGATGTCTACTTTGTGTAGAATATTTATCGGTGCCATTTTGGACGAGTTTCTCGGTACCCGCTTCATAAAAAACGCTATTTTAAGCACTTGAAAAATGAAAAGTGGGTTTTTTATGAAACATGTCGAAATCTTTGTTCGACAACATTGCTTTCCATCCCACAATGAACACATGTGCCAAATTTGGGCACATTTTGACAAACTATGTCATGAAAAATAAAAAAACCATTTTTTTTACAAAAAAACACATGTTTGCAACATATATTTTGTAGGTCCTTCACAAAAAACACCATTTTTTACATTCGGAAATGAAAAACGAATTTTCTGTTTCAAGAAAATGAAACTTTTTTCGGCAACATTGTGCGCCATTCCAAGATACACATAATAATAAACCATGAATAATAATATACCAATTATAAGCACAATTACTTATGCAAAAATTAGGCCACTAAACTTTACTTATTTCAGCCCTAGTTTTTTTATGGTATAATTATTCAGCTATACTGGGCCGAAATTGACCCAGCCTTGGCTGGGCCTTAGGCCCATTGGCAGCGCTGGAGATCTTCGAGGCGTCGGATGCCGATCAGACGGTCTTGAGCGTGCTAGTCTAGAATAAAACCAGCCGTCGGCAGCTCTCTGCCGAAACCCTAGCCCCTTTTCTTCTCTCTCGCGACGACGCGTACGCACCAATTTCCCTCTCTCCCTCCGCCGCCGATTCAGATCGACGGCGCTGCCGCTGAATCCTCTCCGCTGCAGCCCCTGGCTCCCTCGGTCCCTCCTCTAACCCTAATCATGCCTCTCTCCTCTCAGCCGCCGCCGACCTCCATCCTCCCATCTCTCCCCCACCGAGCCGCTCCGAACCCAGATCCCCAGCGCTCCTCCTCCCGTCGTCCACCCCACCCCGTGGCCACACGCATCTCTCTCCACCCTCTTCACCGCCCTAGTTCCGGATCGACTCGAGTAGCACCGAAGAGATCGAACGAATCGCCCCAGCCTCGCCGGAGAGAGAGAGGCGCCGCCGCTTAGAAGCCACACTTCGAGGCTGGCTGGCCCGCCGGCACTCGTGCTTCCATGAGTGGCCCTCCGTCGAGCTGGCCGACCCCGTCGCTTTCGTGACGTAGGGTTTGCGGTGCCGGCGCCGGCGACGGCTCTTCGGCCACCAGGACGTCCGCGCCTCTACAGCGCTGCAGGGATGAGACGTCTCGTCGGAGGAGGGGGACGGCGCCGTGTTCGTCATTTCTCCGCCTTGGCCGTCGATCCCGACCGTCGCTGCTTTACCGGCCTCCTTCGCCGCCGTCTTCCCGAGGGTGCCCGACAGCAGGTTAGTGCCCGGTTGATCCCATCCCTCTTCTCGTTCA
Source organism: Poa pratensis (assembly GCA_947311845.1). NCBI lineage: Eukaryota > Viridiplantae > Streptophyta > Magnoliopsida > Poales > Poaceae > Poa > Poa pratensis. Next base: position 29,727,861 of record CAMZMU010000027.1, read on the forward strand.
GTTTCCTGTGGTTCGTCGAGTGTTCCTGTGATTTTACCTTCGGTTTTGATTCATTTTGTAGTTGGTTTCTGCTCTGAATCAGGCTATAGGTGAAGAAGAGCAAGGCTGATACGGACCCGAACAAGCCCAAGCAATTATGGAGCCTCACCGAAGTGGAGATTGAACCGACAGGAGTTGGAGCCCTGCATGGATCAGGCGCCTCAGGCCCTCTCTATGAGGTTGAAGGGACCCGGAAGGATGCCCACCAAGTTGCTCAACATCACCACCAGGAAGTCCCCACGTGCAGAATGTAAAAATCAAGGTGATGTTTGATTTCCAAAGACAACTAATTGCTCTATAGTGTATCCTGCATGAATTGCATGTAAGCCTGCAGTTCCAAGTTCCAACACGTATAGCAACTGAGTCCCTGGTAATAGTTGAGTAATTCAGTATTATTGCATTCTTTAGACAGTGAGGATAGTGTTTCAATCTTCAGAGTTTGAATGTTTAAGTTTGTTCTGTCTTAACTAAAGTTCTAATGGTGTCTTAATATCTCAACCTTGTCTGCATGGCACTTATGAACCCAATCATAACCAATAATATATGCTCCACATATCGCATACTTCTATTTTAAACTTCTGTTTGATGTAAATTTTGCTATCAGTTCTAAGTTTTGGTGCCTGTGGTTGATGCAGGTACACATGATTGTTGTTGAGGACATGGTCTCCTTTTTGGCATGCCCAAGTATGTGGTGCTGCTCGCCTACATATATGGTTACTCGAGCTCTATCTTGTGATTTCAGGTGGGCTCTCTAGCTCTATCTTGTGATTTCTTTCAGTGAAGCCTACACTTAGTGTAGGCTACTTGTTGTTCGATTAGCTCCATCTTTCCTGATGTGCTTTTACATATATGTTTGTTGTGATCTGCTTTAACCGTGAAAGTACTTGATATTCCATTCTGTTCATGTAGGTGATGCGAACTTCTATTTCTTCCCTAGAAATAGAAATGACACCGGCATAATCAAACTCTGCTTCCCCAGATCGGTAATCTTCTATTTCTTCTCTCACGATATGGTGATACTTGATTGCTTGCTTCATCTGTTAATCGAGATCATAATGATGAAACCTAGGAAATAGAGAGATCTTGCTACATGTATAGATAATGTTTACAGCTACTCTGTGATTACAAATAAATTTATAATGTTGGCATTTGGTTACAGCTTGGCTGGATAAGAAATTGTCATGTCTGTAGTCCTCAGCATGGTCACTGAATATAAAATGAGTCCTGAAGTAGAATTCAAATGATAACTCACTCCCGTTCATTGTCTATCAATGACAGGTACCTCTTTTGGTTCCTTTTATTCTCTCATGCCTCTGTGATGTTAGTATGTGTGTGCTGACTAGTAGTCTTTGATCCTGCCATTCGAATGGATGGTCGTGGTAGTGGTCTTTTTGTATAGGGGCAATGTGTTGCAGTGAAATTAGTTGCAGGACCTGCACTGGAGCTATGCATATTATGTTGTTTCTGTTTTCTTGTATGGATATCTCATTTTGACTAGCTGGATAACAAAAAGAATGGTGCTAGCTAAATTGTGTTATCATTCTAATGAACTATGTAATTTTGAATGGTATGTTCATAATATTGGCTCCAGTTTTTTTGATAATTCTCTGCTTGTTCATGTAACAGGAGCCGTTGAAGGCATGATGACGTTACTTTGGTCATCCAATGAGTCAATATGACAAGAGCAGGAGCTCCATGCTGAAGAAGATAGCCCTTGTAGAGCTTGAAGTGTATCTAGATGTTTTTTGTGTATTCTGTAACTTCGATTTCCATTGTATTACGTGTTATCTGTAGAGCAGGAGCTCCATACTGAATTTGGATACTGTTATTTGAAGTTTTTTGTGTTTATTATGTCTGTCAATTTAAATTATTTTTATTAAGTTACTGTCAATTTGAATTATGAAGTTTATGACCTGAACCTAACAATTGGGACCCATATAATTAATTTACGCATATATCAAAAATAAATTTTGATATTGTTGATCCAAAAAGGCCACGACCCAAAAAATTAAAAGGCCAAACTGTTAGGCTGGGACCAAATAGCCGTCTAAACTAATCTGCGGGAAAAAGTATGTTAAATGGGCCGTGTTATTGGGCCAGGCCCATTTAGATGGCTGAACTGGACTGGGCTGATTCCGATTTACGACCATTCAATTTGGTCACAATTTTGCCACGTCAGCTCGGCCACGTTGGATCTGACTGGCACTTGTCACGTCAGCCTCGCCACGTCAGTTCAGCCACGTTGGATCTGACGTGGACTGGCTAGATTGGTAGTGACCAAAACAGTTGGTCATAGAATTTGTGACCTTTTGTTTTGTCACAATTGTCTATGACCAATCCCCAAAAAAGGTCGCAAACTGCCATTAGTGTCGCTCATCTTTTGTCCAATCGTTTTTGGTCACAAAAAGGTCATAAATGACAGTTCATGACCATTTCTGTGACCAATATTGAGGGTCACAAGTTAGCATATTTCTTGTAGTGAACTGTTGCCACTTGTACGGTTAATTTCGCAACCGAATGCACACGCATATAATTAGATTAAAATAGCCTCTCAGCGCTAGTTCTCGCTTGAGTAGCACAAGAAACCACTTAAACCTTCTACGAGCTCTTAGGATCAGATTAAAATCGTAAAAGATGCAAAAGGTCTAGTCAGGACTGTTAGATGGTCTAATATCCATGTTGTATACGTGTACGTATTGTAATCCGTGTGTAATTGTTGGTTCTATATATAATAGAGATACGTGGAGGCTTTGCCCCACGCAACCCTAAATCAAACTTGGTATCAGAGCCTTCCCCTGCCCGCCGCCGCCTCCAAACCGATCGCCGCCGCCTCCTAGTCCGCCGCCGCCATGTCCCTCTCCACCCACGTCAACTCGCTGGCGGCGCCTCCAGTAGCTACTGCGCCTTCTCCCCTCGCTCCCGCCGTCATCCCCATCGGCGTACGTCTCGAGGGTGCAAACTTCCCTCTCTGGCGCATGCTCGCCTTCACCAACCTCTTCGGCGCCTCTCTTCACGGCTACCTCGACGGCTCCACGAAAGCTCCGGCGGAAACGATCCTAGAAGGAACGGGCATTGCCGTTCGCACCGTTCCCAACCCCGAGTATCTTCGGTGGTGGACGCAGGATCAGAAGGTCCTTGGGTTGCTCGTCTCCTCCATGGCGGAGGGGATCGCCATGCAGCTTATAAACTGCAAGACTGCGGCTGCGGCGTGGGCTGCCATTCACGCCATGTACAGCACGCAGAACGCTGCCGGGATCCGGCACACACGACGCCAAATCCAGGCGTTGAGGAAGAACGACATGACGGCAAGCGAGTATATGAACAAGGTTCGGGCTTTGGCCGACACCATGGCCGCTGCCGGGTCGCCGCTGCGCGATGACGAGGTCATCGATTATATGCTCACCGGTCTGGGGTCGGCTTACAACCCCATCGCCGACTCCCTCTCGGCCGTGGCAGCCCCGGTGAGTGTCCCTGTGTTTTATTCCATGGTTTTGAACTATGAGGCTCTTCAGTTGTCGCAGCAAGATGAAACCGAGGAGTGGTCCTCTTCGGCTAACGCCGCATCACGGCCGGTCTACACCAACAACCCCGGCCGCATGCAGGACTACGGGTACCCGAGCGGTGGCCCGAGTGGTGGTTGCCCCGCCGGCGGGAATCCTCCACACGGCCAGGGGCAGGGCGGCAATGGCCGCAATGGAGGTGGAGGCGGCAACGGCCGCAAGTGGCGCCCTAAGTGCCAACTCTGCTAGAACTAGGGGCATGAGGCAACAACCTGCCGCAAGTTCTTGGATCGTGATGATCACAACTCCAACCCCTCCGGCAACATGGTATCCACCTCCTCCAACGATCAACCTCACTGGCACGTGGATACTGGAGCTACGGATCACCTGACAAGTGATCTGGAACGACTCCACGTCTACGAGCGCTATGGCGGGAAGGATCATGTGCAAGTGGCTAATGGTGCAGGTTTGTCTATTTCGCATATTGGTCATTCGCATTTAGCCGGTTCATCTCTCCGTTTGAACAATGTCCTTCATGTTCTGCGTATTAGCAAGCATCTCTTGTCAGTTTATCATCTTGTCTCCGATAATGATGTTTTCGTTGAATTTCATCGTGATTTCTTCCTTGTTAAGGACAAGGCCACGCGGAGAACTCTTCTTCAAGGCAGTAGCCATGGTGGGCTCTACCCTATTCCTTTCCATCGGGCATCATCTTCGTTACCTCACCATGCATCATCCAGCATCACCACGTCGTCCTAGTGGCATCAGCGTCTCGGTCATCCCGCGAATAATGTAGTTCAGTCTATAGTCAAACAAAACAATCTTAAGTGTTCTTCAGAGAACCAGTCTTTAGTTTGTGATGCCTGTCAGTGTGCTAAAGTCGTCAATTATTGTATCATGCCTCTCATCGTGTTTCTACTATGCCACTTGAATTAATTCATTCCGATGTTTGGGGCCCGGCTATTTCCTCTTCGGGGGGGGGGGGTATAAGTACTATGTTAGTTTTATTGACGACTACTCCCGTTTTTGGTGGATTTATCTTCTCAAGCACAAATCTGATGTGGAGCAAGTTTTCTATGCTTTTCAGGCTCATGTTGAGCGTCTTTTGAACACTAAGATTAAAACCGTCCAGTCGGATTGGGGCGGAGAGTACCATAAGCTGCATCGCTATTTCCAGCATACTGGCATATCCCACCGCGTGTCTTGTCCTCACACTTCTCAGCAGAATGGCATTGCTGAACGCAAACATCGACATTTGGTCGAAACGGGTCTTGCTCTACTCGCTCATTTGTCCCTCCCATTACGGTTTTGGGATGAAGCTTTTCTCACCGCTTGCTATCTTATTAACCGAATGCCTACTCCTGTTCTTAGTAGTGACACACCCCTCCATTGGCTTCTCAAGGTGGAACCGAATTATTCGTTCCTAAGAACGTTTAGATGCGCGTGCTGGCCTAGCCTCGTAAATACAATACACACAAGTTGGCTTTCCGTTCTAAAATGTGTGTTTTCTTAGGATATTGTCCTATGCATAATGGGTATAAGTGTTTAGACCGTACCACTGGATGCATTTATATATCTCGTGATGTCATCTTTGATGAATCCGTTTTCCCTTACTCCACTACCGGTGTCACCGTTGATGTGTCCACTCTTGAGGCTGCTATCTCTTTTCCATCGGATGAACCGGCTACGGATGTACTTAGGCGAAATTACGACATGTCTTATTTGTCCACTGACCTCCCTATTCCAGGGGATGCTCCATATGTGCAGGGTTCCACGCTGCCGATCGACGTGCATGGCGAGGCATCGATCGACGTGCATGCTCGCACAGATCCCGCTGCATCGGCCTCTCGTGCCTCGCCCGATGGGCCACCTTCGCCTTCCTCGGCTCCCTCTGGTGGGCTGAATTCGCCTGTCGCGGTTCCCTCTGGTGGGCCGGATCAGGAGCCCGCGTCGCCAACTCAGCCTGCGTCGCCACTCACCGGGACATTCCCTTGCCCCGCCGCGACGCCAACGGCTGAGTCTCCAGTGCCTCCGGCTCCACCACCTATACGTGATCACTCCATGGTCACACGGCTGTGTGATGGTACTCGTCGTGAAAAGAAGATCACAGATGGGACGGTGCGCTACGATCCACAACGGCGCGCTTTCTTTGCGATGCCCATGTCGCATCGTAATGCTCTTCAGGAGCCTGCCTGGCATCGGGCGATGTCAGAGGAGTTTGCTGCTCTTCGCCACACCAACACCTGGGTTCTGGTTGCACGGCCACCTGGTGTAAATGTTGTGGGCAGCAAGTGGGTTTTATGACCAAGCAACGTCCTGATGGTTCTTTTGACAAGTACAAGGCTCGTTTGGTTGCTCGAGGGTTCACTCAGCAACATGGCATTGACTATGGTGAGACGTTTAGTCCAGTTGTGAAGTCAGCCACAGTTCGCCTCGTGCTCTCTCTTGCGGTCTCTCGTGGATGGACTCTTCGGCAGATTGATGTCAACAATGCTTTCCTCCATGGCTTCTTATTTGAGGATGTTTATATGCAGCAACCACCTGGCTTTGAGGATGATCGGTATCCCTCTCATGTGTGCAAGCTGTAGCGAGCTCTCTATGGTCTCAAACAGTCTCCTCGTGCATGGTATGCCCGGTTGAGTTCTCTGCTTTCACAGCTTGGCTTTGTCGCGTCAAAGGTGGACACGTCTCTGTTCATCTTCTCTCGTGATGGAGTTCAGATTTTTATGCTCGTTTATGTTGATGACATCGTGATTGCCGGTTCGAGTCCAGGAGCGGTTGATGGTCTTGTTCGCTCTCTCTCTGAGAAGTTTCCAATTAAGGGTCTCGGTCCTCTTGCGTACTTTCTTGGTCTAGAAGCGTCCTGCAATTCAGGGGCATGGTTCTCACTCAACGCAAGTATGCTCTTGATCTTCCTCATTGAGTAAGCATGGAGACTTGTAAGTCCACTCCTACACCGCTAGCCACCACCGATCGTCTCACTCGTGGGGTGGGAATACTTTTGGGTACTGATGATGCTTTCCTGGCATCGAAGTGTTGTGGGAGGTTTGCAGTATTTGACACTTACCCGTCCTGATTTGTCTTTTGCTGTGAACAAAGTATGCCAGTTCCTTTCGCAGCCCACTGATGTTAATTTGGAAGCAGTTAAGCGGATCTTGCGATATGTCAAAGGGACACTGGATACAGGACTGCAGTTTCGTAAGTCATCTCTCACCGGTGTTAGTATTTTCACCGATGCTGATTGGGCGGATGTCCTGATGATCGTTGCTCCCTGAGAGGATTTGCTGTGTTTGTTGGACCGAACCTGATTTCTTGGAGTTCGAAGAAACAACCTACTGTCTCGAGATCTAGTACCGAGGCAGAATACAAGGCATTGTCAAATGGAGCTGCTGAAGCTATATGGGTGGAATCCTTACTCCAGGAGATTGGAGTTTCTCAGTAGCGCACTCCCATTTTATGGTGTGATAATCTTGGGGCTACATATCTGACGGCTAACCCGGTCTTTCATGCACGGACGAAGCACATTGAGATTGATTTTCATTTTGTGCGAGAGCGCGTTGCTTCTGGATGTCTTGACGTCAGATTTATCTCTACTAATGACCAACTGGCTGATGTGTTCACTAAACCAGCCACTCGACAGATGCTAGACCGATTCCAGTCCAGTCTGAATCTTGTATGTAGTAGTTCAGATTGAGGGGGAGTGTTAGACGGTCTAGTATCCATGTTGTATACGTGTACGTATTGTAATCCATATGTAATTGTTGGTCCTGTATATAATAGAGATATGTGGAGGCTTTGCCCATGCAACCCTAAATCAAACAAGGATGGCTTCAGCTTAATTTATATCGCTATTTCTCGACACAATTTGCACATTCTGCTTAGCTAACTAAGTTCATGAACTATACATTAGCTAATATCGAACTATGGGTATGAACGTTAAATTATTTATCTACGGATTCAGACAAATAGCTGACAAGAACTATGCAGCAAACAAGTTTGGTTACTTGGCTAATATGGCCAACATGGCCTAATCCGGCTAGTCCAGGGTGGCCCATAAGTGGTGGTGAAGGCTTTGCCTACCGGGCGGCCCAGATAGTTGACGACCAAGGAAGACAGATGCCGGCAAGGAGGAGGCCCAAGACCGAAGCCCAGAAGGCCACCAAGACCAGAATCGAAGGCGACAGACTTGCCGGTTAGGTTTAGGACTCTGTATACTTGCCGGATACGTAATCCCCTTGTAACCCTAGGTCCGACATCTATATAAGCCGGACCAGGGAAGCCTCCAAGGCATCGAATATACTCATTGTAACCTGCAATACGGCGATTTGCCATATAGTGAGTTATAGCAGCACGTAGGGCTCCGCCACCGTCGTGGAGCCTGAAGCTGGGTAATCTGCTGTGTTCGATCCCGACCTCGACGACGTCCACCTTCTTCCCTCGCGTAACCCTCGGCTAGAGAACCCCCGTCTCCTATCTCAGATGCCGATACGACGACAGTTGGCGCCCACCGTGGGGCATAAGGCATCAGGCTCCATGGGCTACGTCCAAGACGATGCATCTTGGACACCGGCAAATGATGGGCTCATCGCGTACACTCTGGTGCCAATCGGCGACATCGAGCTCTTCATCGGCTTCACCCAGAAGCCATGGGTTTCCCGAAAAACAACACCCTTTGGGGACCCACCCGCCACCCGGAGTCCGACTACTCGCAAGACGGATCTGAATCCGCCTCCTCTTGGGAGTCCGCAGATTCAGATTTCCACTTCATCGGTGTTGCCGGCATGGGATCCGACTCCCAGCCGCACAACGGCGATCCTGAATCCATCCTCCCTGCCCTGCAGGACGATGCGATGTCAGATGCCGGATCCAGATCTACTGTTCATGTCAACGTAGATTCTAAGTCCGAAGAAGACTCTGCCAGCATGTTTGAAACCCGTGTCAAGCAATGCTTTGCTCCAGCCGATCCGGCACCTTCCAAGGTAGCAACAAGCTCCGGGTCAACCATGCAGCAGGCCTTTGTGGCAGATGTCACTGTCCCGGATCCGGCAAAAGAGGCGGAAGCCAACGGTGCCGGCATGACCGCAGCAGACAAAGCCAACCTGGAGCCCCCGTCGGCTCCTAGAAAGAAGACGAACATGGAAAAAGGCGGCACCAGCGGCAAGGACGACCCGCCCCTTGACGACATCCTGAACACTCCGGTTCCCGACGATGCCGACCCGGCATATTGGGAGAAGCTCCGCGCTTCGGTCGCAAAACAAACCCGTGTTCTCGATGAGCAGGAGGGCAGGGTCAGAAATCTTGTCAACGAAGCCAAGGCAGAGCAAGCCAAGGTGACTGCCGCCAGAAATCTCTTCACCACAACCCCAGCCGCCAAAGCGCCTGGGGCTGGAAAGAAAAGCAGGAGGAAGCAAGATGCACCTCCTGAGGAATACAAGACCCCTGCTCAGAAACTTGGTTTCGAGTGGGCCACCGCACCGCAGCGGCGAAACAAGGAAGGTGCTCCAGTTTTCGCAACTCCAGTGCTGAACACGGCGGCTGCCCTCGATATCCTAACGGGTAACGAGTACAACAATGACGACAAGATCTTCTACACCGCGGCTCTCGTTGAAAAAGCTCTGGAGCAACAAGCCCACGCTGACTCCCGAGCGGAGTTGGCAGGAATGCTAGGAGGCAGATTGGAGTCAAAATCCGATGCATGAAAAGCCACCGCCAATGGACTTCCCGAAGATCCATCCGGCTCCAGCAGCCATGGGAAGGGAAAGGACAAGAGCAAAGAGCCTCGTAAACTGTCGCCTCCAAAAAGACAACGGGACGAGGCATCACCCACTGGCGGCCAGAAGCAGGAGGCACCTTCCCCACCTAGGAACAACAAAGGTGGCAGTCGGGGAAACAACCAGCAGCCGCGAGGCGGTGACACCCGGAACAATGGCCCACCCCCACCAAGATGAAGCAGGGAAAGAACGCGTTCCCCACCTCCCGTGCCCAGGCACGAAGGTGGACGCGATGAGCAAAAGCTTGGCAGAAGCCGGGCAGCGCAGGACGAGCCACATGTTGACAGATACAACAGACAGCTCGAGCCTCAATGACATCAAGACGGGAAAGGAGCAGTCATACATTGGCCCCGAGTGCTTTGGCCCTGCTATCCGCAATGTGCAAGTCCCCAGGGACATGACATCCGAGTCAAAAAGCTGCCCAAGGTACAATGGAGGCGACAAGCCCAACTCGTGGCTGTCGGACTACGCGCTGGCAGTCTAGATTGCCGGCGGCGATGGTCTCGTGGCTGCGCGTTTCCTCCCCCTGATGCTTGAGGGTACGGCCAGGAGCTGGATCGAAAACTTGCCGGAAAAAGCGGTGCATAGTTGGCGTGACATGGAGCGGGTTTTCACCCAGCACTTCCAAGGCACGTACAACCGACCAAAAACGTACACGGATCTCACGCGATGCGTGCAGGGACGCGACGAGTCGGCAACGACCTTTCTGGCAAGATGGATACAGACAAAGGCAAGCCGCGAGAACGTGGATGACAACCAAGCTATACATGCCTTCACCACTGGTTTGTTAAAAGGCTCTAGCCTCCGACACAAGCTGGTACGCATGCAAGTAAAAAACCTTGGGGTTATGCTTAAGGTTGCATCTACGAACGCGCAGGCTGACGATGACGCTCGAGATCCAGATGCCGTCCAAGACTTGGCACCAGGAAGACGTGCCAACAACAAGCGCAAGAACCCACAGGAAGACAAAGCCGGCATGTCCGGAGAAGTTGCCGTCGCCTTCAAAGGCAAAGGCAACAACCGTAAATGGAAGGCAAAGGTCCTAGTAAGCAACGCATGACGTACGAACAAGCGAAAGCTCTGCCCCATCCATGCCGGACAAGGTAAGGTCAACCACACTTTCGGGGAGTGCCGGTTCCTGGACGATGCAAAGAAGGACCCCGAGGTCGGCTGGAAGCCAAAGAAGATGAGGAAAGCTGAGAAGGCAAGAAAGGAAGATGACGAGGACTCCATGTCTGAGGACGAGCAACCCAAGCCGCCAAGAAAGGAGAAAAAGTACCCCAAGGTCCATGAGCAATTGGTCTGCTTCTTGGGAACTCCGTCGACAAAAGAGGAGAAGGTGGAACTTCGTGAGCTAAATACCACGATGCCTGACGTCCCACAGTACTTGAACTGGTCCGAGATGCCCATCACCTGGGATAGGGAAGATCACCCGGACCGAGTTCCAAGTCCCGGCAAGTATGCTCTCGTCGTCGACCCTATTGTCGAAAACTTCAGGCTCACCAAAGTACTGATGGGTGGTGGCAGCAGCCTCAACATCCTGTACGAAGAAACCCTGTGGCGCATGAACCTGACGGAAGCCCAGCTTGACTACAGCAAGGTCAAGTTCCATGGCATCGTTCCGGAAAGGCAGGCCAAGTCCATGGGAAGTATACGATTGGAGGTTACTTTCGGGACGGAGATGAACTATCGTTCTGAATATCTCCGCTTCGAGGTAGTCCCCTTCAAGAGTGCTTACCACTGCATCTTTGGTCGACCGGCTTTTGCCAAGTTCATGGCCAGGCTATGCTACATCTACAGTGAGTTGAAGATGCCTGGATCCAACGGTACGATTACCGTCAATGGCAACTTCGAGAAGGCAAAGCAATGCGAGCGTGGGAACGCCGCCTTTGCCGAAGCTGTCCTCCACGCTGAGGAGCTGTGTCGTGGTGGTATCACGGCAGATGCCATAGGTATGGCTAAGTTGGGGCTCGCTTGGACGCTGGGGGATCCGGGGAGGGTTTGCGCGCTAAGGAGCACGCGATGAAGCACACACCGATCCAAGAACACACCGATCTACCCAGGTTCGAGGCCCTCGTATGGAGGTAAAACCCTACTCCTGCCTGCCTCTCTCTGTATATCTCAGTGTATCAAAGTACAAGATGCTCCTCGAGCTGTATGATCCAACAATGGTGAAGTGGTGAAGCTCTCAAGGAAGAAGATGAAGCTACAGGGGGAAATTGGAACTTAGGGCATCGTCCCTCACGCAGGAGGAGGAGATGCCATTTATATAGGCCAACCGAGTTACGGTTATGCCCCTCGAGGTACACTGCTACCATGCCACTGAAGAGTCATCATGGCACTCCTGTCAGGGACAGGACGTGGCCTGCCCATCCCCTGCACAACGGTAGAGCTAGAATGTCCCCTCTGACAAAGACAAGACTTGGCCCGGGCGGGCTACCTCGTAGCCTTTTCCATAGCCTTTCCCCCGGTTAACCCGGAGTCAGCGGTCAGACGCGTGTTGTCCCGTAGAACCCGCAACACGCCTCTGCCATACTCCGTGCCAGACGCTCTGTGCCAGACGGGAAGTGACAGGAGCATTGACTCCCGCCCGACATAAGGCTCCTTGCCTCGGTTATCCCGCCACGGATGTGTCAGACTCCCCTTGACTTTAACCCGGCATGGCTATGCCGGATCATCTCCTTTGGCTAACCCGGCATGGATATGTCGGACTCTTTACCTTGGTATGGACTCCTCACCTGCAGATAAGAACAAGTTGGTCATACCGACACTCATGTATCGGCATGGTTATGTCGGGTAGGATATGTCGGCCCAAACATCTCGGACCAACAATCTCATTTAACACACACCGGTCACCTCGGACCTGATTACCTCAGTCACTCCCATACCTCGGACCACATCTGGTCACACCTAACATCTTATCATGACCCTACCCAGGGGTAGCCCCCGACATTAGTCCCCGAAGCTAGTGTGGTCCTCCATACCTGGATGGAGGGCCGCACCAGGTTTAACAAAACTCAAACATCTGAGATAGATTTCCAACTTCCATGTGTCGGAACCACCTCAACCTCATGAATCCAAACTTTCTTACTTTCATCACTTTTATTGACATTTCCCAAATGTCGGTGTCTCCGGCACAATGGGAATTCCTGTTGAATAGTTTCCACGATGCTTGACCGAGGTTTACTACTTATCTCCTCGATTCCCACGCTGACACAGACATGCCTCTGCACGCACTGCTCACACGTCATAGTGAATATTTTGAAACTCCCGCCCGTTGGTGCTCCACTAACCGCACCATGGGCGGTTGCTCTCCTGTGGCCCATGATGTGCCGGTTGGGGCAGTTGCACACCACTACATGTGGAGATCGTGCACAATAAATCTCGCGGCGGTTTCAGAAACCGCCCCCTGCCGCTTCGTTAACCGTGCGCCCACTGCGCCTATAAGTAGGGATACTGGACTCCATTCTTTCCTTCTTCCTCACAACTCCTCTCTGCATCTCCATCTCCGCCGCTTGAAGCTCTCCATCGCCGCCGCACGGAGATGCCCGTACCGCGCCGTCGACCGGAATTTGCCGCACCGTCGCCGCGTTTGACCCTCCGCCGCCGTACTACGCATTCCTCTCCTCCACGAGATCACTGAATCCATCGGTAAGTTCTTCCTCTTCTCAATCCTATTCGATTGATTTAGGACTAGGATCTTCCACCGTAGTTCATGCCTAGCTCTTGAATAGATTTGCTTTTGTTAGGGTTTGTAGATCTTCTCCGTATACTTCGCCCGCAGACACTTGTTTATCCTTAGCAATCCCCTTTTCTTCACCGTGAAAACACTGATGTGCTCACCGCCGGCGATCTCTCGCACTTCCTGCAGATTGATTCTTCCGAGATGTCTCCCCGAGATACCCCGCAGCCTTCTGACATTCCCGAGGAAGAGGGAGCCAGAGAACGCGGTGGATGGGAGGGATCCGATGTCAGCCAAGCCGAGATTGACTGGCTGAAGTTGACTCGGCGCATTCCTGCGTAGGTGGAGTGTCGGGTTCCGGGCAATGAATCTGAGCCAGATGTGAGACCCGGAGAACGGGTTATTTTTGTCGCGCATTTCCAGCGCGGCCTCGGACTCCCGGCAAGCAGATTCTTTCGGAGCTTCCTCGATAAGTTCGGGCTCCAACCCCATCATCTCCCGGCAAATGCCATTACCACCCTTTCTTCCTTTTCTCTTTCACTGAGGAATACCTCGGCCTCTGGGCTACGGTCGAGGTCTGGGCCAAATACTTCCAACTCCGGAGACAGAGTATCCCGGACCCAGATCACAAGGACCTCCCCAAGCTCATGACAGCATGCGGGGCAACCACTATCACACCCCGGAGGAACTCCATCTTCCCCGGATACCTTGCCTCGAGTCATGCCGGAAATGGCAAAGGACTTTCTTTTACGTGAAGAGCCCGGATGGTGAAGATTTCCTCAACCTGCCCGAATGGGATCTTGCTCCCCCTGAGGGACAGCTCAACTGGGATTACAACCTGAAATTTTCCATCCCCGAGGTCAATTCTATCCACAAACTCGTCGAGGAATTCCAGGACAAAGATAACCTGGTGGCGGATGACCTGCTGCGGACATTTGTCAGCCGCCGAGTTTCTCCACTTCAGGAGCGAGTTCATAAGATCTGCCAGATGAGTGGCCTGTTTGACCCCACCCGGAGCAGCACTCATGCTTTGGACAAGGCCGCGGTGAAATGTCGGGTCAGGGCCATCGCCAAGACCGAGATGTCTGACGAGTGGGAGTGGGGAATGGAGCCCCACCACCGATACCAGCCCCCGAAACATGTAAGTACTCATCAATTTGAACCGACATAATTTTCTCGCCGAGACAACCCTTATGTCGGCAGCACATTTACTATCAGTGTGAACTGATATCCTTGTACTTATGCTGCAGAGGTTTAGCCGACAAACACTTGAAGATGGGGTTCACCCCTCCGATCATTTGAGCGAGGATCTACCTACCCCGGCCGTGCCCGAGACTGAAGATCCGGATTCTGAGGACTTCATGCCCATCCCCTCTGCCCGTGCCTCAGCCTCGGGTAAGCCTCGAGCACAAGCTTCAATTCGAGATTGGTCCGATGATGATGATGATGACTGCCAAATCTTGGAGCCAATTGACGCCATTCCCATCTCCTATGCTCCTCCTCCTATAATTTTTTCATCCAGCACCTTCTGCACCCGCTACCACGAGCTCCCGAGGCGGACCTCGGAAACGCGCAGGACCCGGTGCTTCGGAGACCGGGACATCCACACCCTCGGAGCCTCCTGCCAAGAAGGCCAAGCGGTTGAAGAAGTCCGGGGTGATACCTCGGACCAAGAAGCCGCCAGTCACCGAAGGGTACGGAATTATTTCCAATGCCTTTACTTTCTTTCTTCCTTAACCGGGACAACTTTCTCCCGAGACTAACTTCTTCTTTATCTCATTACAGTGAAGTCCTTCGTGTCAACCAGAGTGCCTCCTCGATGCGCTCTCCTATACCAGTGCGCGAGGTAGCTCAGGGCTCCGAGGCAACGACTGCTAGCCCAGCCCGGGCCAATCCTACCTCGGGCTCCCCTACACCTGCCGGCCCACCGCCGCCGACCTCTCAATTGCTCCTGAAGGAGCTCAAGGGAATCTAGAGACTTCGGCCCCTGACCAGCATAGAGACTCCGGGGTCCACATTCTGGACTCCGACATATCTCGGCCAGAAGCTCCGGTTATCCCGGATCAGCAGCAACCACCTCGACCACGCCACCGTCGCAACAGCAGAAGCAGCAACAACAGCAGCAACAACCACCTCAGCAACAACAGAAACTGCAGAAGCCAAAGGAGCAACTTCAGAAGAAGGACAAGCCGCAGAAGAAGGATAAGCCTCCGCAGCAGCCACAACAACAGCCACCACCACAGCGATCACCATGCAGTCCTTCTCGCTCTCCGAAGTCTCCTTCGGCATCAGCCCGGAAGGCCGCACCCCCGGCTAAACCAACTTCGAGCCAACAGACCAGCGGAAAAGAGCTGGTAGTCTCGGACAAGCAAAGCCCGAGGTGAACCCGAACCCGAAGCAAGCTCTGACCGCTGCCGTCTCCCGAGCTTCCTCAGGCCGCTGGGTGTTTCCTGTGGTGCGTACTGCAAGCGGCCATAGCTTGGGCTCACTGGAGCATTATAACACTGACTGGAATGGCCGATCTCAGCGAGGTCTCCTCCGCAGACCCCGCAGCGCTCCACCCTGCAGGCCCAAGTGCCGTAGCTCAAACCATGCACACCCTACAAGTTGCGGCCCAAACGCCAGCAGAACTGCCGAGGTAAATTCTCACTCAGACCTTTTTCCTTTACAAAAGTTATAGATATACTATCCCCAGTCCCCGAGATTCGGGTTAAGTGATTGACACTCAACCGAGTTAAAATCACTTGGCGCGAATCTTCTCAAAAAATTTCAAGTTCCAGTCCCCGAGACTCTTGTCGAGCTTACCTCGTAGGAATTCTCAAAAATCCGACATTCAGTCCCCGAGACTCTTGTCGAGCTTAACTCGGCAGGAACTCTAAAAATCCGACATTCCGATTATTCGGTTTGAGTCTTGATAACAACACTAACATTTCCATCTCTTTCCAGAAAAGCATGAATGCTCGGACCAAAGTGTTCCACACTTTGCTCCTTGACCATAAGAAGCTCCATGACTCCACAAGTGCTTGCAAGCAGAGCAGAAAACTCGGGAGGACGCGCACCAGAAGGCGCTTAAAAAGAGCAGGACGAAGTGTCGCGGCTCCAGTCTGAACTCCAGCGGGTGCAGAAGCAACGGGAGGATGACGCCCAGCGGCTAAAAAACGAGATGCAAACCGCTGTCGCCGCAGAGAAGAAACTCCGGGAAGACGCAGCTGAGAAGCACAAGGAGGAACTCCGCCAGGCCGAGGTTCGCGTTACCTCGGCGACAGAAGCCTTGGATGCCCTGAAGGCAAAATGTGACAGCTGGCTGGAGAAACTTGTCTTCATTAACCGAGATGGACAGTAAGCTCTTTCTGCCCTTCACCTTTACTCATACCGACATTTGCCATATGTCGGATTATGATTTTACTTTTGACAATAGCTTTTCCTACTATAGAGCATTTCATGCACACTCAAGTCTGCCTCCAACACAACCAAGAGGCCCGAGAAAGAAGATCCGATGCTGGCCCCATCTCGGATGAGTGGGATATTGAAGATCACTTGACTGCGATGAAAGCTCGGATTTCTCCCTTGAAGCTCCTTGGCACTGAGCTCCTTGAAGCCAGCATCCACGTTTACAGACATTATGGCCTACTGCCCAAACCCTACAACCACCGCCGAGCTAGCCAAATGTCTGCATGCTGCCGAGAAAAGACTCCGGGAGTGGAGATCTCTTAGCTCGCGCTGGCGCAGACCAAGCGCTAACCTTTTTGCTATCTTGGTATGAGGAGATTGAGCTCGAGAAGGTGAGGTCCCTGCGCTCCGGCTCCATATGGACTGATGATCCCATCTTGGTCGAGCGCCGCAAAAAAGCCGCTGCTTTCATGGCCGGCTATGCTGTAACTCAGTACTTCATCCCCGGGATCTCTACTCCGACCTGAAGAATATGCCGATGACAGCGGTGATGAAGAGACCGATGAGGAGGCCATGGATGAGGAAATCGAAGTTGAGGCAGCCGACACTGCCACCGACATTGCCGCCGAGGCTGCCCAGCACAACGACCGACACTCCTCCAGAAGCGGCCTCCGACATAGCCGGAGTCTCGGCTACCACTCCAACTCCCGAGGCAACTCCGACATTGAAGATGCTCCTGCTCCCGAGGTTACTCCTGCCACCGGCTCTGCGGACCGAGTTCTTCCGGCACTGCTTCCTGAATTTCTCACAAGTAGAACTATCAAATCCCCGGAATGCCGGGTGCAGATGTAATATACTTTAAGTGTTTCACCGAGCTACCTCTATTTTGCTACTTTTATTCGAACCGGCTTAATGCCGGACCACTTTGGGCCAAGTCCCCGAGTTTACTTTCGTGTTTACTATACTTAGTAACCTTTGCTCTTGTCTACCTTTTTGGCGTTCGACAGTCGAGTCACAAGATCAAAGTTATAGCATACAGTACTTAGTAAAATTTTGAGGTATGATTCAAAGTTATCCGACACAAGGAAAAGGAATGAAAAACTGGGGTTAGTAAACGACATATGTCGGATCATTTTAGGACCGAGTCCCCGAGTCCACTTTCATGTTTACCATATACCACAACCTTTGCTCTTGACTACCATTTCGGCGTTCGTCAGTCGAGTCACAAGATCACAACAAGATAGCATACATTACTTGAACTTTGAAACGAGTCAAAAAATCATCCGACACATGAACGACATATAAAAAACCGAAATAAAACACATGCATATGGACAAGGCAGTCCCCGAGTTACAGCTCGGAGTGCCGACATTTCATTTGAAAAGAAACCGAGATACATACATTACGTCCTTTATGAGTAAAAGGGACGGAGTAGAGCTACATTCCAGGGTCGTTTGGTCTCCTCTCCGGACTTGTCCATTACATTTTTCCTTGGTGCCTGTGCATCTATAAGATAGTAAGAATCATTGTGCAGAGCTCTGCTCACAATGAACGGTCCCTCCCATGGAGGTGACAATTTATGTCGGCCTGCACTTCTTTGCACCAGCCTCAGTACTAAATCTCCTTCTCGGAATACCCGAGGGCTGATTTTCTTGCTATGATAGCGTCGGAGATTCTGCTGGTATATTGCTGACCGAGATAAGGTCAATTCTCGTGCTCTTCGAGCAGATCCACAGCATCTGCCCGAGCCTCTTTTGCCTCGGTTTCAGTGTACATCGCAACTCTCGGCGAGTCATACTGTATGTCGGTTGGCAGAACCGCTTCTGCTCCATAGACCAGAAAGAATGGCGTATAGCCAGTTGAGCGATTCGGTGTGGTCCTTAGACCCCACAGCACTGCTGGTATCTCCTCTATCCAACAACCCGGAGTTCTCAACAGAGGTTCGATCAACCGAGCTTTAATGCCGGCCAACACCAGTGCATTTGCTCTTTCCACTTGGCCATTTGCCTCAGGATGTGCCACCGAGGCTATGTCCAGCCGGATTCCCTTTTCTGCACAAAACCGAGCGAATTCCCCCACAGCGAAGTTGGTGCCATTATCCGAGATAATGCTATGGGGGTATCCATACCTCAAGATGATGTCCTTCAAAAAGGACACCGCTGTGTGACCATCACACTTCCGGATAGGCTTTACCTCGATCCATTTGGTGAATTTATCCACCATCACCAGCATATGAGTCATGTTACCTCGGGCTGGTTTGAACTCTCCCACCATGTCCAAACACCACACAGCAAAGGGCCAAGTGATAGGAATTGTCTTCAGTGCCGAGGCTGGTAAATGGATTTTCTTGGCGAATCTCTGGCATCCCTCGCACCTTCTGACAATATCTTCTGCCTGTTCCATAGCCTTGGGCCAGTAAAACCCATGCCGGAATACTTTAGCAACTAGGGCTCTTGAAGAAGCATGATGACCACATTCCCCTTGATGAATTTCCAAGAGCATTTCTTGTCCCTCTGCTGGTTCGACACAGCGCTGCAACACCTCGGTTACACTTCTCTTGTACAGCTCCTTGTTGATGATGGTGTAAGCTTTGGACCTTCTTGCACTTGCCTGGCCTCCACTTCATTGCTCGGCAAACTCCCATCTGTCATGTACGCCATGATTGGTTGTGCCCATTCCGGGACAGGGCGCACAGGAAAGACCGGGATCTCTATGTCTTCATCCATGGGATCAACCGACATTGCTTCCTCCGAGATTAGGTGACCAGTCCCCGAGTTCTGCCAAGCAGTCCCCGGGTTTTCCCAAATGCATCCGACATCAACGTCCATGGGGACAGCGCCAGACTCCGGTTTAGCTGGGATAAAAATTGACTCAGACTCAGGGGATGGCTTGATCGATGGTTTCCTCAGATGCTCCAACGATATCCCGGGCGGAATAGCTTCCCGAGACGAACCGAGCTTGGATAACACATCAGCAGCTTCATTCTCCGCCCGAGGTGTGCTTGAACTCGCACCCTTCAAAGAATCCCGAGATCTTCTGGACATGAAACCGATACAGCGCCATATTGGCATCCAGAGCATCCCAGTTTCCTGAGACTTGCTGCACCACCAAATCCGAATCTCCGAAGCATTCAATCCGGCGGATGCCAATCTCTTGGCCACATTAAGCCCATGGACCAGTGCCTCATACTCTGCCACATTATTAGATGCCGCGAAATGAATCTGCAGCACATATCTTAGCTGATCCTGCTTCGGCGAGGTAAGGACTATTCCGGCACCTAAACCAATCTTGGTTCGGGAACCATCAAAGTGCATCTTCCAATAGTTAAAGTCCGGCACAGGTGGTGTATACTGCATCTCGGCCCAATCTACCAAGAAGTCTGGCAAAGCTGAGATTTGATAGCATCTCTTCTCTCATAGTGTGGAGTGTAAGGTGATACCTCGATAGCCCATTTGGCTACTCGGCCAGTTGCATCTTTGCATCCGATGATCTCCGAGATAGGAGCCTCACACACCACTGTGATTGAATGCTCTTGGAAGTAATGCTTTCAACTTCTTTGCAGCCAGATAGACACCATATGTCATTTTCTGGTAGTGAGGATAGTTCTGCTTGGATAGCGAGATTACCTCGCTCAAATAATACACCGGCCTCTGCACAGTTTTGCCCTCTTCTTCTCTTTCCACCACCACTACGACACTCACAACTCGGTTTGTGGCTGCAATATAGAGCAACATCGGCTCTTGGGCAATGGTGAGGCCAGTATCGGTGCTGTTGACAGCATCTTCTTTAACTCGGTGAAGGCCGCATCTGCTTGCGGAGTCCACACGAAGTGAGTGGTTTTCTTCATGAGTTGATACAAAGGTAATGCCTTTTCACCTAACCGGCTTACAAACCGACTCAAAGATGCTAAACATCCAGTGAATTTTGCACGTCTTTGAGACATGTCGGTAACCTCATGCTTTCAATAGCACGGATTTTTGTCGGGTTAACCTCGATACCTCGGCTAGACACAAGGAAACCGAGTAATTTTCCTGCCGGCACACCGAATGTACACTTATCCGGGTTAAGTTTCATTCGGTATTTTCTCAAGTTTATGAATGTCTCTCTGAGATCATCGATCAGAGAGGACTTTTCTTTGGTTTTTATGACGACATCGTCGACATATACTTGCACATTCCGACCTATTTGGTCATGCAGACATTTCTGCATGCACCTCTGGTATGTTGCCCCGGCATTTCTCAAACCAAAAGTCATGACACGATAGCAATAAGCCCCGTACGGGGTAATGAAAGCAGTTTTCAATTGATCAGCCGGGTTCAGAGGAATCTGATGAAACCCAGAGTAAGCATCTACAAAGGATAACAGCTCACACCCGGCCGTGGAATCGATCACTTGATCTATCCGAGGTAACGGGAATGGATCCTTAGGACATGCCTTGTTAAGGTTCGTGAAATCGATACACATACGCCACACTTTGGCCACCAGAGGCTCATCTTTCTTCTTCTCTACCAGGACCGGGTTAGACAACCAGTCTGGGTGCAGCACTTCCATGATGAAACCAGCCGCAAGCAACTTGGCCAGTTCTTCTCCCACCACTTTTCTTCTCTCATCCGACAGTCGACGTGTCGGTTGCTTCACAGGCTTCATGTCGGGCCTGACGAACAAAGAGTGCTCAGCCAACTCCCTCGGCACACCTGGCAGGTCTTGATTTGACCATGCAAAGATATCCCGATTCTCACGGAGGAAGTGACTGAGCTCGCTTTCCTATTTCTCAGTTAACCCGGAGCCAATGATGACATTACGGTCAGAGCATTCCGGGTCAACGTTGATCTTCTTCGTCTCCTTCGGCACCTGGAACGAAGCATTCAGCTCCGGGTTAATCACCCGGGCATGCCGAGCTGCGTGGCCTGAGCCATGGCCACCACTTCAAGGATCTTCTTCTTCTCAGCAGAAATGATCAGAGACTCGGCTAGGCAAGAACCAGCCGAGGCACATCCATGGAGCGCTTGTAATCGCCCGAGATAGTGATAATGCCGTTAGGACCCGGCATCTTCATCTTGAGATAGCCCACATGGGTGGAGATCATGAATTTGGACAGCGCGGGCCTACCAAGGTCCACTACCTCGAACTGGAGACTTTCAGTTCTGCAATTGTCCTTGGTCCCAAACAGCACATCCACCCAGATTTTACCCATGGGAGCACAAGAAACTCCCGGCACTATGCCATGGAAGGTCGTGCTACTTGGCAGCAGCATGTTCATCGAGATACCCATCTTCACCATGGTGTCTCGGTACATGATATTAATGGCACTGCCATTGTCAATCAGAACTCGGCTGAACCGAACATTGATGGTGGGTCCAATGAATGTCGGATCCACCACCAGGCATATCCTCCCGGAGTTGGCATGACTCGGGGATGATCTTTTCTGCTCCAAGTTATCTCTTGCTCGGACCAGTGCATAAACTTCGGTACTGCCGGCATAACAGCGTTCACCTCCAGTGCACGCCGATGCAAGCTCTTCTTATCAGTTGCCTCGGTCACAAAGACCACATAGCTCGCATGAGCTTCTCTGTAATCCCCCTGGGGATACTCATTCTGGTAGCTCGGGCCAGCGTTGTTGTTGTTTCCTCCGACAGTCACCTGATTCACAGGTTTCGAAGCAGCTTGCCTCTGAGCAGGTGCATTTACCGGGATAGCATTTGACCAGTGAGCGGTAAGTTCTGCCTGGCGGAAACCGCTGAGGTGCTCCTCCCTGATTTCCTCCTCTTGCTCCTTCTCCTTTTACTCGGGTGTACCAGCTGCACTGCCGAGTTGTGTGATTCGCCGGCTTGCGGAAGTCTGGTGTGGAAGCTGCAAGGTCCATCCAACATGGTCTCATAAGTAAAGGACTGCTGCTGATCACCCCAGGGCTTCTTTCCTTCTTGATTCTGGCCCCATGCCGGACCATTGAACTTCGGACGCTGATTGCTGCCGACATCTGGCTTGTCCTGGTTCACTGCAGCCACTTGATTCGAGCCATACCGGTAATCCGGTTCTCTCCTCTTGGTGCCGAAGTCTTGGCGGTCATTCCTAGCTGGTCGGGCCTGTTGTTCACCGGGTATCTTCTGCTCGGCTCAACCGAGTCAAGCAGAGGCTGCGTTGGATCACCAAGTGCATAACTATCCGCAATGCGGATTGTCTCGGCCAGTGTGGAGGGCATTTCCCTCTGCAGCTTCTGCCAAAGCATGGTGCCATGCCGACATCCCTGCGCGAACCATGAAATGGCCTGCGCCTCCACAACTCCTTCACAGGAATTGCGAATGTTGCTCCACCGAGTCAAGTAATCTCGGTCAGTCTCGTCATCCCTCTGCCTGCACATTGCAAGCTGCTGAGGTCGGTTTGGCCTCTTGTAAGTGCTGGAGAAGTTGCTAACGAAAGCATCTTCAAAGTCCAGCCAGCAGTCAACACTGCCCTCCCTCAAGTTGTTGAGCCAGATTCGGGCTGGCCCTCCAACATTTGTGGGACATATCTCACCGCCCATCTGCGGTTACCTCCAGCAATGTGCACTGCCGTCACATAGTCAATCAACCAGTCCTCTGGCTTAGTGCTACCATTATAGGTTTTGGTACCTCGGCTCAGTTGGAAACCCGGCACCGGCGGTTCCCTCATGATCCGAGGTCCAAAACAAGCTGGGCCAGGTGGACCTTGCGTTTCCAACATCTCGGACAAATAGATTCTGTCCAACTTGTAACGAGCGTCATTCGGAGCTAACTGGCGAGATCCCAGCCGAGCTCCCAATGCACCCTCAACCCTCTGATACCCGGCTCGCTCCATGGCTGAGTTTCCATCATCATATCTGTTGGCCCCTTGACCAACATACTGAGGCTGCTGCACATACTCAGCCTCCTGGCGCTGCTGCATTTGCTGCGGACTTGCTGCTGATACACCGAATTCCGAGGTGGTTTACCTCGGCCAGCCGAGGCAATAGGCCCGACATTCGGATTGCCCGGACCGAGGTTACTTCTACCTCGGCCAGCATTGGCCTGCCCCGCTACTGCTTCCCGGCATATGCAGGATCATACGACTGCAGCTGCTTGTTCTTACCGGAGTTTATACTCCGGTCACGACCTCCACCGCTATGCGGAGATGAAGCTTGACCCTTAGACCCGCTGGCTGCTCTAGCCGAGTGAACTATCTGGGACCCACCAGCCCTTGGATTAGCCCTACGAAATGCCTCGTTCTGCCGTGCGCAGTACCAACCAGCTCATTAACTCGGTCCTGCTGTTTCCGCCGAGCTTCTCTGGTTAAACCGGGTAACTCGGCTCTTGCTGCCTCGGCAGCTCTAAGAGTCTTGGCAGGGGAGCTATACTTCGGCTTTCCATTCGACATACCACTAGGAGTTCTACTAGAAGCAGATCTACCATCTCTAGCTATCTCGGCATTGAGGCCTTTGCCTCTCTGGCACACATTCTCTAAACGGCTAGGATAATCTGCTACCGGAGTGAACCATGAGCTGCATTATACTCACGGAGGGATATGCCGAACTCTCTCCGAAGCTTGGCCATCTCAACTGCCTCTTGGTGCAACTTCTGCCGCTGCAACTCTATCTCGGCAGCGGTCAGGGCAGCATCTGCCCCAGTGACCACCGGCACTGCCAGCTTCTCGCTGATCTCCTCCAAGGGCGCGGGCCTGACCGACACATTGGATGTGCCGGCCTGGTGGTGCTGCTGTCCTTCCATCAGAGGCTTTGCTGTGCGGGCGGATTTCTCGGTGGGCTCACCGAGCTTCTCCTTGCCCACACCAGGCGCAGGCCCGGTCATCATTACCTCTGCGCAGATCTCGGGGTGAGAGATACGCCTACCACGAGCTGCACAGACAGAGGGAGGATCCTCTACCACAAGCACCTGCTCTGGGTACTTGCAGATGAACTCGGTGGCGACGTAGGTCGTGAAGGTACCCAAGTTCATGAGGCAACCGTTCTTTGGGAACGGCTGCATGCTGAAGCATCCCGCGTTGTCGCTGATGAAGCTCAACGACCCGAGCTTGCAGACGAGCCCGGAGACGACACGCTAACCGGAGTTGATGATGGAGCCCGTCCGGATGGTTACTCCAGCCAGCGCCGCTGCTTGCCCCACGTTGGGCGCCAACTGTCGTGGTGGTATCACGGCAGATGCCATAGGTATTGCTAAGTTGGGGCTCGCTTGGACGCTGGGGGATCCGGGGAGGGTTTGCGCGCTAAGGAGCACGCGATGAAGCTCACACCGATCCAAGAACACACCGATCTACCCAGGTTCGGGGCTCTCGTATGAAGGTAAAACCCCTACTCCTGCCTGCCTCTCTGTATATCTCAGTGTATCACAAGTACAAGACGCTCCTCGAGCTGTATGATCCAACAATGGTGAAGTGGTGAAGCTCTCAAGGAAGAAGATGAAGCTACGGGGGGAAATTGGAACTTAGGGCATCGTCCCTCACGCAGGAGGAGGAGATGCCCTTTATATAGGCCAACCGAGTTACGGTTATGCCCCTCGAGGTACACTACTACCATGCCACTGAAGAGTCATCATGGCACTCCTGTCAGGGACAGGACGTGGCCTGCCCATCCCCTGCACAACGGTAGAGCTAGAATGTCCCCTCTGACAGAGACAAGACTTGGCCCGGGCGGGCTACCTCGTAGCCTTTTCCATAGCCTTTCCCCCGGTTAACCCGGAGTCAGCGGTCAGACGCGTGTTGTCCCATAGAACCCGCAACACGCCTCTGCCATACTCCGTGCCAGACGGGAAGTGACAGGAGCATTGACTCCCGCCCGACATAAGGCTCCTTGCCTCGGTTATCCCGGCACGGATGTGTCGGACTCCCCTTGACTTTAACCCAGCATGGCTATGCCGGATCATCTCCTTTGGCTAACCCGGCATGGATATGTCGGACTCTTTAACTCGGTATGGACTCCTCACCTGCAGATAAGAACAAGTTGGTCATACCGACACTCATGTGTCGGCATGGTTATGTCGGGTAGGATATGTCGGCCCAAACATCTCGGACCAACAATCTCATTTAACACACACCGGTCACCTCGGACCTGATTACCTCGGTCACTCCCATACCTCGGACCACATCTGGTCACACTTAACATCTTATACGGATTGGTTGGCAAACCCTGTAATGGTTCCAAAACCTAATAAAGATCTAAGGCTTTGCATTGACTACACCGGTTTAAACAAGTGTTGTACAAAGGACCACTTCCCTTTACCTCGTATAGATCAGGTCGTAGATTCCACGTCCGGCTCCGAGCTACTTTGTTTTTTGGACGCGTACTCCGGGTACCACCAAATCAAAATGCGAAAGTCGGACCAGCTGAAGACGTCGTTCACCACCCCCTTCGGAACCTTCTGCTATGTTACGATGCCCTTTGGCCTAAAGAATGCTGGAGCAACGTACCAGCGATGCATGCAAAGACGCCTAAACGAACAGATTGGTCGCAATGTTCATGTCTATGTCGACGACATTGCCATCATGTCTCGTAAGAAGGCAGATTTGCTAGATGACCTGCGAGAAACCTTGGATAATCTTCGATCATACAGGTTGAGACTTAATCCAAAAAAGTGTGTCTTTGGAGTTCCTGCCGGCAAATTGCTTGGCTTTATCGTTTCCGAACGAGGAATTGAGGTCAACCCGGAGAAAATCAAGGCTATTCTCAATATTTCCAGACCACATTGTCTGAAGGACGTGCAGCGCCTTGCCGGATCAGCTGCAGCCGTCAGTCGGTTCATAAGCCGCCTAGGAGAAAAAGCAATGCCTCTCTACCGGCTCTTGAAGAAATCCGACAACTTTGAGTGGACAGACGAAGCTAATGCCGCCTTGCGGCAACTCAAGGCTGCATTAATGACTGCCCCGATCCTGGCTACACCCCAGCCAGAAGAACTAATGATGTTGTACATATCAGCAACTCATATGGTTATTAGCGTAGTTTTGGTGGTTGACCGAAAGCCGGATGGCGCAGATGTTTTCGAACAGTGCCCCGTCTACTTCATCAGTGAAGTTTTCTCTCCATCCAAGCAACGCTACCCGCACTACCAGAAACTGGTCTACGGCGTATTCTTCGCCGCCAGAAAACTGAGGCACTATTTCCAGGAACACTCGATAACCGTGGTGAGCAAGGCACCCCTGGGAGACATCATCAACAATGCCGATGCTACGGGCCGAGTCGCCAAATGGGGCATCGAGCTCGCCGCCTTCAACATTGCATACAAGCCTAGGAACGCCATCAAATCTCAAGCCCTGGCTGACTTCATGGTAGACTGGACAGAAGGAGCAGACGACGTACCTCTCCCTGAGTCGGAATACTGGATCATGCACTTTGACGGATCAAAGATGCTACAAGGATCAGGGGCTGCCGTCATTCTGAGAAATCTGCTGGGAGACAAGATGAGCTACGTGCTCCAAATACATTTCAAAGCAACCAACAACGTTGCCGAATATGGAGCGCTCCTGCACGGGTTACACTTAGCCAAGGAGATTGGCGTCAAGAGAATCTTATGCTACGGAGACTCAGACTTGGTGGCACAACAAATACGCGGCACATGGGACACCAAAAGGGCCACCATGGCGGCTTATCGGGCTACCGTCGACGAATTTGCCAAGTGCTTCCTAGGGTACGAGGTCCGCCACATCCCAAGGGCACAGAACGAGGCGGCCGATACACTGGCCAGACTCGGTTCTGAACGCAAGAAAGTACCAAGGGATGTTTTCCTGGAACACCTCTACAAGCCTTCAATCAAGGGAGCCGAAATCCTCGATCCTGATTCCGCAGAACCTGTCGGGGAATCCAGTTACGCCGTCTACCTGGTTAAGCTGGATTGGACGACGCCATACATGGACTTCCTGGCAAACCAGGAGTTGCCGGATGATGAAGTTCCGAGACGACAAATAATTCGCAGAGCCAAGGCATTCACAATAACCAATGGTGAGCTATACAAACGCAGCACCTCAGGAGTATATCAGCGTTGCATTTTGCCTAAAGAAGGCAAAGAACTGCTGGACAAGATACACTCTGGGGTATGCGGGCACCATGCATCATCCTTGTCACTCGTTGCAAAAGCTTTCCGCCAAGGATTTTACTGGCTGACGGCAAAGCAGGATGCAGAGGAGATAGTAAGGACATGTAAGGACTGCCAGCTATATGCTCGACAACCAAAGATGCCGGCTCAAGAGCTCAGAACAATACCCATCACCTGGCCCTTTGCAGTCTGGGGCTTGGACATGGTTGGCCCATTCAAAACAGCACCTGACGGCTACACACACTTGCTTGTGGCCGTAGACAAGTTCACCAAATGAGTTGAAGCTAAGCCTATTAAAAAGCTTGACGGCGCTACCGCCGCCAACTTCCTGTGGGGAATAATCTCTCGGTTCGGGGTGCCTCATAGCATTATCACCGACAATGGCACAAACCTCTCCCAAGGCGAAGTCGAGGAGTACTGCCACCAGCATGGCATTCGTTTGGATCTGGCTTCTGTTGCGCACACCGCAGGAAAACGGCCAAGTAGAGCGTACAAATGGTTTGGTCCTGCAGGGGCTAAAACCTCGTCTCGAAGTACCATTGCACAGGGCGGCAGGGGCTTGGGTCGATGAGTTGCAATCTGTCCTTTGGAGTTTGAGAACAACCCCAAACAGATCAACAAAGCTTACCCCTTTCTTCTTAGTCTATGGCGCAGAAGCTGTACTGCCATCCGACATGATGTTCGATTCCCCCAGAATACAAGCCTACGTCGAGCAAGACGTAGAAGATGCAAGACAGGACGCACTGGACCTACTTGATGATGAGAGAGACGTTGCCTTGGTGAGATCCGCCATCTATCAGCAAAACCTGCGTCGCTATCATAAACCTTAATTCAACGGTTTCACTCAATAGCATCAACCACAAGGAGTAATTAACACCGGGAAAGTTTCCCCTATGAAATACACAAGATTCAACCCTAGATGTTACAGCGGAACGGAGTGGAGCGGCGGAGATGACGGTGTCGGTGGTGGAGATGATGGTGATGATGATCCCAATGAAGTCCAGCTCAATGACGATGGCGACGACTTCCCCCCTCCGGGAAGGAATTTCCCTGGCAGATTTCTCCCTGCCGGAGAGCTTTTCTCTCTCTGGTGTTTTCCGCCTCGTGGTGGCGGCGGAATATTTCCTCGACGCTCTGTCAGGTGTTAGGGTTTCTAGGGGGTGAAGTACGCGAAGGGGCACCGACTGAGGTGGGCCAGGGCTCCCTCCCCACATGGCGGTGCGCCAGCATAGGGGGCCGCGCCATGGGGTGGGGAGGGCCCATGGTGGCCCACCTTGGCCTCCCCTTTTGGCTCCCTTCGGCATCTGACAAAATAGGAGCTTCTGTATATTTTCCTTCAACTGTTGATCTTCAGAAATATTGTATCCTGACGGTGCTTTTTCCAGCAGAATCCTGACTCCGGTGAATAATTCTCCAATAATCATGAAACATGTAAAATAGGTAAAATAACATAAGTATCATCTCTAAATATGAAATATATCAATGAATAACAGTAAATTATGATATAAAATAGTGATGCAGAATGGACTTATCAGCAAGCGCAAGCGCAAAGTTGACGACCAATATGATGAAACTAAGCGTCCGTGGAACATTGAGCAGCTACTTCCTTTTTACACTTAGCAATTATCCATTGTAATAAGTACACTATGATCATGAAATAAAAGTCTGTGGTTTGCTCATTTTGTTGTGAGACCATGCCATCTTTTGCCTTTTCTTGTCATCATATTTTTTCTTATGTCAAACTGTTACCCAAGTTTTTTGACTTGTGCCAGTGGTTCCGACATTTTTGTCATATGCCGCCTGTCGGCAACATTTAAATGCAAAACAACTTTTGCACCTCCTAAACCTGATTACTTGTTTGCCTGTGTACGGGTCACCTAGTAGTATGTAGTTGGCACCAAAATGCCGGCTTTGGTCTCTGTGTCTAAACCATTTGGTATTGCACCTGGTTGGCACAACCAAAGTAACTGTGATGAGGTACTGCCGGCATATGAAAAGTTAAATACATAGACGCAAGTACTTGTTTAGCCGGGCCACTTAATAAAAATAAGACTACCGTCAAGTGTAGCACAAAAAGTCGGCCCGTCACAAAATAAATTTACATGCATAAGTTAAGTTTTTTCGCGTCACAGTATAACGCATCTACTTAATAAATGTGCAGGATTACATGGTGTTGAGGCCGCCAAACCACGGAGAAGATCCCGGAGCTACTGGGAGCGGTCGCCAACATTGTTGGGGCTGGCATCGCCTCCCGGCAAGATGTTTTCAGCAGCCAAGGGCACGACAGTAACACTTGGGGCTGCCGCCAAGCCAACTTCTGCACTTGGGGCTGCCTCCAAGTTTTCTTCTGCGCCAGGAGCTTCTGTTGGAATGACTTGGGCGCTAGCGTTCGGAGCTGCGTCGGAGGTGGACACTTCGCCGACAACAAGGTGGGGATCAGGATGTTCCTTGAAGAACTTGGAAATGTCTACCATGTTTGCTACACGCGTAGCGTATGCCTGGACGGATGCCATCACTCCAAGCTTGTCGATAGGGTTGCCCTCGTCATCCTCGGTAGGTATGAACTCCGTGGCTTGACGGATGTCGGCGTCAGGATACCAGGCCTTGATCAAGGCCAGAGCAATCTTCGTGCCCCCGGGTGCCGTCGATCTCTTGATGCTGTCGTGCTCAGTGCCAATCCTGTCCAGCAGTTCTGGCAGGACCTCGAGATCAACGCCGGCATGGCCCGAAGCAGGGAAGATCTTGCCGGCCAGCGCTTTGCCCGACTCGATGGCACGAGCTACCAGCGCGCCGACAAGGCGAATACGCGAGGAGCGTGGAGAGGTGTCGGCTGAGTCCCCGAGACCTGCCGGCACTGAACATTGCAGACATAAAAGATTATGCACCCAGGAATTCCCAAAGAGCAAGGATATAATGGAAATGAGCTTACCAAGTATGTGCTCATGGAGTGCAGCCGCCTCGTTCTCATGCTCGATAAGCTTGTCTTCAGCGTCACGGAGCTTGCCGACTAGCACGTCTCGCTGCTCCTTGGCATTCTTGGACGCCTCGGTCATGGTACGGCCAAGGTTGTCCAATTGGCCTTGTAGCTGGTTGAGGGCGGTTGCGTGCTCCAGGTCTCGTTTTTCCAGCTCCTTGGTATACTCCTCCTTCTGCCGAGTCAGCTCGGCTGCCAAATCTGCAGCTTCATTTATCAAGGCTTGCATATTAGTGGAGCTCTTGAGAATATCCTGAGCAGCGTTTGGCAATTCTACAATGCAAAAATTGCAAAACAGACTAAGTAACTTGTCGGCAAGCAAACTAGAAAAATGGCGGACAAAGAAGGAAAAAATGCAAGGAAATTTTTGTCACCTTCATCCTTCTTGCGAGCCTCTTCGAGGCTGGCAATTTGGCCGTCACGAAGCTCGAGGTCCGCCTTAAGCTGCCGGCATTCACGCACCTTATTCTCAAGAGCATGAAAATCTCTTGGTTGGAGGCCAACACAGTCTGCAAAAAGACGGGGAGAGCGTTGTCAGTTAAGAACCTTGCTGGCTAAAACCATTTTAGTCGTCTAAGTCCTTAGGGGCTAGGGGTATACTTACGTCAACTTGCGCCTCTAGTTGGTTGTACCAACCCTGGGTACTTTTGCGCATGTTGGCCACGGTGTGGCACAACTCTTTGGAGTTAGCCGGGTTAGGCATGGCCTAAGAGCCCCCAGCAGTTTCTTCCGCTTCTGTCGCCTCCCTCTTCATGGCAATAAAACGTGAGGCATCATTAGCCGGAGCTTCAGCCTGGGTTGAGGTAGAGGTGGTGGCGGCAGCTGGCTCGCTCGCCACATATGTTCCCTCCATGAATATCACAGGGATGGGAGTAGTGGGCGCGACTGCCGGCGAGCTGCGAAGAGGCCTGCCCCTGCCGGCGCCTAATTTGACATTGGCCCGGAGCTTGGGCATGGCGGGCCTCGCGCTGGAAAAATTCAAAGGCAAAGAATCAAGTCGGCGTAAAAGGGTTGGAATTAGGAAGAGCATTCGGTGTAAAACAAAAGTTTACCGTTTGATGGGGACGTTGCCCCCCAGGGTCCCGTCATCTGCCTCGGCGACCATCGCCGCCTTCCTCTTCTTCTCCGCCTCCTTGGTAGCCTCCACGCTCACTTTGCGCTTGCGGGACCGGCCGGCACCTGGCTCATACCAGTCAGAAGCCAGCTGGTCGTCTCCCAAGGTGGCCAGCTATGATAACAAACAGTTGGTTAAAGGCGGCAAATAAATAAACAGCATGGAGACATAAAAACGTGCAGGTTGCCGGCTTACCTCAGGGACTGGGTTGCCATGGGTGAACATGGGGACAGTCTCCGAGGGCTTGATCTTGTTGGGCAGAATGAGTGCCCGCAAACGATACAACAGAGTGCTTTCCGGCAAGGCCCGCTTGCCGGAAGGATCTGCTTGGTACTCGCACATCTTCAAGGGTCGATGGCGAAGCGGCATTATCTTCCTGGATAGCCAGCAGAGGACGGTATCTACGCCGTCAACGCATGGCACCTCCATGGTCCGGATCAGGAACTCGATCCGCCTAAAAACGCGACGTTGTTCCTCTGGCGACACGAGTGCCGCCTTCTCCGTCCAGCACACCTTGTGGGTGGGCAGGCTGTTCACAAACTCAGGAATCCCCACCTCTGAGCCGGGTGCCGGGATGTCCTTGCAATAGAACCAAGTGTTGGTCCAGTGCTTTACCGACTCGATGTACGGTATCTTGGGATAGAAGTTTGGTTGGCGGCAGTTGAAAGTAATACTGCCGCATGTTGCTAAACTACCGTCTGCCAACGTAAGTCGGCGGCACAAAAAACAATACTTAAAGAGATCTACCGTAGGGAGAATGCCTAGGTAGCCTTCGTAGAGCGCCTGGAAGCCGGCTAGCACTAATATACTATTGGGCGCTATGTTATGTGGCTGCAGCCCGTAGTAGCTAAGCACGGCGCTAAAGAAGGCGGAAGGCGGAAATCCCATACCGCGTAGAAGGTGGGAGGTGAGGACGACCCTTTCTCCGTCTTGAGGATCTGGGACGGACTCGTTGACTGGCAGCCGCCAAGTGCAATCCTTCTTGAACGGAAGAAAGCCGCCATCCACCAACTCTTCGAGGAAGGGCTCTGTCATGATTGACAGCAGCTAGTAGCGGGAGCCCAGCTCTGAGGGTTCATCTTCTTCCACGGCGAGCTCATCGCTGCTGGAGTCCACTTCTACAGCAGCCTCCACCGCCCCCATTGAAGGAAGGGGGTAGGTGGAGGTGGAGGCCGGTGGTGGTGGCGCCGGAGTCGAAGAAGATGAAGGCGAAGCGCCCATTGATGCAAACGGAGGAAGGGTAGACAGCGGAACGGCGTCGATCGCCGCCGTCGCTGCTGACCCAGATCCCATGGTTGGAGCCGCCGCGGACGCGGCCACAGTCCTTTCCTCGCCGGAGTTGGCCATCTGAGGTCTTGGGCGCGGGGGAAGGAGCTCGCCGGAGTTGCGGTTTTGCGGATGTCGAGGTGCGCCCCCGGCAATCCCAGAGTCGAGTACCCTAGGTAGATTATGAGCGAGAAGATGTGCGCGCTGGTAGTATCGGACGGCTGACAAGCAAGGATTTACCCAGGTTTGGCCCCTCATTGTGAGGTAAAGACCTACTCCTGCTTGTCTGATTATGATCACATATGAGGTTACATGGTGGCCATGATGGCGATTGTGGAGGTGAGACGTGGCTTCTCTATGCTATGCCGTGTCTGCAATGTCTAATTGTGTCTGGATCCCCCTATGGGGGTGCCCCTGCCTGGCTTTATAAAGGGAGCCAGGTAGGGTTTACAAGAGTCCTAGTAGACTACGATTTGGAGTCCTTGTCTTGTGCTTCAAGAAATAGCCCGCAACTTCTTGGGCTTCGTTGGGCCGCCATGTGGGCCTTCGTCTGGGCTGCACCGGGTATACCAATAATAGGGGACCCGAAGGGTATATCCTCGTCACTAGCCCCCGAGTGTCTGGTCGATTCCAAGAATTGGGTAGAGACTCATAATAGTATGTCGAGTAGGCGTAGTTAATCCGTCGAGTATGTTGATGACCATATGATGACTGTATTATCCATTCTTCATGAGTTGAATCATTTATGAGAAATCCAGTATATATGTATGAAATCCAATAATAATAAATCCGGTGCGGGCTATAGAGAACCCGACTTTGATAAATCCGTGCGGGCTATAGAAAACCCGACTTTGATAAATCCGTGCGGGCTATAGAAAACCCAGCTCTGATAAATCTAATATGAGCAATGAAAAACTCAACTTTGATAAATCCAATATGAGCAATAGAAAAACCCAATTTTGAGGAAAATCGTTTGCACTCGAGCCAGCGGCGAGTGCCCTCCTGATGGGAGTAATCGATGAAAAATTGAGCTGTCCAAGGATGTTCTCAACTTGGGCTCAGTTTTCGCGTGCCGCATTTTCTGATACTTTTGACTCGGTAATTCGTCGACTGATGTTTTGCATGAACTTTGTTATGTATTTTTGAGTCGAGAATGCCTCGATTGTGCATGCTGAGTCGGAAAGACGTCGACTAATGCTTTGTTTATTTTGCATAGGGATTATGACTTAGTAGGCCTGATTCACTCGAAAATCAAGCTCAGTTAACTGCACATTCGGGCAAAACCGTACTAGCCTTCAATCAGATTCGAGTCCCCGGACTCGAACCTGGAACACTTTTGAAACTTTTGCCTAGGGATATTGACATAGTAGGCCCGATTCACTTGAAAATCGAGCTCAGTTAACCGCACATTCGGGCGAAACCATACTAGCCTTCAATCAGATTTGTATCCCCGGACTCGGACCTGGAACACTTTTGAAACTTTTGCCTAGAGATATTGACATAGTAGGCCTGATTCACTCGAAAATCGAGTTCAGTTAACCGCACATTCGGGCGAAACCATACTAGCCTTCAATCAGATTCGAGTCCCCGGACTCGGACCTGGAACACTTTTGAAACTTTTGCCTACGGATATTGACATGGTAGGCCTGATTCACTCGAAAATCGAGCTCAGTTAACCGCACATTCGGACGAAACCATACTAGACTTCAATCAGATTCGAGTCCCTGGACTCGAACCTGGAACATACTGGACAGACTCGACTCAGGCCGTTGTAGGTCTTACTGACTCGTTCTGCAGTTTAACTTTTGATACCTAACGCGTCCGTCAGGATTTTCATCATGTCTGTTGACACGGGAAAATTCAAGGGAAAACACTGTTGGAGCGTCCATCGGCCCAGCTCGATTGATCGGCGGGTCTTACCTTTGCATTTGCGTATGCAGCATCCGAAACATCTGCGATTGGCATAGTCCGGGAATTTATGAAGTATGATTCTTTGGTTTGTGAAGTATTTAATGCATTTAGTCGAGTCTATAGTCGAGTGAATTTCTTACCTTTTTTGGAAGTCTATGGGAGCGCGACAGCGCTCCCATGGGTGTAGCCCCCGAGATTGTGGTTTATTGTCTTGCAATAGAGGACAATCTCAAATCATTTCTCTGCGCTGCTTTTGTCAATCGAAATATTTTTCTTTTGAAATCTATCGGGCGCGCGACAGCGCTCCCGATGGGAGTAGCCCCCGAGGCTATGTCCAACTATTTGTAGTTGTGCATAGGCTCAATTTGTCTTCCTTTTTGTTTTTGTCGATTATCCTTCGAGTGCTTCAGTCTTTGTGCCGTGTGGCGTAGATATTTTCAGTTGTGCAACACTCGAACCGGTGGCGAGTGCCCTTCCGAGTATCGGGTGCAGCCGAGGAAATTTTTTTACGGCCTGTACGGCGCAGCCCCCGAGTATCGGGTGCGGCCGAGACGAATTTGTTGCGGCCTGTGCGGCGCAGCCCCCGAGTGCCGGGTGCGGCCGAGGCGAATTTGCTGCGGCCTGTGCGGCGCAGCCCCCGAGTGTCGGGTGCGGCCGAGGCGAATTTGCTCCGGCCTGTGCGGCGCAGCCCCCGAGTGTGGGGTGCGGCCGAGGCGAATTTGATGCGGCCTATGCGGCGCAGCCCCCGAGTGTCTGGTGCGGCCGAGGCGAATTTGCTGCGGCCTGTGCGGCGCAGCCCCCGAGTGTCGGGTGCGGCCGAGGCAAATTTGATGCGGCCTATGCGGCGCAGCCCCCGAGTGTTGGATGCGGCCGAGGCTATGCGAGTTTGGGCTTGTGCGGCGCGGCACCCGATAAAGTATTAGGTGCGGCCAAGATCTTGCGGTGTTTAGCTGGAAGGAGCCGATGCGGCGGGCCGGAGTCGACGCGGCGGATGTTATGCTGCGCGGTCAGTCGACGCGGCGGATGTTATGCTGCGAAGTCAGTCGATGCAGCGGACCGGAGTCGACGCGGCGGATGTTATGCTGCGAAGTCAGTCGACGCGGCGGACCGGAGTCGACGCGGTGGATGTTATGCTGCGCGGTCAGTCGACGCGGCGGACCAGAGTCGACGCGGCGAATGTTATGCTGCGCGGTCAGTCGACGCGGCGGACCGGAGTCGACGCGGCGGATGTTATGCTGCGCGGTCAGTCGACGCGGCGGACCGGAGTCGACGCGGCGGAAGTTATGCTGCGAAGTCAGTCGATGCAGCGGACCGGAGTCGACGCGGCGGATGTTATGCTGTGAAGTCAGTCGACGCGGCGGACCGGAGTCGACGCGGCGGATGTTATGCTGCGAAGTCAATCGACGCGGCGGACCGGAGTCGACGCGGCGGATTCGAGAAATGCCAGCCTTCGAGTGTTGGATTCAACTAGAGCAGGTTTATAATTGAAAAAATAAAACATGGAACTGACTTAGCTGTTCATGAGCGATGGAAATCTGTAGACTTTTGTTGTTTGCCGTTGATGACGAAGCGCCAGCCCTCAAGTATCGGAGATGGAGTTGAGTAAGTCACGGTTGTCGCCTTGTTCCCCAGTCGATTGTTTGTCGGGCTGCGTGATCTAGTGACAGATGATGTTTGCCGCAGTTGATCTGGATGAGGGTGAGGTAGGTGTCGAAGCGCCACCCCCCCAAGCGTCGGGTGCCCCGAATTTATTTTGAGATGCAGCCCCCGAGTATTAGGAGCACTTTGCGTTGATGTAGAGGTTGACGAGCGGCCGAAGATACGTAGCTCCACTGCCGCCCCGATTCGCCGGTTTTGTCGGTGCGCGCAGTCGAATATGATGTCGTTTTTGATTTCGAGTGCCAGCTCCCGAGGGTACGTAGTGCCCTTCCACGAAGAAGGCTTTGTGTACTGGTACCGCCATGTTGATTGATGATGTCGAGTGAGCCGAAGTTTGCCCGCAGTAGGGGTGTGGTCGATGTCGATGCTTTGTTGTTGTAGAGGTCGAAGAAATTGAAGGAGTCGAAATTTGCTGTCACCCGAGTTGTCGAGTCCTCGACGTCGCCGAGCTAGCTGCTTGCTCTTTTCCATTTTCCATTGCTCGTACGTGAGCTTGTGCATGTGTATGTGATTAGCATTCTGGCCATTTAATTCATGCATGATGATGAATGGATGATCTTCTTTTCTTTTACTTCTTAGATTTTTGATTGTCGACGTGATAGATTTGTTCTCCTTGGCTTGATCTGATTTGCTTTTTGTAGATGAACCAATTAGTAAACAATAATATAATAAACTGAATAAGCAGAGCGGATGTAAGATCATCGGGCATTTCATCAGCGACACGTGAGGGCGACACTGGTGTCGAGCCTTCGGGTGTCGATCTGTGATGGCCAGTCGCCGCTGTTGTCGATTGTGATGACGAATAGCCCGCAGCAGAGACGGAGTGTTGTTCCACGATCGGCTATGATGATCCGTCATCTTCGTACGTGCATGCACACACGGTTAGGAGATAATCAAGTCATTAGTAGATAAACAATAGAACAATAATTGGGAGAGTAAGACAAAGATCGATCTATGATGGAGATCGAATCCTTGCGTTGCGTGTGCTGCGGACGATCCTGCTGGTCCCGTGCTCCTTAGCCGTCAGCTGTATGTGAATACGATCGGAACTTGCCGGCTCGTCGGCTTTTTTGATCCGCTCGCGTCCGAGCAGTAGCTAATTCGGCGAGTCTGTTCACGTTATGCGTTCGACGAGAGATTGAAGCTGATCGCTCTTTCCTTATTCCTCTTTTTTTCTTTCCTTCACGTGAGATTTTGCTCCGCATATGATTAGCAGCCTGGATGGAAAATCCATGCACGTTGATTGCTTTTTGCTTTTTCTTCTAATTTTGATCGATGGATTGTTCCCATGAGCAGCAGCGCTGCTGCTTTGCTTCGGTTGGATGTCACCTCGGATATTGTGCATAATCTCCAAATCATTTTTCCTTGGGACCTGATCCAGCGGAGCTGATTTTGCTTTCCTTTCCTTGAACTTTGATGAAATCGATCTAGTACGATCGAGGCTTTGTCCGGCTGCTGGCTGCTGGGCGCCTTCGCTGCGGGCAAGTCGACATACCGGATCGCGTTGCCGCGTGGAATGCTACCGCCGCTGCTGATGAAATCACCGGTCGAGACGCAGATTGGATCGTGATGTTGTGCGCGGAACGCCGCCGCCACTCGATGAAGTCGCGGAGGCTGTTTTGCCGATGATGAATTTGATCGCGTCGCCTGCGATGTGACGTAGATTTGATCTGGTATGTACAGGGCGCCGCCGCTAGATGCGATCCGGTTGCTTTTGTTGACGAAGATTTGCCGATGAATATGATAGAGCCGCCGAAACCGCGATTCCAGCACGCGTTCTTCCAACAGACGGCGCCAATTGTCGAGGTGCGCCCCCGGCAATCCCAGAGTCGAGTACCCCAGGTAGATTATGAGCGAGAAGATGTGTGCGCTGGTAGTATCGGACGGCTGACAAGTAAGGATTTACCCAGGTTCGGCCCCTCATTCTGAGGTAAAGACCTACTCCTGCTTGTCTGATTATGATCACATATGAGGTTACATGGTGGCCGTGATGGCGATTGTGGAGGTGAGACGTGGCTTCTCTATGCTATGCCG
This sequence comes from Poa pratensis, assembly GCA_947311845.1. Lineage (NCBI taxonomy): Eukaryota > Viridiplantae > Streptophyta > Magnoliopsida > Poales > Poaceae > Poa > Poa pratensis. The sequence continues at coordinate 29,766,234 of CAMZMU010000027.1, forward strand.
TGTCTGCAATGTCTAATTGTGTCTGGATCCCCCTATGGGGGTGCCCCTGCCTGGTTTCTAAAGGGAGCCAGGTAGGGTTTACAAGAGTCGTAGTAGACTACGATTTGGAGTCCTTGTCTTGTGCTTCAAGAAATAGCCCGCAGCTTCTTGGGCTTCGTTGGGCCGCCATGTGGGCCTTCGTCTGAGCTGCACCGGGTATACCAATAATAGGGGACCTGAAGGGTATATCCTCGTCAGCGGAGAAGAGCGTGAGCGGGAGGAGAGCGAAGCGTCGGAGGGGGAAATGGCACGGTGAATCTTTTCACCGGAGTCCCCGAGGCATTTAACCTCCTCGCGCTCTGAGATTCGTGCGAGGTAGTGGGGAGGCCACGATCTCCGACATGTGTCCCACGTCCGCATAGTGGCGGCGACGAGCGGTGCCGGCGCCTCGTTTCTCGCTAGTCGTGGGTAGGTCATCATGGCGCCTGTCAGGGTTTCAGACTGTCGTGGACCCTCTTGACGTCATCATTGACCTGACCCATCAAATCAACAAGACAACTCAGGAAAGATTCCTGACAGGCGGTTAGTCCGTCTACTCCATGTTGACGGCACTGGTCCGGCTCATTACTTGTCGGATTACTGCTAGTTTCAACTGTGGAATGGTTCAAGCTCTACATTTGCCGGAAGATTGAATATCAACTACAAGGCGGCAGCTGAAGAACTTCAACCTTTCCAGGGGCTAATGTTGGTGTAATGACTCCTAGGGGTGCCGCCAACATGGCCTAATCCGGCTAGTCCTGGGTGGCCCATAAGTGGTGGTGAAGGCTTTGCCTACCGGGCGGCCCAGATGGTCGACGACCAAGGAAGATGGATGCCGGCAAGGAGGAGGCCCAAGACCGAAGCCCAGAAGGCCACCAAGACCAGAATGGAAGGCGGCAGACTTGCCGGTTAGGTTTAGGACTCTGTATACTTGCCGGATACATAATCCCCTTGTAACCCTAGCTTAAGGACCCCTCAGACTACCAGTCTGAGATGTCCACGTTATGTAAACAGGTCACGATCCAAATGATCAGTGCATCGCGATCACATAACCAACATGGTATACAAAGTTACATCATTCAACTCGAATAGTACATGACTTACATAAATAATGGTCACATGACCAAGTCTGCAAACATCGCCACACATGGCGGGTTTAATACGATATTGCGGAAGCACTCGGCAAGCGTCGGCCCTCGTCACGTCCTGACGAAAATCCCACGTTGGCAGTTGACCGGTGACACTTAGTTGGCGTAGTCGTCGGCGTACTCCTCCTCCACGTCGTATATCTCCACGTTGTAATCTGGACGTTTGAATATCTAGGGACATAGCCAAATGAGTACAATCACGTACTCGCAAACCACCTCCAAGGCTTAGTTTTTCATGGTAATGAAATAAAATGTTTTCGAAAACTGGGATAGCTGCTATATACTGCTATAAGGCTTAGTTTTCGCAAACGATGCTTTTAGACGTAGAGCATACGACATTAATTATCCTTGTTAAAGAAAGAACATTTAGAGATAGAATTCTCTCTTGCAGAAATAGCATGTACCATTTCCACATTTTTGTAAAATGTTTTGTAAACTTTTCAAAGACACTAGGATGGGGATACCCCTTTTTCTTTCCACGAGATCAGACTGAGTTATCTCCCCAAGACCAACCATCTTCTCCCAAGCCGTACCTCCCAGGTACCATCTTGATGCCTCCTTGTTTCCACCGAGAAACCATTTTTCTTTTGAAAACATAAAACTTGCCCATACGCCTGGATCGGTGGCCTTTCCAGCCGTCCATGACCGCGGACACGGCTATTCGAATAGTTTTACACTCTGCAGAGGTGGTGCACTTTCACCACACCAAACAGTCATTCCGCCGTGATCAGCCACGGTCCTCATATGACAGTATGCGGGGGTTCGGATAACATGATCAAAGCTTTCCCCTAATCCACTCTAGTACAGAGGACTCCCGCTAGGTTTGTTCCCCTCGGCACCGTGTGCTCTACTAGACCCCTGGTCTCTCTTAGGACGTCACACCGCCACGGCAGGGGACCCAACGTAATCGTTCGGCGCGGATCTCCCCACATGTGTATTGCCTCGTACAGACGGCAACCCGGCTTCGAGGGCCCCGCCCTTATAGAGTATGAGATCCTCCGTACTAAAGTGGACAAGCTTCCGGCTGAGCCCTACCCATTTCAGGTAGTGTGGTTGCACGGGTTAATTGTTCGGGCGGCCGCTAGGGCAGTACTTTGTTTTTCAAAAACAACATCTCCACCTCCGACTGCTCCCAGCAGCTCGGGTTTTAGCAAACTCACCGAATGCTCCCAGTACTTCGGGTTTTCGTAAACATCCGATGCATGTAAAATGCATACATGAACTTTGCACTATATCACTTATATTCTAATCATATTTGCATCATATAAGGGTTATACCACTGTTATTTAATGATTTTAGGAAATAAAATAATTGTTTCCTATTTTTATGGAATTAACCTTGCGCAGGCAGAAAACCCTATTTGTTACCTTTTATGTTTCAGGGACCCAAACATCGTCATAAAATTCTGGAAAAATACAGAGGCCGTTATTTTGGAAGGAAGAAGACGTAGGAGCGAAGGAATCAAGCAAACGGAGCCCGCAAGGCAAAAAGGGGTGGCCCACGTGGCCAGGTACTGTGGCCACATGGGGCCCACTCGTTTGGGCCTCGTGGCTCCGTTGCCGTCGATCTTTCGTCCACCGACTCCGTCTTGACCTAAAAACGCCTATAAAAAAGGTCCCCCGACGTTCTCTGGAAGGGGCGCCGCACAAACATAGAAACACCGAAACGGAGATCAGGAGCTGCAGATTGGAGGGGGAAAACTCCGGCGGGGCGCTGCCGGGGTGGTCTCCACCTTCCCCAACGACTTCACCGTCTCCATGATGAAGGGGGAGTAGTCCACCCCCTGGATTTGGGTTTGTGGTGCTAACTTATGTATCTCTCCTCTCTTTGTGCTTCACTAATTAGTACCGTATGAGCTGCTGAACATGATTACGGTCATCTATGCAATTCCCATGGTGGATATTGTGGTGTGAGATAATATTTGTTATGCATTTACTGTTGTAATGGATCTTTTATGACTTGTCATACTTTGGAGATATTCTATGATGCATGTGATGGTTTGATTTATGCATAATGCCTTGTTTATCTTCATCATGAGGTGATTGACATCACCAAGTGTAGATAGATGAGAGAGATGTGGTCACGCACACGAAATATAAATCATTGCACTAGTGTTTAGAATATTGTCCATTAAAAAGTATGATGTATGTGGGTACGGGATGGCCGATGTGACACGGCATAGGTATTGAGTGACACAGTACCGCCCAACATCCTTTATCTGGGGGTAAAAAGAAAGAGTATGATGTGGGAGTGAGAGCAACCACGCTAGCCTTACGAGGGTGACCTAGCAACACAAATGAGTACTTCTTTCAACTATATGTTTTAGGACATATAGCCGTTATAAAAGCTACCATTAAAACATGATAATTATGTGTACTTTATCTATAACATGATAATCACCGTAGATGAGAGAGAGAGGATTAATTGAACCCATGAACCCATGTCCATTGTTCCTATAAGAGAAAATATTTGTCTTGTCCTCTTGCATTGAAGAGGATTGGGACACTTTTACATTCTTGCTTGGTTACATTAAACGTCCATCCATCAAATCAACCACCTTGTTCTTTAAACTTGTTTAGTGCATAATCAACTAAAACTTGTGACACTTTAGTTGTAGGGAATAGATAACTTTTCCTTCTTGCTCCTGCAGATCGATACCTTACTTCCACATTGAGAGGTGCTACGGTGATCCCTTGCTCTTGGGGGTAATCAAGTACTTTTCTGGCGCCGTTGCCGGGGAGCGTAGCGCTTAAGTTTCTATTCTTGTGTGCACTAGACTAAGCTTGGGGAGATTTCTTTAACTTCTTTTACATCTTGCAACCATCTAAGCTTGGGGAGGTTCCTTTAAACTTGTCTGGTTGTAAGTTCCTCATTACTTTTGCTATGGTTTTTTGGATGATTATACACCTGAGGAACTTGAAACATTTACGCTTGAGGAACTTGAAATATTAAAAGAAGCTGATTATTTCTTTTCTCAAGTAGATGCTTATGTTATTAAACATAAAAAAAATAACTCTTGCTGCCATGGAAAGAACTAATATTTTTCAGGAAGAGGATGGTGAAAACATAAGCTTGGAAGAGGAAGAATGTGAAGAAGAGGATAAAAACCTAAGCTTGGGGATGCCCATGCAATCTCAAGAAGATGCTGAAAAAGATGAACAACTAGAGAATGAAGAGTTGGATCTCCAACTTCACCATCAACAAATGATAGTAACACTCAAACTCAAAAAGCTTTTGTTATCTATGAGAACCCATGTTATGATGAGTGTGAAGCTGAAAATTCTATGGTCCTATATGATAACCCATGCTATTATGATGAAACTAATAATGCTACTAGTGAACTTATGAATGATAATGAGGAGTGTTGCTTAAATGTGCTATATGATAATGCTTTAGATGATGGTCCTATGCTTATTGATAATCCTACATGTTTGGAAGTTACTAAATTATGTGAGGATAAAAATGATATACTTGTTGTTTATGATAGTACTCTTACTCATGAGAGTCCTGCTATGTTCTTGAATTCTCCTATCTACACCATAGAGGAGAAAATTGCTTATGTGAGAAATACTTATGTGGTTTGCAATTATCTCTAGTTCCAAATCTTTGTTGCAACCATGATATTAAACTTGATATTGATCTTAACAACTATTTTGAAAGAGGGAAGCATGCTAATGAATTCCAAAATAAATTTAATGATCCTCATTATGTTCCCAAATTATCTAAGTTGGAAGATTCTATTGGTTATAGGTTGAATACACTTTTACTACTTGCAACTATTATGAAAGAGGAGGTGATAAGAACCCTCTTTATGCTACTAATAATTATGGGCTGCAAGTAACTGTGCATTGGAAAACTTCTATTCATTGTGATTCATTCATATACAAAATGCCAATGCATAGGAAGAAAGTTAGACTTCGTTGTTATTACTTTTGTGTTTGTGTTTCTCTCAAATAGGTTTCAACTTGACTATTATTTTGATCGGTTTGAGAGCACCATGGGACCCTGGTATAATGCATGGAACACTTCCCAAGGAAGAGGGGAACAACATTCAAGCTCCCTCATGAGCTTCATCTTCGCTAAACAACAAGTAAGAAGCCTAGCTATATGGCTATAAAGAAAGCGCTTTGCGGGAGGCAACCCGGTTATTTTTGTGTGTGATTTTTCTTTGTGTCCTCTTGCTGTAACAAGAGACTTTGTTTAGTTTAGTTCTGGAATTTTTAATAAAGTGCCAAGTTTTACCCTTTTTGGTTTGAAAAGTTGCTTATAGCGTTCGGAGATTTTATTCCTGCACGAATCAGTGCACGGTATGATTTTTAATTCTTATTCTGTAACTCCGAATGAGCTCATATTTGAACTGTAGTTGCAACTTTTCATCCTCTGTATGCATGAATTTTTGGAATTTTTCGAGAAAGTTTGGTAGGGTAGAAAAATACGTTTTGCTGCTGCTGTTTTTCTGGACAGATTCTGTCCCATTTTGTTTGATGCATGCTTTGAGCTTTTAAGTTGAATCTTTTTGATCCAATTGAGTTTATGAGTAGGCATACAACATTATACACTTTCTGGACATCTCATATGAATTTTTGTTCAAGGATTATATGCAGCAAGAAACATATTTGTTTATCACTATTAATGCACCCCACAGAAAAGAAATGGGAGAAACGGTGTTTTGAAGTTTTTTCACAGGGATTGGAGGAGATGCACCAAGAGCTATCCAAGGATGGTGAAGACCATAAGCTTGGGGATGTGAAGACAACCCCACTGGACCTACACACTCTCGGTTTGCACACGTCCAACTTCTGTTTTTCGATCGAAACACTTTATCGCATAAACTTGGAGCGTCTTTTGTTTTGTTTTGGTTTGATTTTTTGAGAGACCACCACACTATCATTTATATATGGGAGAGCTACTGGAAATATGGGTTGAAATATGTTGGATGCTTTTATAAGATTGGGAAAAGGGATGTTTGAGTTGATTTTTAATGATACATATAGTTGCATGATTCATGAGCTTGTTTATGAGTAATAGTTTGCAAATCCTTTTTGAAGAGCTATCACTTATTCATGTTTTGGTGCTGATTGTTATTTTACTTGGTTTAACATGGATTAGTTAGTTCTATGGACACTCATGCATGCATCTAGATGGTCAACTTTCTCCCTTTTGCTAGCCCAAACATTCCAACAAGTCAAAACTTGTTTCCAACACCTTCAACCAAAGTTATTCCAGTGAGTCCACCATATCTACCTACTAGCTATATGCTATTCCGAGTATGTTCATCATGATATTTGTGTTATCTATACCTCTGAATGAAAATGATTATGTTATTGATTGCCATGGGAAAAGTTGGTTATATAGCTCTCATGAACTTGATGCACATTTTTACTATCATTGCATAAATAAAACATGACCCATTGTGATTAAGATTATGATGCTAGTGGCTTGATAAATGTTCGAGGTTGGGAGTTAGCCCATATGTGCTGTCACATGCAAAGCTTTCAACATGCTCCATTTAGTTGATATCATGTGCTTTTGTCTATGGATGCCTATCATGGTGAAATAAGGGGAAATGATTTAGTTTGAATGAGTTTGTATAAATGGTTAGAGAGACGCCTGGGCCGCTAATCTAAGCCATGCATTATTCATGGTGGAAATTTACTTACATGCTATGGTGAATTATCTATGACACACCTTACAATAAAAAGCTATTCCAATGGTAAATAAAAAGGGTGTTGAGGTTTTCATCTTGTTTGTTTGTCTTGTCATTTTGATATGGGCTTGTTCCATATCCTGGGACAAGAGGTACCCCAGTTGACGCTCTTGATGATACTATTATTACTTACAATGATAGATAACTTGAACTTGCTTTTCCCAAGTTGAGTAACTCATGGTGTAGGTACTTGTATTCAAGGGGCATGAGACATCCAACCTTTACTTTGTCAAGCACACTACTCATATTTGCTCTCACATTAAACTATAATCATTCAAGATGCTATGATAGGGGAATGAGAGCTTGACACCAAGTATTACCACATTGCAATCATTAACTTAAGTAGGAGAGTTTGGAGGTTAGATGAAACTTATGCATGCTTTACCTCTACTCACTTATTCATCTTTCCAAAGTGTCCACCAAACATATTCAGATTTTCATCATCACTCTATGGACCATATGTATGCAAAAGTAAGAATGTCCATATTACTTGCTACTATGTTACACTTTGTGAACTATCATTGAACATCCTTGCATTGAATACTTGATATCACTTCATAAACTGTTTTGCATATTGCTACTCCTTTGAAGAATGAATCATTTGACTCTATGTAGTAGTAGCAATCATCTTTGATATCCATTGTTAGTGCTATATTGCAAAGTCCATGTTAGTTTTATCACCTTCATACTCGAGGACGAGCATGGGTTAAGCTTGGGGATGTTGATGCATGTAAAATGCATACATGAACTTTGCACTATATCACTTATATTCTAATCATATTTGCATCATATAAGGGTTATACCACTGTTATTTAATGATTTTAGGAAATAAAATAATTGTTTCCTATTTTTATGGAATTAACCCTGCGCAGGCAGAAAACCCTATTTCTTTCCTTTTATGTTTCAGGGACCCAAACGTCGTCATAAAATTCTGGAAAAATACAGAGGTCGTTATTTTGGAAGGAAGAAGACGTAGGAGCGAAGGAATCAAGCAAACGGAGCCCGCAAGGCAAAAAGGGGGTGGCCCACGCGGCCAGGTACTGTGGCCGCGTGGGCCCACTTGTTTGGGCCTCGTGGCTCCGTTGCCGTCGATCTTTCGTCCACGACTCCGTCTTGACCTAAAAACGCCTATAAAAAAGGTCCCCCGACGTTCTCTGGAAGGAGCGCCGACAAACACAGAAACACCGAAACGGAGATCAGGAGCTGCAGATTGGGGGGAAAACTCCGGCGGGGCGCTGCCGGGGTGGTCTCCACCTTCTCCAACGACTTCTCCACCGTCTCCATGATGAAGGGGGAGTAGTCCACCCCCTGGATTTGGGTTTGTGGTGGTAACTTATGTATCTCTCCTCTCTTTGAGCTTCACTAATTAGTACCGTATGAGCTGCTGAACATGATTACGGTCATCTATGTAATTCCCATGGTGGATATTGTGGTGTGAGATAATATTTGTTATGCATTTACTGTTGTGTTGGATCTTTTATGACTTTCATACTTTGGAGATATTCTATGATGCATGTGATGGTTTGATTTATGCATAATGCCTTGTTTATCTTTATCATGAGGTGATTGACACCACCAAGTGTAGATAGATGAGAGAGATGTGGTCACGCACACGAAATATAAATCATTGCACTAGTGTTTAGAATATTGTCCATTAAGAAGTATGATGTATGTGGGTACGGGATGGCCGATGTGACACGGCATAGGTATTGAGTGACACAGTACCGCCCAACATCCTTTATCTGGGGGTAAAAAGAAAGAGTATGATGTGGGAGTGAGAGCAACCACGCTAGCCTTACGAGTGACCTAGCAACACAAATGAGTACTTCTTTCAACTATGTGTTTTAGGACATATAGCCGTTATAAAAGCTACCATTAAAACATGACAATTATGTGTACTTTATCTATAACATGATAATCACCGTAGATGAGAGAGAGGGATTAAGTGAACCCATGAACACATGTCCATTGTTCCTATAAGATAAAATCTTTGTCTTGTCCTCTTGCATTGAAGATGATTGGGACACTTTTACATTCTTGCTTGGTTACATTAAACTTCCATCCATCAAATCAACCACCTTGTTCTTTAAACTTGTTTAGTGCATAATCAACTAAAACTTGTGACACTTTAGTTGTAGGGAATAGATAACTTTTCCTTCTTGCTCCTGCGGATCGATACCTTACTTCCACATTGAGAGGTGCTACGGTGATCCCTTGCTCTTGGGGGTAATCAACATCTGTAGCGTACCTGCACTTAAAATATGGCGAGGTACCTGTGTATAGTGCAAACCCCTGGATCGTTTCATTTGCACACACAGTTTAAGATGTAGTATCACAACAAAGTATCATTATTACATCGAATGATCCAGACTTGGTAAAATATTCATTACAACTTGCATAGCATATAGCTAGCTTGAAAGAGTAAAGCAGCGGAAATAAATCTTCATGGAGTCCTCATCCTTTGCATGTGCTACAGGCGAAAACATGTTGGTTGCAGACTCGAAACCCAAACGTAACCTTACACATCGTCAGAAATTTCTGCAACAAATAAAATTTTGCAACAGAGTGGGTCAGAACCATTAAAAATGATTCTGGCAAGTGACACTATGTGGACACTTAATGGAATAACTCTAATAGCCTATATGCATATTTGGCTGGTGGAGTTTCAAGGCTATTTTGCATAAAAGCCAATTTTGCCTAACACTTTGTAAAACATTTTCTTCAAAAGTTGGAGACGATATGGTATAAAACCATAGTCTCATCTACCCTTGTTCACCATCAAGTTTTACTTTCGAAATTGGAATGATGAAGCCTCCGTTGAATCCTTGCTCAGCTGCTCAAATTGTCCGTAACCGGGACACGGCTAAGTACTTAATTTTTAACTCTGCAGAGGTTGTGCACTTTCACCATTAGACCCAACAAACCCAAACTATCCTCAAGCACTCAATTTGTGCTAAGGGAAAGGAGAGAGTTGAGACGAGACTTTTCAGAAGCATTTTCCCATCCCATACTGACTTGACGCGCTCCCATTCTAACCATTCTACCACCACCTGTCAAGTCGGGACGAGTCCACGCAACTTAATCCATCTAGCCAGAGCCCATATGACTAATGGCTGCACGGTAAGCAATCTTCACTTAGAGAAAACATTGGCCCCTTTAATACCCTGGTTGGCAACCACAAGTGACCATCCCTTAGAGGTCACCCCTAAGAGATGACACTCAACCTTTCCATCATCTTTTCATAACCAAGTCCACCCAGGTGATAAATTACTTAGTAGAATTTAGCTTTAAAGAAAACACATTTGCATAGAATCCAATAATCTACTAAGTTATCAAAAGGGATTCTAGACACAACTAGAGTAAAGGTATGGTGGGTTTAGCATATAGCTATAATACTATCCAACACATGCATATAAGAAATACACTAAGTAATGCATATAAAATACTTAGGAAAACTTCATGGGGTGTGCCACTTGCCTTGGCAAACAGAAGAACAGGTGTAGCAGTTGCAACCACCTTCGTCTCTCTTCGGAATTTCTAACAAGTCAAACAAACCACAAATAAACATACAATCATAATGCATCACTTAGAAAATATGATATGCATGACATGCAAAATGATACAAAGAAATATGGTATGAAAGATGTACAAAACAAACTAAGGATAACACATAAAATAACTTAATCCAAAAAGGCTAAGGCAAGGTCAAGGCTAAGCAAATAAACTTGATAAAACAACAAATTGAGAAATTGTAAGGCTACTCTAAGTCTTCACAATTTTGGTCTTCAAATAATCTTCAACTCCTTGGTAGCATCATTGATCTTCAATGGCCTTCATTGATCTTTGTCCAAGGTGAGAGATAGAAAGAAGAAAGAAGAAAAGATAGAAGGAGTGGAGTAGTTGGTCTTCCAAGCATCTTCAACTTCTTTGTAACTTTCTCCTTGTAGTATTGACTCCATTGAAAAATTGTGGACTTGATGGTTCTACAGACTTGATTTTTGGCAGCATCAAGGTTGGTCTTGATTGTAGATTATCCACCATGAAGTTTAAGAGAAGAAGGAAGAAAAGAGAGAAAGGAAAGGAAGACTTGGAAAATGTAGCTGGTTGGTTTTCATGAACTTCCTCTGGATTTCTTCTAAGTCCTTTCTTCTTGGAGATGCTTTTGGAGTCTGGTTTTCTTGCTAAGTCCTTCATTTTTCTTCTAGCTTCATGTTGAACTTCCAGAGGATGACAATTGCAATCTTCATTGGTCTTCATTGTTTCCACTAATTCTAACTTAGTGGTTTTTGACTAGGAGAGTCATAATAGCTAACATGCATCCTCAAAAATTCTAAGGAGGAAGTTATGTAAGAAGTACCAAATATTACTAAGGACTTAATATGCATGCCATGCTTATGAAAATGCTCTAAGGAATTGCAAGCAATAAAGATGGTCAAAATGTAGCTAAGGACCAAGGGTCAACAACAAGTCACTAAAATTATTCTAAGGAAAGTTAACACATAAGAAATGCTAAAAATTTCTAAGGAAAAAGTGTTGTCAAATACTTGTCAAATATTTTCTAAGGAAGAAAGAGTTTTGTTTTGAGAGGCAAAATATTTCTAAGTACTTTTGTATCTAAAGCGATCAAAATATGACTAAGTCATTTATTAGTCGAAAATTATAGGAATAATAATTTTTAATAATTTTTAATTATTAAAATAACACCTAAAAAGCATTTAATCAATATTTACTAAAAAATCATTGAAAATACTTTTACAAAAATAGTAGAGTAATCCTACGGCCAATACTTAGGCATAGAAAATTATAGCAAAAGAGTTTGCTCAAAAATCTATTTTTAAACTCAAATTATAATCAAAATACTATTTAAACCACTTTTAAAATTTATCTAAATTAATTTCGACAAAACCTCAAAATAAGTATACCAAAAGTTTCTACAAGTTATAAGGTTTCCAAAAAATATTTTTCATAAAATTTGGACAAACGAGTAAAAGTTAATAATGAAACTAAATTGCAGGGACCTATCCGTGGTACGCAGGGGCTAATTTGTAAAGAAAACAGAAAGAATTTTCTGTGCTGGAGTCCCTGGGCGACGTGGCGGCCTGTGACTGGTGCGGATCTTCTCGCGGGCAGAAGTGGGCACGGGCGGACGGGTTACGCGGGACTTCGTGGGTAGATGTCGACGTGGCGTCTTCCGATTCGCCGATACCTCTTCGCGTAAGCGATCTAACGTTAGCCGTCCGATGAAGATCTAACGGTCAAGATCTGAATGACCTAATTCGAGCGGCGCTGTCGGCCGGAGAAGCTCCGGTGGCGGTGGTTTCATTGCTGGACTTTCGCCGGAGAATGAAACAGAGAGAGAGGGGAGGCGGGGCTCATACCACGGGGTGCAGGAGGTCAAGGCGAGGTCGAGGAAGGGTCGTGGCGGACGGGCGCGGTCTTCTTCTCCCCGTATCGCTCGCCAGAGGTGGTCCCGCGGCGGATGGTGGAGGTCGATGAAGCGGGCGTCGATCTGGTGCACGCAAAAAGTGCGCAAAAGTGTGAGGGAGGTGCGCCAGGGTACGGAGAAGCGAGGGGAGAAGCGGGAGGTGCTGAGAGGGTCGAGGATCACCGGCAGCTTGAAGAAACGGCGGCGGCAAATGGCGGCACGGCGGCGGCGATTGCGAGCAGCCTGGTGGCGCTTTTGCTAGGGTTTTTGAGGGATTTTGGTGCGGCGGACGTGGGGGTTTATATGGGGCCAACATACCCGGAAGAATCTCAACAAAAACGTGCGAATTTTGGAAACAAATCGGTTAGGGTTCCGGTGAGTTCGTGTTCAACACGAAGAAGGCGACGATGACGTCAGTGCTTGCGTCACGGCTGGGTCCCGCATGTCAGTGACAGAAAGGAAAAAGCTGGCTGGGCCGTGGGCCGGTGTTGGGCTGTTGCGCGCTGCGGGAGAGAAGAGATGGGTTTGGCCCAATTAGCTAGGGTTCCTATTTTTTTTGTTCAAATGATTTTCTTTTCTTTTCCTAAAAACTTTAATATCTTTTTAAATACAAAACCAAAATAAGTCAAACCAATTTCTATAGTTTTGTAAAAACCAACTCTTTAATTTGAAAACCTCAAATAACATTTCCCCAAACATTTTGTCAACTAAATTTTTGAAAAGTGTTTAAATGAATTTTGGACATATTAATGTCATTTGAAAACTATAGGGTTTTATAAATTCCTTTTGATCTTATATTTTTAAACCAAAGCAAAATATGAGTAATAAGATTACATATCACTCAATAAATAATTTGCATAAAACTCAAATAGTTTAAAAGGGGTTTGATAAATCAAAATGATTTCAAAACTCACTTTAAAATCCAAATAAATATTTCCTTTCAAAAGTAAAACTATAAAACTTGAAAATAGAGAATAGGTAAGTACTAGAATAAATCTTAATACATACAAACAAATCTTAGCCAAACACACTTTTTCAAATAGAGATCATTTTGATTTCCAAACTAGGTTTTTAATAAACAATATGACACTTAATGTCAAATTTAAAAATAGGTTTTAAAACAATCAAAGGTGGCTTAAGTAAAACTTAAATACCATAAGATAAACATTTGCAAATATTTATATTTCAATAGATACAAACAAAACACAAGCAAACATTAAAAGATCACACATAAAAGTCAAAAGAAAATTGGAGCATAAATGCTCTACTAATATATTTTCTTAAATATGTTTTCAAGTAGAAATTTATTTCCCACTTTTGAAATAACCAAATGCAAACAATGCTAAATGATGATGAATGCATGCATGAATTTTCTTTTCAAAGCAAAATACATAATAGTTTTCAAAAGTTTTAATTTTTTCTGATTTTTCAACTTTTTGAAAAACTTGGGATGTTACAACATCTCCATTTGCTCCCAGCAACATGGGTTTTATAAAACACTTTCTCGCCGATCGCTCCCAGCGACTCGGATTTTCCTCCGAAAACATTTCATCAAAACCAGGCTCCCATCCTAAAGTTTTGAGGTAAGAGTATAAGGATATGCTACTAGAAAAATATAATCTTCTTGATAGCGCCTTCAGTGGAAGGCTTCTCAAGTAAAGTCTTACTTTTATAAAACCTATTATATACTAGTAGATATATCTTTGGCCAAACAATAATTTTTTGGAAAATAGTTTTGGGGTGCCAAAATACCACAAAAAGATAAATCATGCATTCTTTTATTTTGAAAACAAAACATGCTTTGTAAAAATAGTAGGAGTTCAATGGGTGTGAGTTGGCTTGCCTGGCTTGGTAATATGTCCCTATACTTTTCCTTGTTGATCAATATAAATGAATTCCCCTACTTCTCAAATAAATCCTTCTTCAATAAATCCTCTCGAGAGGCCACTCCGATAGCGTCGATGTCTAGCGTCGCAAACAGGGAAATGAACAACACTCAATACACCAAACAAAACCATAAATGATACACAACAAGTAACAAATCACAAGTATGAAATTAATCGATCAAGCAACCAACTATCGGAAGTTTCACCTAACAAAGCAGCTAACAAAGCACATTTTCTAAACAACCAAAGACACCAATTGATCTTAATTTGGAGAACACTTAACACAAGTTTCATTCTCTGCTAACAAAGCAGTTTCACCTAACAAGCCATTTTATCAAGCCATAGACTTATGGGCATCATACTATCGGAAGTATGACACCACAAGCATGATATAAACATAGAGCACAAAACTACTTTAGCTAAAGGTAAACACCAAGCACCTTTTCTAAAACAGGAAAATACTTCAGACAAAAGTTAAGTCATCAAGTAAACTCTCTAGCTCAAAACCCTATACTAAGATAGTGTTTGACAGGAAGTAATCAAGCAACAAGCATGGTGCAATACTAATATTTATCAAACAAGGTTGCAATAACAACTTCATTTATTTTCTACAAAAGGGTTAAAGTAGTGATTAGACAATGTTTTTAGGGATTACGACTAACTTACAAGACTAAGCATTGATAACAAACTTATACAATCAGTGGCTAACATTCTTAGTTGAAAGTGGTTAATTAGGTCATATAATTTTATCGAACCACACAAGCCTAATCAAACAAGTGTTACGCTTTTCAATCACCACTTAACAACACAAGCTTAACTCAAAACAAACCTAACACAAGCCACTAACAGTACTAACATACTAAAAGTAACTTTATTTGGTGAGCTACAGCACCAAAACAACTCACAACAATACAGAAAGCTACACTCACAAGCATTCCAGAACAATTGGATTTATCATTTTTGGATTCATAAAAACTCAAGTTAATAAAGATCCTTTGATTCGGACCAGTGGCAGCACAGTAATTATCTAGCACACACAAATTAATATTTTTCAGATCTGAAAGTTGGAGGTGGTTCTAAACTCCTTTATTTACCACTGTGATTTTTAGTTTGCACAAATAATGGATCTAGGTACTTTATCTTGATTTAATCTAACAGGACATAAACAGATCTGCACAGAAAAAAGAAAAACCACGGGGAAAAACATTAGATGGGCCAGATCTGCTGCTGGGCGGCCCAGACCAGCTGCTCTTTGTCTTCCTCCTCAGCTACACGAACATAAACAGCAGAAAATGGCAGTGATGGTGCCGAGCTTGCGTGGCTCACCTAGGGCGCGTGCATGCTGAATCTTAGCATCTGGATGGAACAGGAGGTCGTGGGAAGGCTGGGGGTGGCTGCAGATCATGGCGGCGAGCTCCAGAGCGGCAGCGAGGTTGAGGACAGCCGTGGCGGACACGAGATGGTCATGGAAGCTCCGGTGCATCCTGGGCAAAAATAAGAGGTGCATGAGATGGAGAAGAGAAAGGGATCTCGGAGATGTAAAAATGGCAGGGGATGGTGGTGTGTGTCGCTCGTGAGCTTCCCGGCAATGTGGTGGAACCGACATGGATTTCTTGCGTTCCTCGCCGGCAGGGGATGAGAAAGCTCGCTCCTGAGCCTGGGGTGAGAGATTGGACGCGTAGGAGTGTAATGGGCAAGGAGAGCGTGCAGGAGAGGTCATGTGGCTTCTTATTCTCGAGGGCGTCGGTCTATGGTGCACCGGGTTCACGGAAGAGGGGCGGGATGCTCGGGGCTGCGCCATTGGCGGGCCTGGGAGGTGCACTCATGTCGTGGGGTTGCCGTTAGGGTTTGGGGGCAGAGAGGAGCGAGGGAGTGAGCTGAGCAGAGCTCGGTGGTAGGTGGTCGTGATTGTCCTCCGTCACGCACGCGAGGTGCTCGACGGATTCCTGGAGGCAGTGCGGGGCAGGGGACGTGTAGCGAGCATGTCCGGGGGTCGAGGGGGAGCTTGGGAGTGGCCGTGGCAAATGGTGCTTGCCGGGGTGCTGAGGTGGCGGCCGTTGGTGTGGGCGTCGACGTGTTCGGGTGCCGGGGTTGGGGCGAGCTGGGCGTGCTGCAGGAGCCGAGCCGCGTGCTCTGGCACTACCCAACGAGAGAGGGGGACATGGCAGAGGGGGTGGCACGGCCGTGGCCAGTGCAGCGGCGTCTTTCCTTCCCTTTTGCAGGCCGAGTTAATGGGAGGGGAGAGAGGGAGGTGAGACTAGCAGCTAGCTGGCAAATAAGCTCGGCCAATCGTGGGCTTTGAGTGCTGCGAGGTATGAGGGGTGAGAGGGAGCGGGAGAGGTGAGGTTTTGAGTGAAGAATCGATCGAACTTGATCAAAATTGGTTTGAACTCGAGTGCACACAATTTCTGCCCACCAGGTGTTCGACATAATGCCTGAACGAGATTTAAATTCAGATTTGGATGAATTATGTCCATGTATTGGTTTAAATATATTCATCAATGTTTTTGGTTCATTGGGTAAAGTTTTGGTGCAGAAGGAAAGGAGGGTTTCCAATATTGGGCCTAAAGGTCACTGGTTGGATTAGCTCCCAAAACCAACATGGATAATTAAGCAAACAAATTGTTAATGAAATAAGATTTGTTTTGGTAGATAGGCAAGATGCAGTAGAAGAGATTGATGTTGATGCATTTTTAGTTTGACCAATGTTAAAGATTTGGTGAGGCTCAAGATATGGTATCTTTTAACAGAGAACAAGATAGGTATAGAGATGGTTTGGACAAGTTTTAATCAGGATTTTGAATTGGTCAAGGTGGTGGTGATGCTCAATTAGGTCACACATGACCATGAGCATGCCAGGGATTTTTCTCAAGAATTTAGGAAATACTTTTGTTCACAAAATAACTTAATAACCAACTCTAATCTTTTTTTGAAAATAGTCAACATCATTATTTGACACAAGCAAATCAACACAGATCCATCCATCCAACCAGCCAGAACAAACAAGAAAATTAATATCACAACCAATAACAAAAACTCAAAGAGTTGGTAAGATGGTGATCAGACACAAGCAAATCACAATCAACAATTTACATAACGCTTAATATGATTAGGTGATATAGTGATCACACAAAATCATGACAAGATGATGTTTTGAAAAATATCTCGACTCATAACTTGATAGTTGTCAAAAGGTTTGATAAAGAAAACTATAGGAGTAATATATCTCCAACTTGTATCATTTTCAAAAGGTGTTTTGAAAATAGGGGCTTTAAAATAAGATATGTTGATACTTGCAACACATCAAGGTGTAAAATAAGTAGGAGATAGTATATAGATCTCCATAGTTTTGGAAACACTAAAATTTTGGAAAACTTCTACTTTCTCAAATAGTAGGCTTTTGGGTTGTATTTAAAATCAAGTATTTTAAAAAGAGTTTGGCCAAAATAGGATTGGAGAAGATCTATGGATCATTCTTCTTGTCATGACATGATCTCCAAAATTTAAATGATATGTTCTACTAGATGAGTTCAAAGGTTGGTGTTTTCAGTGGTTGTCAACTCAAACAACAAAGCAGACAAAGTTAAACAGAGCAAATAGAAGAAAAACACATCCCTAAACTGGACCTTTCAAAAAGTTTTTTTTACGGACCTAAATTTTTGGTCTCGGACAATCAAGTTTTTCTTGGTTCCAAAAATTGGGATGTTACACCTAGGTCCGGCATCCTATATAAGCCAGACCAGGGAAGCCTCCAAGGCATCGAATCAACTCATTGTAACCTGCAATACGGCGATTTGCCATATAGTGAGTTATAGCAGCACGTAGGGCTCCGCACCGACGTGGAGCCTGAAGCTGGGTAATCTGCCGTGTTCGATCCCGACCTCGATTAGGCGCCCAGGAATTCCCAAAGAGCAAGGATATAATGGAAATGAGCTTACCAAGGATGTGCTCATGGAGTGCAGCCGCCTCGTTCACAAAATAAATTTACATGCATAAGTTAAGTTTTTTCGCGTCACAGTATAACGCATCTACTTAATAAATGTGCAGGATTACATGGCGCTGAGGCCGCCAAACCACGGAGAAGATCCCGAAGCTACTGGAAATGGCAAATCGCCGTATTGCAGGTTACAATGAGTAGATTCGATGCCTTGGAGGCTTCCCTGATCCGTCTTATATAGGATGCCAGACCTAGGGTTACAAGGGATTACGTATCCGGCAAGTATACAGAGTCCTAAACCTAACCGGCAAGTCTGCCGCCTTCCATTCTGGTCTTGGTGGCCTTCTGGGCTTCGGTCTTGGGCCTCCTCCTTGCGGGCATCCGTCTTCCTTGGTCGTCGACTATCTGGGCCGCCCGGTAGGCAAAGCCTTCACCACCACTTATGGGCCACCCTGGACTAGCCAGATTAGGCCATGTTGGCGGCCTCAGCGCTAGTCCATGAGCACATCCTTGGTAAGCTCATTTCCATTATATCCTTGCTCTTTGGGAATTCCTGGGCGCCTAATCGAGGTCGGGATCGAAAACGGCAGATTACCCAGCTTCAGGCTCCACGATGGTGGCGGAGCCCTACGTGCTGCTATAACTCACTATATGGCAAATCGCCGTATTGCAGGCTACAATGAGTAGATTCGATGCCTTGGAGGCTTCCCTGATCCGGCTTATATAGGATGCCGGACCTAGGGTTACAAGGGGATTACGTATCCGGCAAGTATACAGACTCCTAAACCAAACCGGCAAGTCTACTGCCTTCCATTCTGGTCTTGGTGGCCTTCTGGGCTTCGGTCTTGGCCTCCTCCTTGCCGGCATCCGTCTTCCTTGGTCATCGACTATCTGGGCCGCCCGGTAGGCAAAGCCTTCACCACCACTTATGGGCCACCCTGGACTAGCCGGATTAGGCCATGTTGGCGGCACCCCTAGGAGTCATTATACCAACATTAGCCCCTGGAAAGGTTGAAGTTCTTCAGCTGCTGCCTTGTAGTTGATATTCAATCTTCCGGCAAATGTAGAGCTTGAACCATTCCACAGTTGAAACTAGCAGTGATCCGACAAGTAATGAGCCGGACCAGTGCCGTCAACATGGAGTAGACGGACTGACCGCCTGTCAGGAATTTTCCTGAGTTTTCTTGTTGATTTGATGGGTCAGGTCAATGATGACGTCAAGAGGTCCACGACAGTCTGAAACCCTGACAGGCGCCATGATGACCTACCCACGACTCGCGAGAAATGAGGCGCCGGCACCGCTCGTCGCCGCCACTACGCGGACGAGGGACACGTGTCGGAGATCGTGGCCTCCCCACTACCTCACGCGAGGAGGTTAAATGCATCGGGGACTCCGGTGAAAAGATTCACCGTGCCATTTCCCCCCTCCGACGCTGCGCTCTCCTCCCGCTCACGCTCTTCTCCGCAAAACCGGAGAACATTAGGCCATGTTGGTATAATGACTCCTAGGGGTGCCGCCAACATGGCCTAATCCGGCTAGTCCAGGGTGGCCCATAAGTGGTGGTGAAGGGTTTGCCTACCGGGCGGCCCAGATAGTCGACGACCAAGGAAGACGGATGCCGGCAAGGAGGAGGCCCAAGACCGAAGCCTAGAAGGCCACCAAGACCAGAATGGAAGGCGGCAGACTTGCCGGTTAGGTTTAGGACTCTGTATACTTGCCAGATACGTAATCCCATTGTAACCATAGGGCCGGCATCCTATATAAGCCGGACCAGGGAAGCCTCCAAGGCATCGAATCTACTCATTGTAACCTGCAATACGGCGATTTGCCATATAGTGAGTTATAGCAGCACGTAGGGCTGCGCCACCGTCGTGGAGCCTGAAGCTGGGTAATCTACCGTGTTCGATCCCGACCTCGACGACGTCCACCTTCTTCCCCTGGCGTAACCCTCGGCTAGAGAACCCCCGTCTCCTATCTCAGATGCCGATACGACGACAGTTGGCGCCCACCGTGGGGCATAAGGCGTCAGGCGTCACGTTTCAGGCGGGAACCCTTGGCGGCATCGGTGAGACCATCACCGTTGGCTGCGCCATCCGCGTCGGCTCCATGGGCTACGTCCAAGACGACGCATCTTGGACACCGGCAAACGATGGGCTCATCGCGTACACTCTGGTGCCAATCGACGACATCGAGCTCTTCATCGGCTTCACCCCAGAAGCCATGGGTTCCCGAAAAACCACACCCTTTGAGGACCCACCCGCCACCCGGAGTCTGACTACTCGCCAGACGGATCTAAATCCGCCTCCTCTTGGGAGTCCGCAGATTCAGATTTCCACTTCATCGGCTTTGCCGGCATGGGATCCGACTCCCAGCCGCACAACGGCGATCCTGAATCCATCCTCCCTGCCCTGCAGGACGATGCGATGTCAGATGCCGGATCCAGATCTACTGTTCATGTCAACGTAGATTCTTAGTCCGAAGAAGACTCTGCTAGCATGTTCGAAACCCGTGTCAAGCAATGCTTTGCTCCAGCCGATTCGGCACCTTATGAGGTAGCAGCAAGCTCCGGGTCAACCATGCACCAGGCCTTTGTGGTAGATGTCACTGTCCCGGATCCGGCAAAAGAGGCGGAAGCCAACGGTGCCGGCATGACCGCAGCAGACAAAGCCAACCTGGAGCCCCCGCCGGCTCCCAAAAAGAATACGAACATGGAAAAAGGCGGCACCAGCGGCAAGGACGACCCGCCCCTTGACGACATCCTAAACACTCCAGTTCCCGACGATGCCGACCCGGCATATTGGTAGAAGCTCCGCGCTTCAGTCGTAAAACAAACCCGTGTTCTCGATGAGCAGGAGGGCAGGGTCATAAATCTTATCAACGAAGCCAAGGCAGAGCAAGCCAAGGTGACCGCGGCCAGAAATCTGTTCACCACAACCCCAGCCGCCAAAGCGCCAGGGGCTGGAAAGAAAAGCAGGAGGAAGCAAGATGCACCTCCTGAGGAATACAAGACCCCTGCTCAGAAACTTGGTTTCGAGTGGGCCACCGCACCGCAGCGGCAAAACAAGGAAGGTGCTCCAGTTTCCACAACTCCAGTGCTGAACACGGCGGCTGCCCTTGATATCCTAACGGGTAACAAGTACAACAATGACAACAAGATCTTCTACACCGCGGCTCTCGTTGAAAAAGCTCTGGAGCAACAAGCCCGCGCTGACTCCCGGGCGGAGTTGGCAGGAATGCTAGGAGGCAGATTGGAGTCAAAATTCGATGCATGCAAAGCTACCGCCAATGGACTTCCCGAAGATCCATCCGGCTCCAGCAGCCATGGGAAGGGAAAGGACAAGAGCAAAGAGCCTCGTAAACCTTCACCTCCAAAAAGGCAACGGACGAGGCATCACGCACTGGCGGCCAGAAGCAGGAGGCACCTCCCCCGCCTAGGAACAACGAAGGCGGCAGTCGGGGAAACAACCAGCAGCTGTGAGGCGGCGACACCCGCAACAATGGCCCACCCCCACCAAGACGAAGTAGGGAAAGAATGTGTTCCCCACCTCCCGCGCCCAGGCACGAAGGTGGATGCGATGAGCAAAAGCTTGGCAGAAGCCGGGCAGCGCAGGACGAGCCACATGTTGACAGATACAACAGACAGCTCGAGCCGGAAGGCGCACGTCACCGCCTCAATGACATCAAGGTGGGAAAGGAGCAGTCATACATTGGCCCTGATTGCTTTGGCCCTGCTATCCGCAATGTGCAAGTCCCCAGGGACATGACATCCGTGTCAAAAAGCTGCCCAAGGTACAATGGAGGCGACAAGCCCAACTCGTGGCTGTCAGACTACGCGCTGGCAGTCCAGATTGCCGGCGGCGATGGTCTCGTGGCTGCGCGTTTCCTCCCCCTGATGCTTGAGGGTACGGCCAGGAGCTGGATCGAAAACTTGCCGGAAAAATCGGTGCATAGTTAGCGTGACATGGAGTGGGTTTTCACCCAGCACTTCCAAGGCACGTACAACCGACCAAAAACGTACATGGATCTCACGCGATGCGTGCAGGGACGCGACGAGTCGGCAATGACCTTTCTGGCAAGATGGATACAGACAAAGGCAAGCTGCGAGAACGTGGATGACAACCAAGCTATACATGCCTTCACCACTGGTCTGTTAACAGGCTCTAGCCTCTGACACAAGCTGGTACGCATGCAAGTAAAAAACCTTGGGGTTATGCTTGAGGTTGCATCTACGTACGCGCAGGCTGACGATAATGCTCGGGATCCAGATGTCGTCCAAGACTTGGCACTAGGAAGACGCGCCAACAACAAGCGCAAGAACCCCCAGGAAGACAAAGCCGGCACGTCCGGAGAAGTTGCCGTCGCCTTCAAAGCAAAGGCCACAACCGTAAATGGAAGGCAAAGGCGGAGGATACTGGTCCTAGCAAGCAATGCATGACGTACGAACAAGCGAAAGCTCTGCCCTGCCCCATCCATGCCGACAAGGCAAGGTCAACCACACTTTCGGGGAGTGCAGGTTCCTGGACAATGCAAAGAAGGACCCCGAGGTCGGCTGGAAGCCAAAGAAGATGAGGAAAGCTGAGAAGGCAAGAAAGGAAGATGACGAGGACTCCATGTCTGAGGACGAGCAACCCAAGCCACCAAGAAAGGAGAAAAAGTACCCCAAGGTCCATGAGCAATTGGTCTGCTTTTGGGAACTCCGTCGGCAAAAGAGGAGAAGGCGGAACTTCGTGAGCTAAATGCCACGATGCCTGACGTCCCACAGTACTTGAACTGGTCCGAGATGCCCATCACCTGGGATAGGGAAGATCACCCGGACCGAGTTCCAAGTCCCGGCAAGTATGCTCTCGTCGTCGACCCTATTGTCGAAAACTTCAGGCTCACCAAAGTACTGATGGATGGTGGCAGCAGCATCAACATCCTGTACGAAGAAACCCTGCGGCGCATGAACCTGACGGAAGCCCAGCTTGACTACAGCAAGGTCAAGTTCCATGGCATCGTTCCGGGAAGGCAGGCCAAGTCCATGGGAAGTATACGATTGGAGGTTACTTTCGGGACGGAGATGAAATATCGTTCTGAATATCTCCGCTTCGAGGTAGTCCCCTTCAAGAGTGATTACCACTGCATCTTTGGTCGGCCGGCTTTTGCCAAGTTCATGGACAGGCCATGCTACATCTACAGCTAGGTGAAGATGCCTGGACCCAACGGTACGATTACCGTCAATGGCAACTTCGAGAAGGCAAAGCAATGCGAGCGTGGGAACGCCGCCTTTGCCGAAGCTGTCCTCCACGCTGAGGAGCTGGCTTTGCTGAAGAAGGAAGTAGACACATCGCAACTCCCTAACCCCTGAAAACCGCTAAAAGCAAAACATCCTTCAAGGCATCTGAAGAAACAAAAAAGGTTGACCTGGTACCTGGCGACAACTCCAAGCAAGTCACCATCGGGTCCACCTTGAATGACGCATAGGAAAGCGCGCTCGTCAGGTTCCTCCATGAGAACGGGGACATCTTTGCATGGTCATCCGCTGACATGCCAGGTGTACCCAGGGAACTTGCCGAGCACTCTCTCAATGTCTTTGAAGGATCCAAGCCTGTCAAGCAAAGCATAAGGCGGCAGGGCGAGAAGAAAAGAAGAGCGATAGGAAAGGAGCTTCTCAAGCTACAGGAGGCAAAATTCGTTAGGGAGGTGAAACATACGGATTGGTTGGCAAACCCTGTAATGGTTCCAAAACCTAATAAAGATCTAAGGCTTTGCATTGACTACACCGGTTTAAACAAGTGTTGTCCAAAGGACCACTTCCCTTTACCTCGTATAGATCAGGTCGTAGATTCCACGTCCGGCTCCGAGCTACTTTGTTTTTTGAACGCGTACTCCGGGTACCACCAAATCAAGATGCGAAAGTCGGACCAGCTGAAGACGTCGTTCACCACCCCCTTCAGAACCTTCTGCTATGTTACGATGCCCTTTGGCCTAAAGAACGCTGGAGCAACGTACCAGCGATGCATGCAAAGATGCCTAAACGAACAGATTGGTCGCAATGTTCACGTCTATGTCGACGACATTGCCATCATGTCTCGTAAGAAGGCAGATTTGCTAGATGACCTGCGAGAAACCTTTGATAATCTTCGATCATACAGGTTGAGAATTAATCCAAAAAAGTGTGTCTTTGGAGTTCCTGCCGGCAAATTGCTTGGCTTTATCGTTTCCGAACGAGGAATTGAGGTCAACCCGGAGAAAATCAAGGCTATTCTCAATATTTCTAGACCACATTGTCTGAAGGACGTGCAGCGCCTTGCCGGCTCAGCTGCAGCTGTCAGTCGGTTCATAAGCCGCCTAGGAGAAAAAGCAATGCCTCTCTACCGGCTCTTGAAGAAATCTGACAACTTTGAGTGGACAGACGAAGTTGATGCCGCCTTGCAGCAACTCAAGGCTGCATTAACGACTGCCCTGATCCTGGCTGCACCCTAGCCAGAAGAACCAATGATGCTGTACATATCAGCAACTCACATGGTTATTAGCGTAGTTTTGGTGGTCGACCGAAAGCCGGAAGGCGCAGATGTTTCCGAACAGCGCCCCGTCTACTTCATCAGTGAAGTTTTCTCTCCATCCAAGCAACGCTACCCGCACTACCAGAAACTGGTCTACGGCGTATTCTTCGCCGCCAGAAAACTGAGGCACTATTTCCAGGAACACTCGATAACCGTGGTGAGCAAGGCACCCCTGGGAGACATCATCAACAATGCCGATGCTACGGGCCGAGTCGCCAAATGGGGCATCGAGCTCGCCGCCTTCGACATTGCATACAAGCCCAGGAACGCCATCAAATCTCAAGCCCTGGCTGACTTCGTGGCAGACTGGACAGAAGGAGCAGACGACATACCTCCCTGAGTCGGAATACTGGATCATGCACTTTGACGGATCAAAGATGCTACAAGGATCAGGGGCTGGCGTCATCCTGAGAAACCCGCAGGGAGACAAGATGAGGTACGTGCTCCAAATACATTTCAAAGCAACCAACAACGTTGCCGAATATGAAGCGCTCCTGCACGGGTTACTCTTAGCCAAGAAGATTGGCGTCCAGAGAATCTTATGCTACGGAGACTCAGACTTGGTGGCACAGCAAATACGCGGCACATGGGACACCAAAAGCGCCACCATGGCGGCTTATCGGGCTACCGTCGACGAATTTGCCAAGTCTTCCTACGGTACGAGGTCCGCCACATCCCAAGGGCACAGAACGAGGCGGCCGATACACTGGCCAGACTCGATTCTGAACGCAAGAAAGTACCAAGGGATGTTTTCCTGGAACACCTCTACAAGCCGTCAATCAAGGGAGCCGACATCCTCGATCCTGATTCCGCAGAACATGTCGGGGAAGCCAGTTACGCCATCTACCTGGTTAAGCCGGATTGGACGACGCAATACATGGACTTCCTGCCAAACCAGGAGTTGCCGGATGATGAAGTTCTGAGACGACAAATAATTCGCAGAGCCAAGGCATTCACAATAATCAATGGTGAGCTATACAAACACAACACCTCAGGAGTATATCAGCGTTGCATTTCGCCTGAAGAAGGCAAAGAACTGCTGGAGGAGATACACTCTGGGGTCTGCGGGCACCATGCATCATCCTTGTCACTCGTTGCAAAAGCTTTCCGCCAAGGATTTTACTGGCTGACAGCAAAGCAGGATGCAGAGGAGATAGTAAGGACATGTAAGGGCTGCCAGTTATATGCTCGACAACCAAAGATGCCGGCTCAAGAGCTCAGAACCATACCCATCACCTGTCCCTTTGCAGTCTGGGGCTTGGACATGGTTGGCCCATTCAAAACGGCACCTGGCGGCTACACACACTTGCTTGTGGCCGTAGACAAGTTCACCAAATGGGTTGAAGCTAAGCCTATTAAAAAGCTTGACGGCGCTACCGCCGCCAACTTCCTGTGGGGAATAATCTCTCGGTTTGGGGTGCCTCATAGCATTATCACCGACAATGGCACAAACCTCTCCCAAGGCGAAGTCGAGGAGTACTGCCACCAGCATGGCATTCGTTTAGATATGGCTTCTGTTGCGCACCCACAGGCAAACGGCCAACTAGAGCGTACAAATGGTTTGGTCCTGCAGGGGCTAAAACCTCGTCTCGAAGTACCATTGCACAGGGCGGCAGGTGCTTGGGTCGACAAGTTGCAATCTGTCCTTTGGAGTTTGAGAACAACCCCAAATAGATCAACAAAGCTTACCCCTTTCTTCTTAGTCTATGACGCAGAAGCTGTACTGCCATCCGACATGATGTTCGATTCCCCAGGATACAAGCCTACGTCGAGCAAGACATAGAAGATGCAAGACAGGACGCACTGGACCTACTTGATGAAGAGCGAGACGTTGCCTTGGCGAGATCCGCCATCTATCAGCAAAACCTGCGTCGCTATCATAGCCGCAGGGTCAAGAAACGCAACTTCAAAGCAGGTGACCTGGTCCTCCGCCTAATCCAAGATAGGAAGGGCTTGCATAAGGTATCCCCGCCATGGGAAGGACCTTAGTACTTTCGATAAATAAGAGTGTTGAACCCAACGAGGAGCAGAAGGTGTTGACAAGCAGTTTCGATGAAGGATTCACTGTAAATACTCACAGACAAGTTTTTAGGTGTTTTTGATATAGCAGATAAATAAAATATGAGTAAGTAAAATGCAGTAATAATAATTGCACCAAGTGGCCCAATCCTTTCTACAGCAAAGGACAAGCTGGTTGGTTTACTTATGATGACCAAACGTTCTTGAGGACACACGGGAATTTAGTCTAGTGCTTTCGCTTCATATAGTTGATTAATCTTCATTGTTTTGATAAGTGTTGTGTGGGTGAACCTATGCTAATGCACTGCCCTTACTAGGACTATACATACTTGTGATTATACCCCTGCAAGCATCCGCAAATACAAGAAAGTAATTAAGATAAATATAACCACAGCCTTAAACTCTGAGATCCTGCTATCCCTCATGCATCGATATACCAACGGGGGCTCAGGTTGTTGTCACTCCCCTAGGCCCATAAAGGTGAAGTGTCATGTAGTCCACGTTCACATGACACCACTAGAAGAACAACACCACAACTTAACTATCAAACCATTAAATATTACTCAACATAATTCACTACTAACATTTAGACTTCTCCCATGTCCTCAAGAACTAAACAAACTACTCACAAGACATCATATAGTCATGATCAGAGTGATATAATGATGAATAACAATCTGGACATAAACCTTAATTCAACGGTTTCACTCAATAGCATCAACCACAAGGAGTAATTAACACCGGGAAAGTTTCCCCTATGAAATACACAAGATTCAACCCTAGATGTTACAGCGGAACGGAGTGGAGCGGCGGAGATGACGGTGTCGGCGGTGGAGATGATGGTGATGATGATCCCAATGAAGTCTAGCTCGATGATGATGACGATGGCGACGATTTCCCCCCTCGGGAAGGAATTTCCCCGGCAGATTTCTCCCTGCCGGAGAACTTTTCTCTCTCTGGTGTTTTCCGCCCGTGGAGGCGGCGGAATATTTCCTCGCCGCTCTGTCAGGTGTTAGGGTTTCCAGGGGTGAAGTACGCGAAGGGCACTGGCGGAGGTGGGCCAGGGCTTCCTCCCCACATCGCGGCGCACCAGCATAGGGGGCCGCGCCATGGGGTGGGGAGGGCCCATGGTGGCCCACCTTGGCCTCCCCTTTTGGCTCCCTCCGGCATCTGACAAAATAGGAGCTTCTGTATATTTTCCTTCAATGTTGATCTTCAGAAATATTGTATCCTGACGGTGCTTTTTCCAGCAGAATCCTGACTCCGGTGAATAATTCTCCAATAATCATGAAACATGCAAAATAGTAAAATAACATAAGTATCATCTCTAAATATGAAATATATCAATGAATAACAGTAAATTATGATATAAAATAGTGATGCAAAATGGACGTATCAACTCCCCCCAAGCTTAGACCTCGCTTGTCCCCAAGCGAAAACTGAGCTCAGTAAACAAGACCACATGTTTATGGAGTGAAGTGTCGATAAATAAAATACGGACAAGAAGCATCACATCTATTAACACACAAGTCATTTTAGATAACAACTTCCTCTCATATAACTTAACTTGAAACGAGTAAAGGGAAATCACAAATAAAGGTGCATAGAGGAAATCATAATTGGTGATGGCAAACTTCGTTCTTGGTCAGAGAACAATTAACATATTGTACTTATCTTTCGATCAGAGTCTTTATATTAGAGCTTATATTGCAGAACTTGCATGCTCAACTATAACGGTCTCCTTACAGTCATTGATAACTTTCAAAGTTGCATTCATTCAGATAAAAGACTTGTGCTAACAAGGAAGGATAAAAGACATGATTGCAAATAAAACATATAGATGATTGAATCACAACAACTCAAATGCTTGCTTGAGATAGAGGGGAATAGGTTTACTGACTCAACATGAAAGTAAAAGATAGGCCCTTCGCAGAGGGAAGCAGGGATTAAATCATGTGCTAGAGCTTTTTATGTTTTGAAATCATATAGAGAGTATAAAAATATATGTTTGAGCTATGTATGTCGTTGTCAACGAATCGCAGTAAAGAAAACACTATCCCCTTGTCAACCAGACTTTCAAGAGCGGCTCCCATGAAGGACGTTATTTCTACCCAAGGGTAGATCATCCCTCTTCTCTTTTGTTTACACATGCATATTTATAAATTGGTATGACACTCCTCCCAACCTTTGCTTACACAAGCCATGGCTAACCGAATCCTCGGGTGCCTTCCAACAATCACATACCATGGAGGAGTGCCTATTTGATAGTTTAACATTTTGGTTTTGCTTCTGATAAATCATTGGCAAGCATGTGGAGAGAATCAAATGGTTAAAGTTATAATTAATTCGGGGCTGGGCACCCAATTGCCAGCTTCTTTTGCAAAATTAATGGATAAGCGGATGTATATGCCACTAGTCCAATGGTGAAAGTCTGTCTGACAAGAGTGATAGAGAAACTCTACATAACCCTCATGAGCTAATAAACAGTGACACAAAATAAGGAGTAATAAGGTTTTGAATAATTTAAAGGTAGCACATGAAGTATTTACTTGGAGTGGCGCAAAATACCACATAATAGGTAGTTATGGTGGACACAAATGGCATGGGTTTTGGCTCAAGGTTTTGGATGCACGAGAAGCATTCCCTCTCAGTACAGGTTTTTGGCTAGCAAGGCTGGGTAGCAAGCATAAGAGTTGAGGGATACAAACAAATATACATGTAGTAAAACAATCATGCAATCTTCCTTGGAAGCACAAATAATTTTAACTTGAGAATACTAAGCTTATTAGCCAACAAGAAAGAAAGATAATGAAATAATATATCTACATGCACTTCCCTCTTTTCTACTTAAGCCTCAAAGTATTGTTGCTACTGACCAATGCTAAGTTTGCCAAAACCAAATAGATTTACTTAATACTCCCAAAGTGATGCCAATACTAACAACAAGATCATTCATATGACAGAAATTGCAAACTAAAATAAGAAGTGCAGAAAGTAAATGATAAAACTTCTCATTAATATTCCATAACGGCAACTCACACCAAGGGATACATAGATAACCAACTAAAGAGAGATACTTCCACACTGCAAACCATCCTATATGATAACTTCTCTACTCATGATATGACTTGATTGAAAGGTAAAAAGGTAAAAGATAATGATGTGATACCGCGGCACTCCCCCCAAGCTTGGAACAAGCCAAGGGGATGCCAATACCAATGATGAATTACTCCTTCGGTGGTGGTGGTGGTGGAACAACCATGATGGGAGTGAGGAAGCGCTCCAACATTCGCGAAGTCGGCTGTTCTCCTCTTGAAGTATCTCCACTTCCATTCTCAGAACACGATATGATCACAAAACTCATCGGTGACCCGAAGAGCTTCTTCCACTGCAGGGAAAGAGCTGAGGCCTGGGGCAGGTGGTAAAGGTCCCTGCAAGTTATGAGAAAAGCACGTCGAGTGTTAACCGATCCCACAAAGGTTGGCTTGCTACCCTTTAATCCTGCAGCTTGCCGCTCTCTTTTTGTTGATGACATCTTCTTCACTTCCTTCTTGACGCTCTCATCCATGTCCTTCCGCCTTGCCGTGACTCTTTCCTCTTCCGCCCATCCGACGAAAGTTCCTTGATCAAGATCCTGGAGGAGCTCACGTTTACGACGCATCGCGTAGTCTTCCGAGGATGAACCCTGAGACGACATCTGGACAGAAACAGCTCGAAACAAAACACGACGAAAAGACGATATACGGACCTCGGGGGATCCGGGGATTATATAGCAAAAAGTTTTACGACAAAAGGAAGGTACGGGAGAGAAACCGGGTCGGAGAAGGGCTCCGAGGTGCCCTCCCCATATGGCGGCGCGGCCAGGGGTGGGCCCGCGCCACAGGTGGGGAGGGCACCTTTTCCTACCCGTTTCGATCTCGTAATTTTCCATATTAAATAAAAATAACAAAAATATCATTTAGAAAGTTAAACGCGAACTTTTTCTTACCAAAACTGTTACCTATTCGAAAACAGACTCTGCAGTCCCATCAATTTGATTTTAATAAAAGTTTCCGGAGTTACCACTCGAATAACATCAACATCTTCATTATAAGAATCTCCAGAAATATAATGTTTGAGTCTTTGCCCATTCACCACTTGTGTAGCATTATCTTTCAGTGAAGCAATCTTTATTGCCCTGAACGATACACCTCCACAATGACAAAAGGTCCTTCCCATTTTGAGAGTAATTTCCTGCAAAAAATCTGAGACGAGACGATACAATAGAACTTTCTCACCAACATTAAACTCTCTCTTAATAATTCTTCTATCATGCCATTTCTTAACTTTCTCCTTAAAGAGTCTAGCATTTTCATAAGCTTCACTTCTCCATTCATCTAAAGAACTTAATTGGAGTAACCTCTTCTTACCGGCAAGTTTAAAATCTTTATTAAGTTCTCTCACAGCCCAATAAGCTTTGTGCTCTAATTCTAAAGGCAAGTGACAAGCTTTTCCATAAACCATTTTATAAGGAGACATACCCATAGGATTTTTATAAGCAGTTCTATAAGCCCATAAAGCATCATTTAACTTACCAGCCCAATTTTTTCTAGATTTATTAACAGTCTTTTGCAAGATAGATTTAATTTCTCTATTTGATAATTCTACTTGCCCACTAGTTTGAGGATGATAAGCTGAAGCAATTCTATGATTAACACCATATTTAGCAAGGGTCTTTCTAAAACCACCATGAATAAAATGAGAACCTCCATCAGTCATAAGATATCTAGGTACTCCAAACCTAGGGAAAATAACATCTAAAAGCATTTTTAAAGAGGTCTCACCATCAGCACTTTTTGTAGGTATGGCTTCTACCCATTTAGTAACATAATCAACAGCAACAAGTATATGAGTATTACCTTCTGAAGAAGGGAAAGGACCCATGAAGTCGAATCCCCAACAATCAAATGGTTCAATAACAAGTGTAATTCATAGGCATTTCATTGCGTCTAGAGATATTACCAACTCTTTGACATTCATCACAAGATAAAATAAATTCCTTGCATCTTTAAAGAGAGTTGGCCAATAAAAACCTGATTGTAGAACTTTTGTGCAGTTCTATCTCCGGCGTGATGTCCTCCATAAGCACTACCATGACATTTTCTCAATATCTCTTGTTGTTCATATTCGGAACACATCTTCGCATAATACCATCCACTCCTTCTTTATATAAGTGTGGGTCATCCCAAAAATAATGCCTCAATCATAAAAGAATTTCCTTCTTTGCTGAGCTGAAAAGGTTGGAGGCAAGTACTTGGAAACAATAAAGTTAGCATAATCAGCATACCAAGGACTATCTCGCGAGCTCACCTTTATTGCAGCCAATTGTTCATTTGGAAAACTATCATTAACAGGTATGGGATCATAAGCAATATTTTCCAATCTAGACAAATTATCAGCAACAGGATTATCAGCACCTTTCCTATCTACAATATGCAAATCGAATTCTTGTAAAAGTAGCACCCATCTAATAAGCCTTGGCTTAGCGTCTTTCTTTTCCATAAGGTACTTAATGCAGCATGATCAGTATGAATAGTGACTTTTGAATCAACAATATAAGGTCTAAACTTGTCACAAGCAAAAACTACAGCTAAGAACTCTTTTTCAGTAGTAGCATAATTTCTTTGAGCAGTATCAAGAGTTTACTAGCATAATGAATAACATTCAACTTTTATCTACTCGCTGTCCAAGAACAGCACCTACAGCAAAATCACTAGCATCACACATAATTTCAAAAGGTAAATTCCAATCAGGTGGTTCAACTACAGGAGCAGTAATTAAAGCCTTTTTCAAAGTTTCAAAAGCTTCCTTACAATCATCATCAAAAACAAAAGGTACATCTTTTTGAAGAAGATTAGTAAGAGGCTTTGAAATTTTAGAGAAATCTTTAATAAACCTTCTATAGAAACCAGCATGACCAAGAATACTACGAATACCTTTGACATCCCTGGGATAGGGCATTTTCTCAATTGCTTCAACTTTAGCTCTATCAACTTCAATACCTCTTTCAGAAATTTTATGTCCCAGAACAATTCCTTCATTAACCATAAAGTGGCATTTCTCCCAATTAAGAACAAGGTTAGTTTCCTCACATCTCTGCAAAACTTTATCAAGGTTTCGCAAACAGTTATCAAAAGAATTCCCATAGACGGAAAAATCGTCCATGAATACCTCTACAATCTTTTCACAAAAGCCATGAAAAATAGCAGACATGCATCTTTGAAAAGTAGCAGGAGCATTACATAAACCGAAAGGCATACGCCTATAAGCATAAGTTCCATAAGGACAAGTGAAAGTAGTTTTCTCTTGATCTTTAGCTCTAACAGCAATTTGTGAAAACCCAGAATAACCATCAAGAAAGCAAAAATGAGTATTCTTAGATAACCTTTCTAACATTTGATCAATGAAAGGTAAAGGGTAATGATCTTTCTTAGTAACTTTATTAACTTTCCGAAAATCAATGCACATTCTATATCCTACAACTACTCTTTGAGGGATGAGCTCATCATTATCATTTGGTACAACAGTAATTCCTTTCTTAGGAACACAATGCACAGGACTTACCCATTTACTATCAGCAATAGGATATATAATACCAGCTTCAAGGAGTTTTAATACCTCATTTCTTACCACATCCTTCATTTTAGGAATTAGACGACGTTGATGTTCAACAACAGGCTTTGCATCATCTTCCATATTGATGGCGTGTTGGCAAATAGAGGGAGAAATCCCTTTTAAATCATCAAGAGTGTATCCAATAGCTCCTCGGTGTTTCCTCAATATTTCCAATAATCTTTCTTCTTCAAAACCTGAAAGCTTAGAACTAATAATAACAGGATATGTTTTCTTATCATCAATATAAGCATATTTAAGATTATCAGGTAAAGGTTTCAAATCAAAAACAGGATCTTCCTTTGGTGGTGTGTGGTACCTAAATCTTCAACAGGTAAATTATGTTTAAGAATAGGTTGACGAAAGAAAATTTCGTCAAGCTCATTCCTCTTCCCTAAAGACTTCACTTTCATGATCCTCCAGTGTTGCTGCAAAGGGTCATTAGGAGCAAGAGCAATAGATGCAAGCTGTTCAACTCTAAAATCCTCATTAGGCAATTCGGTTTCATAAGGAGTTTTAGCAAATTTAGAGAAATTAAACTCATAAGATTCACCAGCAAATTTAGTCAAGATTTTCTCTTTCTTACAATCTATAATAGCACCACAAGTATTCAAAAGGTCTACCAAAAATGATAGGACAAGTTTTACTAGCAGCAGAACCAAGTACCAAAAAGTCAGCAGGATATTTAATCTTACCACATAAAACTTCCACATCTCGAACAATACCAATAGGAGAGATAGTTTCTCTATTAGCAGCCGAATAACCACATCAATCTCTTCAAGTTCACAAGAACCAATTTCATGCATAATTTCCCTGTAAAGCTCATAAGGAATAGCACTGGAACTTGCACCAATATCACATAAACCATAATAGCAATGATCACCTATTCTAACAGAAAGCACAGGAACACTAGCTTTCCTAGATTTACTAGGATGTGAAACAATATTAGAAGCATCTTCACAGAAGATGATGTGCCCATCTTCTACACTTTCAGTTACAAGGTCTTTAATTATGCACAGCAGGTTCAACAGTTATTTGCTCATCAGGTTCTATAGGTTTCTTTGCACTTTTGTTAACCACACTAGTTATAACAGAATGTTCCTTCACTTTAGCAGGAAAAGGAATTTTTTCAATATAAGCTTCAGGAAGATGTGATCAACAGTATTAACTTCAATACTTTACCTATAGGCAAATCAGTTTTATCTTTATAAGGTTCATGATATTTATTAAAACTTTCTTAGGCAATTCGAAATGAGAGGCAAAAGCTTTATAAAAATTTGCAACAACTTGAGAGTCAAGACCATAAACAGCACTCATATTTCGAAATTTATCAGTATCCATAAAAGTTTTAATGCATTCATAATCATATTTATACCTGACTCTCTACCTTTGTCGTTCTCCCATCCTTCAGTGTTCTCCTGAATCCGTCAAGAAGGTCCCATTTAAACTCTTCTTTGTTGCGCGTGAATGATCCAGAACAAGTAGTATCTAGCAAGGTTTTATCTTGAAAAGAGAGTCTTGCATAGAAATTATCAATAATGACATTACCAGGAAGCTCATGAATGGGACATTTGAGCATTAATGACTTCAATCTCCCCCACGCTTGGGCAATACTCTCTCCATCATGAGGCCAGAAATTATATATAAGATTTCGATCTTGTGAATTTCACTTGGAGGATAGAATTTAGAATAAAATAGAGGCACAATTTCCTCCCAACCAAGAGAACGACCATTTTCAGCAGTTTGTACCATTTGCAGCTCTACCATCAGCGATATAGAGAATAGTTTCTTCTTAACTTCATCCATAGAAATACCTGCACACTTGAACAACTCGCATAATTCATGTAAAAACAGCAAATGATCTCCAGGATGGACAGTTCCATCCCCTCATAGCGGTTATTCGTAACACGTTCAATAATTTTCATAGGTATTTTATA
This sequence comes from Poa pratensis, assembly GCA_947311845.1. Classification (NCBI taxonomy): domain Eukaryota; kingdom Viridiplantae; phylum Streptophyta; class Magnoliopsida; order Poales; family Poaceae; genus Poa; species Poa pratensis. The sequence continues at coordinate 29,801,508 of CAMZMU010000027.1, forward strand.
TGGAATTACCTGCTCACTGGCGCCTCATCTACTACCTTTGCAGTAGTAGTAGATTTTCCAAATAGGAATTCAAGAGAAGACCTCTCCATAATGAAATATAGCAGCAGGCAGAAATAAAAACAGCACGTACAGTAGATGTTTCCTTACCAATTCCACTTACCAATAGCGCTTCACTCCCCGGCAACGGCGCCAGAAAATAGTCTTGATGACCCACAAGTATAGGGGGTGTATCGTAGTACTTTCGATAAATAAGAGTGTCGAACCCAACGAGGAGCAGAAGGTGTTGACAAGCAGTTTCGATGAAGGATTCACTGTAAATACTCACAGACAAGTTTTTAGGGGTTTTTGATATAGCAGATAAATAAAATACAAGTAAGTAAAATGCAGTAATAATAATTGCAGCAAGTGGCCCAATCCTTTCTACAGCAAAGGACAAGCCGGTTGGTTTACTTATGATGACCAAACGTTCTTGAGGACACACGGGAATTTAGTCTAGTGCTTTCGCTTCATATAGTTGATTAATCTTCATTGTTTTGATAAGTGTTGTGTGGGTGAACCTATGCTAATGCACCGCCCTTCCTAGGACTAATACATACTTGTGATTATACCCCTGCAAGCATCCGCAAATACAAGAAAGTAATTAAGATAAATCTAACCACAGCCTTAAACTCTGAGATCCTGCTATCCCTCATGCATCGATATACCAACGGGGGTTCAGGTTGCTGTCACTCCGGCAACCCCACAATTGGCAAACGAATACACAATGCATTCCCCTAGGCCCATAAAGGTGAAGTGTCATGTAGTCGACGTTCACATGACACCACTAGAAGAATAACACCACAACTTAAATATCAAACCATTAAATATTACTCAACATAATTCACTACTAACATTTAGACTTCTCCCATGTCCTCAAGAACTAAACGAACTACTCACAAGACATCATATAGATCATGATCAGAGGTGATATAATGATGAATAACAATCTGGACATAAACCTTAATTCAACGGTTTCACTCAATAGCATCAACCACAAGGAGTAATTAACACCGGGAAAGTTTCCCCTATGAAATACACAAGATTCAACCCTAGATGTTACAGCGGAACGGAGTGGAGCGGGGAGATGACGGTGTCGGTGGTGGAGATGATGGTGATGATGATCCCAATGAAGTCCAGCTCGATGATGATGGCGACGATTTCCCCCCTCCGAGAAGGAATTTCCCCGGCAGATTTCTCCCTGCCGGAGAGCTTTTCTATCTCTGGTGTTTTCCGCCTCGTGGAGGCGTCAGAATATTTCCTCGACGCTCTGTCAGGTGTTAGGGTTTCCAGGGGGTGAAGTACGCGAAGGGGCACCGGCTGAGGTGGGCCAGGGCTCCCTCCCCACATGGCGGCGCGCCAGCATAGGGGGCCGCGCCATGGGGTGGGGAGAGCCCATGGTCGCCCACCATGGCCTCCCCTTTTGGCTCCCTCCGGCATCTAACAAAATAGGAGCTTTTGTATATTTTCCTTCAACTATTGATGTTCAGAAATATTGTATCCCGACGGTGCTTTTTCCAGCAGAATCCTGACTCCGGTGAATAATTCTCCAATAATCATGAAACATGCAAAATAGGTAAAATAACATAAGTATCATCTCTAAATATGAAATATATCAATGAATAACAGTAAATTATGATATAAAATAGTGATGCAGAATGGACGTATCAGCAAGCGCAAGCGCAAAGTTGACGACCAATATGATGAAACTAGGCGTCCGTGGAACATTGAGCAGCTACGTCCTTTTTACACTTAGCAATTATCCATTGTAATAAGTACACTAGGCGTCCGTGGTTTGCTCATTTTGTTGTGAGACCATGCCATCTTTTGCCTTTTCTTGTCATCATATTTTTTTTTATGTCAAACTGTTACCCAAGTTTTTTGCCTTGTGCCAGTGGTTCCAACATTTTTGACATATGCCGCCTGTCGGCAACATTTAAATGCAAAACAACTTTTGCACCGCCTAAACCTGATTACTTGTTTGCCTGTGTACGGGTCACCTAGTAGTATGTAGTTGGCACCAAAATGCCGGCTTTGGTCTCTATGTCTAAACCATTTGGTATTGCACCTGGTTGGCACAGCCAAAGTAACTGTGATGAGGTACTGTCGGCATATGAAAAGTTAAATACATAGACGCAAGTACTTGTTTAGCCGGGCCACTTAATAAAAATAAGACTACCGTCAAGTGTAGCACAAAAAGTCGGCCCGTCACAAAATAAATTTACATGCATAAGTTAAGTTTTTTGGCGTCACAGTATAACGCATCTACTTAATAATTGTGCAGGATTACATGGCGTTGAGGCCGCCAAACCACGGAGAAGATCCCGGAGCTACTGGGAGCGGTCGCCAACATTCTTGGGGCTGGCATCGCCTCCCGGCAAGATGTTTTCAGCAGCCAAGGGCGCGACAGTAACAATTGGGGCTGCCGCCAAGCCAACTTCTGCACTTGGGGCTGCCGCCAAGTTTTCTTCTGCGCCAGGAGCTTCTGTTGGAATGACTTGGGCGCTGGCGTTCGGAGCTACGTCGGAGGTGAACACTTCGTCGGCAACAAGGTGGGGATCAGGATGTTCCTTGAAGAACTTGGAAATGTCCACCATGTTGGCTACGCGCGTAGCGTATCCCTGGACGGCTGCCAACACTCCAAGCTTGTCGATAGGGTTGCCCTTGTCATCCTCGGTAGGTATGTACTCCGTGGCTTGAAGAAAACACTAGAGATGGGCCTGCAAGATGACGACGAAGAGCATGAGCAGCACCCCGTAGATGATGGCGTGGACAAGGATGGACACGCAGCTGGTCTTCATGTTCATGAAGTCGACCGGCCGCTGCCGGCCGGGGCATCTGCAGGATCCCTCCCGGGCACAGCAGAGCGAAGAGCGCCGATGCAATGATCGCCGGCGCCCAGTCGTGCATATTGCTTCACCGCCGACTGCACTACAAACGATACAGCTCGGCTCAACCGGCAGGAGATGAAGAGGGAGGAAGCAGAGGAGGCCGCTCAACTGTGTCGCCCTGGAACAGAGCAAGAGGATAACAAGGAAGATATGATATGCCCCGGAAGATAGGGAAGACGATGAAAAGTAGGGCATCGGGTACGGAGCATAATTCCATGGTGGCGAGGGAGTCAGTGGACTGATTGATTGAGGGGGGCGCCATGATAGCATATTAGCTCCAATCCATACTTTTGGGCATGGAAACGTGGCTTTTGGAGAGGGCTTTACACCAACTGATCTGCAAAATCCATCAAACCGCAAACTAATATCAGTTTACGGTTTCTGGCGAAAAAAATACATGGATTAGATCCCATCCCACAAAGAGTTGCGTACCGGATTTTTACTTCAAGAAACCGAAACGAGCTCCCAATTCCGCATATACAAGAAACGCCGTGAACGCGGACCAAGAAGCAGCGTGAAGTTGTTCCCTTGTGGCTGTCTCCGTTGCCGGTGGGCGGATCTCGGCGGTGTGCAGCGTGCGTTGGTGTGCCGGTCTCGGCTCTTGGGTAGCTTCGGCGCGCTACTTTGCCCGTGTCGACGGTGTGCAGTGTGTGTCGGTGTGCTGGTCTGTCTTCGCAAGCGAGCTTCGGCCCAACACCTTTACCCGCCAAGCTTGTTCTCGACCTCATTGGAGTAGCCTTTGGTAGCGTTCCTCCCGCTGGTGTCTCTGCGGCTGTCCTGTTTCTTGTGTGTGAGTGTGGTCTGTTGTTGTAAGTTGGGTTCAGCACTTTATATCCTTGTCGCCATTCGGGGCGTTATTAATGTAACGTCAGGCCTTTTGGCCTCTGTTCTAAAAACAAATCCGCATATACCTAGTACAAGAGGGAATTTTCAGATTTCCGAGAAGGGAGAATAGTATCACCTCACGGTAGGAGACCTATTGGGTGGCATTTGCATTGTAACCTTGGCGGGGAGGAGGAGACAAGAAGAAGGCCAAAGCCAAGAACATGAGGTAGAAAATGTATGAGCGGATGAAGTCGAAGAAGAAAATTGCTGCTGAAACTTTGCAATGACAAAAGAGTTGAACTAGAAGAAATAAACAAGATAAGATCATGAGGTGGAAACAAAGAAAAATCAAATAACCAAGTAGAAGCGCGGTGTGGACTTTGAGGAACATCGACTCCTTCCAGAGGAGAACAAGAGGAGACAACAGATGGTTGCCGATAAATGATGAATCCAAAAGGAATTCAGGAAAAGTAAAAGACATATTGGAAGGTTTGAAGGATGAATCTGAAAGAGGGGGGGGGGGGCTCCCCCTATGCTGAAACATTTTTGTGAAAATCCCCCACAACGTGTAATTTATCTCTAAATTCGTCTAAATTAGCCCTAATGGCCCCTCCAAGTTGCTTAGCATGCATTTGGCCCCCTTTATATATGTTTCCTGGCTCCATCCCTGGAGGAGAAGATCTTGGGGTCGAGAATAACTTCAGCTAGTTGTGGAGCCAATGAAGGAAACAACAACGACAGTGGTGGAAATAGTGGATATGGCAACAATGATGCTGCTTGATTAGTAGGAAATTGATTCATACTTTTGGTTATGCTCATTTGCTACTTGTTCTATGGTGTTCTATACTTTAGATCAAAAGGCAGGATCAAGTTAATTTTTATGTTTATCATTCCAAAAAATATTTTCTAATGTTGACTACTAAAAGTTGTTGTCTAGTTCAATTAGTAAAATCAGAAAGCTATAGAAAAAATGCAAAAGATTTTCAAAATCCGTAAGATTATATTTTGATGTACGGTGATGCGGGATCCGATCAGGCACGCGTCGCACCAAACATCTTTTGTGGTATGGATTTTTGCATGATCCAATAGAGTTGTTTTAGGCGCAAGCTATGGGCTATTGCGCCTTCACAAGTACTCCCACTGATTTTCTATACAAAGCATTTCAACACAATATGAGCATCTTTAGGCGAAATGCTTCCTTGTGCTCCCGCGGTGCCAACTGCCACGTGCCTGTTTCACAAACATTTAGACTATTGTTAACATTTTCATAAGTTTATACCTTGAGACCCTAAATTTTAACTTGTTGTACTAAGTTGCACACGATGAGAAATTGTTTGTACCACTAGTTTTCATTACCTGCACATGGTTAACCAAACAAGCCCCAAAGTGTAAACATTAACGTGCATGGGCGTTACATCTCCAGAACTTCCAAGTGAAGACGGTCTTTATGCAGCTGGCAGGTGGGACCGCGGGAGCATTTCCAAGTGAAGACGGTCTTCATTTAGACTACTTTTACACATATTTAGCAAGTTTTTACCGTGAGGACCCAAATTGTAACTCGCGATAGTAAGTTGTATGTGATGGGAAAATATCTGTAGGACCACCATCAGTTCCGCCTGCGCTGTAACCAAACGCGTAGAGTCCACATCATTTAGAGAAGACAAAATTATAAGTTGTACAATGCATTATCTCTTACTGCCATCACTTACAATTAATGACAATTAATTATGTTTTAGTAGAAAATTGTAGGTCTAAAGGAAGACAAATGGTACAATGCTGAAATTAGTCTTCTCTTATTTTGTAAGAAATCATCTCTTAGCTAAGGGAAGACAACCTTCTCTTTCTTCATTCTCTCTACCAATTAGATAAGAGAAAAATTCAGCTACAGTACATGAACTTACCACGGTGGCTCAGTTTGGTCCACGCACTTAGGAATACCCAAAATACGGTGCCTATACTTGCCCCCATAGTTCAGTTTGGTCATTATCTCACATACATATCACAATTTGTAATGCCAGATTCAGCCAAGATTTTAGTATCATTATCTCACATACATATCACAATTTGTAATGCCAGATTCAGCCCAGATTTTAGTATCATTATCTCACATACATATCACAATGCAATGGGTAAATAAAAGATCACGTAAGCTTCATTTTTCTGGCATAGATAACTAGTACAGAGTCTTACATATAGATAACATGCATAGATAACCAGCTTGTTCACGAGTACAGCCATACATAACTAGTACAGAGTCTTAACCAAATGGCACACTCCAAATGGCACTACCTAAACATCATTTTCCTGCTAGCACTAGCTAAACATCTCACTTCTTCAGTAGCACCAGCAGAAACAGCACACACATCACCACCGCAGTAGCCGTCATCAACTTCATCATGAACACAATTTCCCTCCCTACTGCTAGAATCGAATCTACATGGAGCTTGGTGAAGTTCATAGGAGATCCCTTTGCATATTTTGCAGCCACATTCCTCCTGTCAAACGTGCTAGAACCATTATTTGCCATCTTCGCCTCTTGCAGCCTTCAACACCTCTCTCTTATCATTTGCTGCAAAAAATGCTGCTGCAGCTTCATCATCAACAAGGATGCGCTTCTCACACAGATAAACTACATACTCGAGCTCCCACTTCCAAAAGTCACAAGTTACCTACGAATCAAGAATTGAACGACTAAAATTAGTAGAAAATCATGGCACTTGCACTCTGTCACAGCATTTGCAGAGCTATACAAGCAGAAAAACACTAGCAATGGCAAGAAATGTGGCACATTTTCGTACGAATTCTACAGCAATGCATCTGACGAAAATGAAGATACTTAGAGCCGCTACTTACTCCATGGTTGCGACAAGAGAAGAACACCCAACCCTTGTGGTCGTCGGTGTTCGAGACCCACTGCTTCAACTTCATACCACAGTCAGGGCACTGGATGATGGGCAATGGAATTGACCCCGGCGGAGCACGGAAGAGCGGTCAGAGCTCGATGTCGACATGCCTCCCTGCGCAGCAACGTCGACGGCAACGGCCAGCGGCGGCGACGGCAACGGACAGCGGCGGCAGGCGACGGCTACGGCGACGAGCTAGGGATTTGGGGATTTGGGGGAGAAGACGGCTGTCTGGGCTCGGTCGGTTTGTTTTATTCACACAGAAATTTGCAAAAAAAAACCTACAACTGTCATGGTCTGCGCCACGCTGTCCATCCACTTTTGGCCAAGTGTCGCTGACGTGTTCTCTCCCGTATGCTGCAGCAGCACAATACTGTACGGAAAATTGCGGGATGACCAAACTGAACCATGGGGGCAAGTATAGGCACCGTATTTTGGGTATTCCTAAGTGCGTGGACCAAACTGAGCCACCGTGGTAAGTTCATGTACTGTAGCTGAATTTTTCTCATTAGATAATTATTCTATTTATCAACGCTAAGAGAAGACTGACGTTCACCATGGCCTAAACATGAACGTGCAAGCCGTGCTATTTCCAACACTTCCAAGTGAATGCGGAATTTCTGTAGCTGATCTTGCAAATGTAGGACGGCTCGAACGCGGATAGAACCCCAAACAAGCCAAAACAAGCGAGCGTCGCTGCAAGAAATAAGAAAAATCTGCGATACGCGGCGGCGGCGGCAGGGACCATCGCGCCACCGGACGCCGAGCGAAACGCGCGCCACCGAGGAAGAAATCATGGGCGCTGGAGCCCAAACCCGTGGCAGTGGCGCCCTGTGGGAACAAGTAGGCCGCGACAAGAGCTTCTGCGGTTTCTGGCGCTCTCCTAGGGCCGGGGTACCACACATCACGCTGCCTGAGAACCTTCTCTGTTTTGTTTATGATGGATCGCGGGTGGTGCCCTCTTTGACATTGGGTCCCGAACGTTGGAGCAACACACTGACACTCGCAGTGTTTAATTCAATTTTTCTAAAGCTGCTTGTTTATGACCTTTATCCTGAGAACTACTGATAGTGTGTCGCTGTGCGGCAGTGAAGTCTGCGGTAGTCTGGCACTGGATGACGAGTGAAGCTTGCTCGACAGCACAGGAGTCACGGACTGTAAACTTGATGCTCTAGATTGGATGACGAGATAAGAAAATTTGTAGACAATAGATTGTGGACTTGCTGCTCTAGAAGTTCTTATTTTGCACGAACAAAGCGCCAAATTGCTAGGTGGTACAGTTTCGGCGGTAGTTGGTTGAACCGTAGCAGCGATATGGGACATGATTCAGAAAACATGATTCAGAGCTAGGGGTGTAAACGGATAGGATAATTTCCGTACTGAATCCGTCGCCGAATCCGTTTTAAAGAATCCATATCCGGTTCCGAAGAATCTGCCGGATAAGGATATCCGATTCCAAACTGAGCACCCGGATACGGTATAGGATATGGTATGTGAAATAGCATCCGAATATGGATTATCCGAATATTAATTAGGATTATCCGATGGTTATAATCCGAATAATCCGATTTTCTACCGAAATGTTTAAACTAATAGAGCACAATTTGTAGTTATTGAGTTGTGAAGTTCATTTGTGGAGCACAATTTATAGTTAGTTCTATTTGTCTAAACTAATAGAGTACAACTTTGTTAGATTATTACGTTGTTGAGCTATTGTTTTTGGTTATGTGGGTTGATGATGTACATTGCGCATACCGATCCGACTAATTTTCTTTCCGTCCCGAATCCGCTCCGTTTCCGTTCCGAATCCGTGATTATATCTATCCGCCCCCGAATCCGCAACCGTTCATTATCCGATCCGATCCGAATCCGAGAAAAAAAATATGGTGAAGGATATGGTAGAGGCAAAATCCGATCCGATCCGATCCGTTTACACCCCTATTCAGAGCTGATCCACAGGAAAAATGGACGTGGGTCTCAAACGGTCACGAGTGGGATGTAAAGAAAAGGGTATGGATCGATAAAGGAGGAGTACTCATTATCACAAGTTCACAGCGAATGAGTGTTAGACATTAATCCCTCACTTCCACTAGAAGAGAATAAACTCTTGTAGGTCAGTGCAATCCACTCCTTTTCTGAACAAATATAATGGAAAAAGGCACAAAAAAATGGAGGATACTATTATTTGTTTATTTTTCTTTCAAAAAACTATTATTTGTGTTTCTCTGAATATAATGTTCAAGCCGGAGTACTCAACAGCTCATCTACTGCGTGCAAGAGCAAAAGCGTGAGGAAGAGCGGGGCCAGGAGCGTGTACCCATCACGCCGATCCGGCCTGCTCTTCATTGTTCGCACGCTTTCCCCTTCAACTCGCCGTTGCACCTCCCACCCACTGCATTCCATATCTCAACGACTCTGCCCTGTCTACAAAGTACAGTAAAACCTTTCTTCCTGCTCGGAACCCAACGGTCACTCACTCTTCCCCATCGACCAACCAACCAGCCAGCCACGCTTTCCCAAGCCTTCGACTGTCACTTCTTCCTCCCATCGCGCCGCAACCGAGATCAAGACGCCAAATTCACCACGCACGCGCGGGCGCCCATTCCTTCCCCCGAGCAAACCGTCTCGATCGCCGTGTGCGGAGCTGAACCCGGTCGCCGGCCGAGGAACGGAGCGGCAACGACGCGTACGTGCACGGTCCACCACGCACACACACAAACGTTCGTGCGGCCGGCTGTTGGGTTCAGTGGGAATGGGGAGAGCAGAGCAGGAGAGAGGCGCCGGGAGCGAGGCCTTCACGGACTCCGCCGACGGGAGCAGCTCCAGCTCCGACGCCGCCTCCACCGACGGCTACTGGCCCGCCGTAGGGTTGCCGCCCAAGAAGACGCCGGTCTGCTGCGTCGTCGACACCGAGCAGAAGCAGAAGCGCAGAGCTGCCCCAGGTAACTTGCACCGTCGTTCCAGTTGGTTTCTGTCCGTCTTCTTCTCGCTTGTCAGTGTGCGTAACAGCGAATGCCCATGCATGTGTGCAGAGGCGGAGATGATGAAGGAGAGGTTCGCGAAGCTGCTGCTCGGCGAGGACATGTCCGGCGGCGGCAAGGGCGTCTGCACCGCGCTCGCCACCTCCAACGCCATCACCAATCTCTGCGGTCAGAATCGATTCCGAATTCCGTCATTTCCCTGGCGATTCGGTTTTCTTGTTAATTAACGAGAATTTTGTTTGCTCCGCCGTACGTTGTGCAGCCACCATCTTCGGCCAGCTGTGGAGGCTGGAGCCGCTCCCGCCGGAGAAGAAGGCCATGTGGCGGAGGGAGATGGAGTGGCTGCTCTGCGTCAGCGACCACATCGTCGAGCTCGTCCCCACCTGGCAGTCCTTCCCCGACGGAGCCAGGCTCGAGGTACGAATTCAACCGTAGCGTTCAGAAGCTGCAATTTCCAGCCGCTATCAGCCAATCACGTATTCACCCGTTTTTTTCAGTAGCCGTATTTAATCACTTTATATGGGTAGATCCTTGTGATCGAGCTGTAGGCCGGCTCCATTCACGGGCCGAAAGTTCCAACGGTGGATCAAATGTCTTTGCCTGTCCGGTGAAATGTACTGAACATTTTGATTATTGAACACCGCCACAGTTTATAATGGGGACTTTAGTTGCACATCAACCACTAGAAATCGCATGCATTTAGCAACCCTGGGGGCTGGGACCTATATAAATGCTAAATGATGTAAAGCGGCTGCACGTGTTGTCTTAATTTACAAGACAACAGATGGTCGCAATGTAATTGTAATCGATCATGTTTTTAAAATTAAAGCGACTAGAAATGATGTATGCAGGAGTAGGTGTAGTACACAGGCGGAGCTACCAGCAATTCTGCAAATAAACAACACATAGTCACATGTAAATATGTGTGAACATTGCAAGAAGTAAATCCTAACGAGTGATACTGGTAGTACTAGTAAGGATTAGTACACATGCGGAGCTACCAGCAATTCTGCAACGGTAACTAAGCTGATAAACAACACATAGTCAGATGTAAACGTGTGTGAAAATTGCAAGAAGTAAATCCTAGCGAATGATGCTGGTAGTACTCCGTACTAGCTACTGAAACCAAACCGCTAGTGCATATTGTAAAGCCAATGCAATGAGGTGATTGAAAAACTAGCCCGATATCCTACTAGGAGTAATGATACAATTGCTCTTTGACAGAGCGGATCAGCCTGTAAGACCTAAGGAACTGTAATGACTGTACCTACTGGGTTTACAACACAAGAATTACCCAAACCCGACCTCTGATTCACTCATTATCATAAATATGAAAATTTAACACGGCATAACTGTGGTGACCCATTGACGAATTTCAGGATTCACCTCCCAGTAACTGACTTGGATACTATATTTCAGATCATGACAAGCAGGCCACGGTCTGATTTATACATCAATCTGCCAGCACTCCGGAAGCTAGACCATATGCTCCTTGTGAGTTTTCGCAACTCTGTTTTTACTGCACAGGTAATCTTTAAGAAAAATTCAGCAACTTCTCATAACAGAAACTCTTGACAGGAAATCCTGGATAGCTTCAGAGACCCAGAATTCTGGTACGTCGACCAGGGGATTTGTGCGCCGGACTGCGATGGCTCGGCCTCATTCCGAGCGGCTTTCAACCGACGTGATGACAAATGGTGGCTGCCGGTGCCTCGTGTGCCACCCGGGGGCCTTCATGACAAGACGAGGACGCAATTGCAGCACAAGCGTGACTGTGCAAGTCAAATCCTGAAGGCTGCCATGGCCATCAACAGCAATGCATTAGCTGAGATGGATGTCCCTGAATCGTACCTAGACTCTCTGCCAAAGGTATAACACGATCTAGCCTTAATGTGCAATGTTCAGTGATGTCTCGTGAACTCAGCTTGTTGTAACAATTTTGGATGCTAGAACGGAAGGGCGACTTTGGGCGACATCATATACCGATACATCACGTCCGACCATTTCTCCCCGAGTGTCTTCTCGACAACCTAGACCTTTCGACGGAGTACCAAGCCCTGGAAATCGCCAGCCGTGTCGAGGCATCAGTCTACGTGTGGCGCCGGAAGGTTGCCACGAAACCGGTGAATGGCTTAGGCCGAACAGTCAGCGCGAGATCATCTTGGGGCATGATGAAAGACATGATGATTGATACAGAGAAAAGGGAGCTGTTCGCGGAGCGAGCAGAGGGCCTATTGATATGCCTGAAGCAGAGGTTTCCTGCTCTGACGCAGACAAGCCTGGACATGAGCAAAATTCAGTACAACAAGGTTTCACTCTACCCATTTACAGGTTGATAACTGAACTCGCCCTTAATGTTTGGTGAACAATTTTCAGGATGTAGGAAAGTCGATCCTGGAGAGCTACTCAAGGGTTCTGGAGAGTCTGGCTTCCAACATCGTTGCCCGCATCGATGATCTGCTCAACATCGATGAGCTGAACCGGCACTCGGAGCATTTGTCAACAGGTGATGCAAACCTGAAGATTGCTTGCAGCAAGGCCGTGGTTCCACCCTACCAGCAAGTGCCTGCCTCGGGCACACCATTCGTGACGGCGTACGCCACTCCTAGCTTCTCGCCGGGGCAACTGTCAAGCCCATCTAAGAAGGACAGGACCTCCCTTTCTGCAGGCAGAAGGTCTCACGGCAGCAACAGGGGCTCTGCAGCGAAGAGAGCCTTGACAGATCATCCTGGCCCAGAGGTCAAGGGGATGATAATCGTGAACCGAAGTACCATGATCGATGTCTCAACTACTACTGATCTGTAAAGCTAGGTTAGTAGACTGCTCCTGAAATTTGTTAAGGACCAGCCTACCAGTCTCTGTGTATAATTATGTCCTTTATGCGTACTGAAGTAGCTATGTGTATTGCTTCTTCTTCTAGAGAGGATGCTATGTACTGCTTGCCTTTCAAAAGAAAAGTAAGAAAAAATATGTATGTGTGCTGCTGTTTGCAGACCTGGTGATCAAATAAATCACAACTGAGAGTTCAGTTTGCTTACTAAATCAGGAGGAGTTAGCTGCGTCAGTTGGATTAGTACCGCACAGGCTCCTGTTATTAAAAGTTATAACCTTCAGTTCCTACTGCTGTTTCAAGTACCTGAATATCAGAAAAGGCAGTGTGGCTTCGGTCTCGCGTTTTGAGAACTTCGGCAAGAGTTTTCTACCGCCGACACACCGTTCATGATTGTCAACCTACAAACGAGCTGAATCTTTCCATACGTGGCTCATGTCCAGACACTGCAACTCTGCAAGAAGCATACTATCAGCTTAGTGGAGTGCAGTAGGTAATGCTCTAAATGGAACGGAGAGCTCAGTGCATAGCATGCGCACGGCCAAAAGAGAAGGGAATGAACGGCAGTGCATCCTCCACTTCGGGCCTTTCACACCATGACCAGCGCAAAATCATCGCAGCCATCAATGGCCTCCACGCCGGAGAGCTGTATATATACCCCTTACGAGACGTCGAGACGATCATCATCGTGTGGAGTGCATTGCAGTTGCAGAGAGAGAAGGGTGAGGTGCAGCTAGCGGCGAAGAGATGGAGCTCAAGGCGGCGGCGAGGTGTCTCTGCTTCCTCGTGATGATTCTGGTGGCCGGGCTGGGGACGGCGCGTGGTGCCGGGGAGTGCGGCCGCGTGGCCGTGGACAAGATGGCGCTTAAGCTCGCCCCGTGCGCGGCGTCCACCCAGAACCCGCGCGCCGCGGTGTCACCCAGCTGCTGCACCCAGATACGCGCCATCGGCAAAAACCCCAAGTGCCTCTGCGCCGTTATGCTGTCCAACACCGCGCGCCAGGCCGGCGTCAAGCCTGCCGTCGCCATGACCATCCCCAAGCGCTGCGCCATCGCCAACCGCCCCATCGGCTACAAATGCGGCCGTGAGTGAATCTTCTTCTGCAACTCTGATACATTGTGTTGTTTCCGGATTGAATTGAATCATCATGGTTTTGCTCTGCTCTGTTTTCTCTGCAGCTTACACCCTGCCATGAGGAGCAAAGCTGATGGAATGGAAGTCATGAAACTGGAAGTGGTCTTAGACCCAACATATATGATCATGCTGTTACTGGCTCTGATCTTTGTCATGCTGAAACTGTTCTGAATAATAATATGGTTGTACTACTACTGCCTCTGACGTAATAAAGTTGATTTCTGAATTTCATGATATATAAAGAGAAGAACACTTTTCAAACTTCTATGAAATTCCAGGAGTACAGTTGTGGTACAATGTAAATGATCTCTGCTTCCCAGCACTTCTGGTCTGGAGAGAGGATCCGACAGAACAGGAAATACAGGCTTGATATGTAGGAGTCAGAGACCAGACTGCCCAAGTTTGGCAGAATGGAAAAGGGACCCTTTATGCAACCTGAGACCTACTTCTTGAGGTACTTGTAAGTTCATTACATTCCAAAGCTAAAGCACGAACTATGGAAGAAAAGGTAAAAGCACAATAACACACACACTACATCTGCCCAAGAGTGACGATGCGTCCAAATACTGCCACCACCGACTGAGCGAATGTGACTCCACTATGTAAGGTAAGTGATACTATCAAGGAAAATAGCTTAACACCTCCCCTTCGATTTCCTGCCAACAGTAAACAGAGTAATTAAGAGCCATGATAAAACAAGGTAAACAAGCACCAGGAGACATCTGATCTCTCTCCAGATAGAAACATCTGAAAGATCGGTTCCAATTATGCTAATCACTGGGATTCTTAGGAGTCTAAGTTCAAAGTTAGGATAGACAACCTTATATGTTTACAGTGGCTTCTTTTTAATTCAATGCTTAACTCTCTCTACAATAAACAATTTAATAGAGTAGTTTACACCAAGGAATAAGACTATAATACCGCAGCATAAATCGAAAGCTGAGCATTATCCTCTTATGGAGGAATTATGTTTCTGAAGAACAAAGTGATGACATAGCAAATGACACAACAACTTAACGGAACTTCTCTACAGGAGGTGGGCAACCTTTTGCCTCAAGGCGCAGTGGACGTTTGGAGAAGAAGAACAAGAATTGCAACATACCGACTACGAAGTTAGCTGAATATCGGTTGGCCGAGGCTTTCGGGGAGTTGCCAAAGGACTCGACATCAAAGAAAGGCACCGAGGAGGAGAAGCAAGAGAAAATGAAATACTATATGTGATTGTCCAAGAAGCCTGTCACGCCAATGGCGAGCCAAGCAATTCGTGAGTTGGTAGAGGTTAATGGTTGATCGCTTCTTCCATGTGACTAGGTGTGAGTACTCATCTTGTTGCGAGAATGCTCTTGTTGCGGCAGACTCTGTCTCGGTTGGGTATGAGGTGTTCCCGATGGTCCTTGGACTAGGGACCCTTATATCTGGCTCAGATGATGTGCCCTGATTGCCGCTAGATGTGTGTGTGGTTTTCGCGGGTTTTCCTTAATAAACCGTGAGTTGTATGGTTTTTGGGTCCGGTTTCCCTATTAACTGGACCAATTCTCTCTTCTTAAACGCAATGCGGGAGCTCCCCGCCCTCTTGACGAGGTTCGTCAAAATAAAGTGAATTCATTGGATACAATTCTAGGTCATCGTACTACATTTAAATGAGGTAACTAATTGTTCGTCCTAAACATAGTGATTGGGACATAAAAGGTAGGAATTTAATTAATGTTTTTACCAAGGAAAATTTTCCTTCCGGCTGATCTCTATCATGTCCACCACAACTACATCATCGTACATCAATATCACAGCTAGTTACTCAGAATTCAGAAAGGAAATTGGGCATCAACGTCAAAGCCATGACAGTTGACACTGACACGCAGGTGAACAAATAGACCTTAGTTTCGGTAAGATAATATTAAAAATAGAAAAGGAAGAGGTAGGAAATAGACTAGATGCAGGATTGGGAGAACCATTTAGGATGTATCAGGAAGCAATCTTCCCTCACAGAAATGGGGTTGTTTGGGCAATTTTTTGTAGGGAAACGTAGATTGGGCTCATAATGTCAGATATCACTAGTAACTACCTTCCATCCCATAGTTAGTCATTTGGATTTTACTACAACCACGTCTGCTAAACGAACGAGATAACTGGTAGTTTACAGAAGCCAAGAGTGGGGTATCTATGAACTATCAGTTTCCTATGTCCATCTAGGATTTGCAGAAAGAAAATCAACGGCGACAAAATGTAATATATATCACATGTAGGCAGCGAGAAGTATAAAACCATAATAATTTAACGTATAATAATCCTCCCTTTACCTTGTTCGACGAGGGAGAGGACACCAAACTTGCTTAGTAGTTAAATGATCCTGAAACCAAAATAAATAAATATATGAATCAACCATACAAAGTCAGTCATAACATATTTCCAAGTATAGGATTACGCTATACCTTGCCACCAGTCGCCGTGAGAATCTGTGACTGGATCCTTATTAGCCGCCTTGTACTGAAATGAATACAAAAGTGTTCAAAATATTGGTAGCGCATAGATTAAACAGGAAGATAAAAGTACTTATGAGTTATACTCTTGGATCAGCAATTCCTTACATCATTGTATTCCGTGGGTGGCTTAGGTGCAAAGTTGCCATAATAGTCTCGGCCACCATAGTGCACGGAAGAACCAAAACAAGACGACGTATCAGCCGAATCGTATGAGTGTTTGTTATCCTTGGTGTATGTTGTGCGACTTTTAGCAGGACTCCACTGGGATTTACCATCTACTAGTAAGATAATCACCAAGATGACATTACTTAATGAAAGAAACAAATGACTAGAAATTAAAGCTGTTAAGAGTTTACATCTTCTTTAAATGTTTCCATGTTTGTAACTGTTACTGAAATTATTACAGCTCCTCCTTGGCAATAATAGCATGTTTCATTAAAACTATATTTCGTCGATCGACAGGAGTCATGACGTACTATTCATTTCAATTTCGCAGCAGTATAATAATGACATAAATGAAAGACGAGACGTGGAAGTCGCACAACTACCTGTGATGCTAGCCTGCGCACTCCCGTTCTGCCCTTTGCAAAGAATGGCGTACAGTTCCTGCTCTTTGCCGTTTACCTTAAAACCCAAAACAAAAGGGAAACGAATACATATTACTTCCAAACTAGATAGCAACATGGCAATAAGAATACTCTTCTAAAATAATCGATATCTACACAAAAAAATCTAGCAAATTCTCGCATATTCACTTGAAAAGTTATGCACGCAAGAAACTAAATTATGGGCTGAACAATGGACGGATAAAAAGGCAAATCCGATCTACCAACGCCCTGCACACGAGGAAACCATCATACACCCTCAAAATCGTCCGGCTAAAAGCAAAGGATCACGCGGAACGGCGCCAAAGACATAACGTCGAACAGGCAAAAGGCGTCAGGATAGACGGTACCCCGTGCGACGTCGGTGGAACAGGCTGCTCAACGGCGACTCGACTCCGGCGTCGGCGGCGGCGCGGGGAGGCGACTTCTTGGTCGCCGCGCGGGGCTGGGCGGCGGACTTCTTCGGCTCCATTTTGATTGGGGGTGGATGAGGAGAGCTGCGGCTGAGCACTAGGGCACGTGAAGGAAGCGGTTGCAGGCGGCGCGGCGGTGGGAGAGAGAGACGGGGAGTCTAGGGAAGTGCTACTGCTCAACGACTCGACTCGTGGCGCTCTGCTCCGGCCTCCATGCGTGCCCGCATTTAAAGGCGTCGGGCCGAGGACCGCGTCCTGGTATTTGGTAGATCTTCGGGGCTTACGTATAAAACCGTAGATGCCGCTCTCCAGTGAACGCGTCGCGCCGTCGCCGACTCGCCGTTGCGGCTGAACTGTTGCCGTCGGCTAAGCGGCGGTAGCGAAGATGGCTAGGTAGGTGTGGCTGGCGCCAGTGGAAGGATGTGATGCTGATGCATGGGTACACGACGGATCCCCCGTCGGCCGTCACGTTGTCCACCAGTTTGGTAGAGGGGAATTGCTGGGTGGTTTATGAATTGATTTCGTCAATTTCATTATTTGACCGTCGGCAGTGGCGGACCCAGAGCAAAGCCAAAGCCCGGGCAAACAGTAGATTTAGAAGCATAAAATGATTTTTTTTCAATCAATGAACTGTACATATACACCACAAATACGCTACGTGGCCGGCCGGAAGCCCGGGCGATGGCCGGTAGCAGGGACGCTAGGTCCGCCGTTGACCGTCGGTTCAATCTTTCGGAGGTGATAATATATGCGTGTGTGCCCTTGTATAGGTGAGTGCATTTGCCTATATGTGAGCCTCTACGTTAAATTTGTTTCGCAAACAAAAAACGTATCGCTGACATGTGAACCCTCAAGACAGTTGAATTATGCTTGAGGAGGTCGAGTAGATTAAAGAAATGCACATGCGTTTTTTTAGGGCAGTTTGGTTTGTGAATTTCAAAACTCTATAAAAAGGAGAAAAACTGTAATTGATTGTCATGGAATGTTGAATTCTAACAAGAAACCAGAACACATTAATTGCCAATAGGTTTTTTTCTGGTTGCGTAATATATATAAGTTTTTAAAGGTTACATATGTGATAAGTCGTCATAAAAAAGCAGGGTTCTCTTTTGGCATTACCTGCACCATAAACAATTTGTAAAATTACTATGGCTTGCAGTCCCACAAACCAAACAAAAATCCATAGACGTTTACAAGGATGCAATTGATCGTCCTAAATTATATGGAACTCGTTTGAACAAGAAAAAAACATTAATGATTCGATAATAAAATCTTGGGATACAATGAATCATAGAGGCATGTTGTATTGTTCACTCACGGTCGAGCTTAACTGTAACCTCCAACAATCCTTGTAATTTGCAACTTTACCTTGTAAGAACATAAAGAACCGAATGTAGGAAAACACCACCAAGATATAGGTTAAAGCATGTAAACAACATCGAGGATCAATATTGTTCATGGCGACAGTGCAAATAGTCACCCAATGAAGAGTTTGTCTTAATAATAATAATTGTACTACTTGTCGTGTGAGGACAAAATTTGTTGGGCTATGTGTGTAACTGCGAAGGTGACTTCTTGGATGATATTGTGGAAATAGGTATTCCTATGTGTAGTTGAGAGGGTGGCTTCATGCTAGAGGTTAAACTCAAAAAATTTAACTTGAAAGCAAAAGCAACCAGTATCTCAACACACAGCGAACAAGAGTTATCCATGAAACAAGCTAGAATAGGTTTCTTATATACATTTTTCAAATCCATAATGTTTCTCTACATGGAGTTTGGCATATATGATCTTTATTTAATCGTGAAAATTACAAGCTCTATCTAAAAGAGATTTGCATAAAATTGTTGGAACGGACTATTTTCTCTTACAACTCATTTGTTACAACGAATACACTTGGTACATCACTTTGATCTTGCTTGCACACTTTTTTTTTTTTGCATATGTCCAATGTTTCATATCAAAGTGGTTATATGCCTGACCCATATATGTTACTGATCACATGTGCATTTACTTGTCCACATATTGATTTTGTATGCACTTCATAGAGGTTACTACACCATAAATGCCAATCTACACCTAATTAAGCCAGACATAAAACATTGTGTACATTCATTATAAATATAATGATAAATATTGACATAACATAGACACTTGTAAGTTTGTCGGCAATCATTTCGTGAAATAATATGTTGAAAGTGGCACGAATCCTACAAATAAAATTGATGGTTGGTTATGTCTACTTGCATGTCTGACACATATCTTATCCGAGTTTGGTTGCTCTTACCGCTTGGCCATGCCGCCAAAAACCCGAGCGAAAATTGAGAAAAGAATAAGTATTCATCCACGTTTTCTTACGAAAACCCAATAGAATTCTACATACATTCTCCAATCTTCGTGAAATATTTATTCCTGCTTTCAAGATGGCCGGGAATGTTAAAAGAAAATATATCTTGTGATATATTAGTGTATAGTCTACTTTTGAATAAAAAATATTATATGAATTGTATGTTATTAATTCACCATGGGCTTATAAATCTAATACCAAACGTTAAAATAATCAACTAAGTTAGGAAGTTTGCCCTATAGCATTTTTTAGCTTAGGTCGTATCAAGACAGCAAGAATGTATTGAATCCCTACCACTTTGTTTTTTCGAGACTGGAATCAATACCACATGACTATTTGTAATTTCTACAAAATTGATTACACTAAGAACCCACATAAACATGTGCATGGAAGTCGGATTAGTTGTCCCCGGATATATTGGTATCGGTTGTTAAACTAGGTGAAGTGCTTTGTCAAATGGACAACATGCTCAAAACTATAAAAGCAGAAGTTAGGCATCTGCCACAACAAACTACAATGTAGACACTTAGTCGAATTAGACAAAG
Organism: Poa pratensis; assembly: GCA_947311845.1. Taxonomy (NCBI): domain Eukaryota; kingdom Viridiplantae; phylum Streptophyta; class Magnoliopsida; order Poales; family Poaceae; genus Poa; species Poa pratensis. Next base: position 29,821,498 of record CAMZMU010000027.1, read on the forward strand.
ATATAGTAAATAACTGACACAAGAAAAAACTGAAAATTGAAGGCTCAAAGCAAATACATTTATACGTATATATGGAAATTATTAAGATCTTTGGGTTTTCCTGACTCCATTGATCAGGTGTCGGCACACTATCATGTGTGTACATAGAAAGATATGCCCCTCCGTAATAATTTGGTTTCCACATCACCATTTTTCTAGTTGACCCGTTCCATTGAACTTGCAAATTAACAAAACCTTGTGAATCAATGAAGCAATCTAGTAAGTTCTAACCGTATCCAATTTTTAAAAAACAAATTGCCTTGTTGTACACATTCTCTTCTAAAGAACCGAGACTAATCCTGATTGATCGGTTTGCATTGATCTTACCATTTCCTTCCATTGGACCGTGTTAGAAACTTGAGAAAGAACATCATGATCTTGAATGTCTATTTTGTATCCATTAAACCACTGCCAGCATAATTCCAACTTCACCGAGAGCGTTTCTTTTTACCCCTGTCGTCTAAAATTTATTTTGTAGAAGTTTCCTGTCTCAGAGTACTATAGGTTATTTTGTTGGTCTCTTCTTGTTTGAGAGTCGTGTACCAAGTAAAGGAAGAGTGTGTCGTCAGACATTATTCTAGTTCTATCAGGTTATTTTTTCAGGGTGTTGTCGTAATCCTTCGGCGTGTAACTATACACAAATCTCCAACACAAGAAACGATGATGGATCCATACATTACGCACTATAGTTAGCACGCATACGCACTATAGTTAGCACGCATACTAGAAAAACATTCTCAAGTTCATCGTCTTGAATCTTGATGCTTTCACCAACACAGAGGCGGAAAGAGGATCGCGGCTGAGTGTGGGAACTACCAGATAAGGCAGATTCGCAATGGCATCACCTCACGCCCATGTGCACACACACAGCACTCTGACTTTGCAATTCGAGCACAGAATCCATCGATTCATGGGGCCTAGCAGCATATACCAAAGCGCTTTGACCTCAGCTCTGACGAGGACGATACCATTCCCTGCTCCGGCGACGTCGATAGCCGGCCTTATCGTCGCCTCTTCTTTCTCTCGCCTCCAACCCAGGCCCCCCAGCTAGCCGGCCATGGCCAATGGCCATACCGAATATCCACGCGCGCCCCGCCATTCTTTCCGTGATTCTTCCAACAGCTTTCCTACGCATGGGTCAACAAGTGTCACTCGAGTTAACGAGGATGTAGTAGAAGGATCTAGTTCTTCTTCAGAAAAGATAGGAGAGGAAGGATCCTGGCAAGTTGTGCCCTGTTTAATCAGCTCGAGAGTTGTGGAGTTTTCGACGACACAAACACAGAGCCGCATACGTATGCGCGGCATGGCGCGTCTAGGGTTCTAGGAGTGACTGGAGTATGACTGTGTATGTGTGGTCCGTGTCGTGTGGAGACCGGCCTAAATACGCCCTATACGGCACGCGGCTGGATCTGGACTGAATACTCCAACACAGAATACTCCAAGAAGTTGGCCAAACTGTTCTTGCTTCTCGGCCTGCTTCGCCGCATGTCGTTCCCCTATTGGCCAGACTTCAGACGAGTGATGATCACCATTCACCAGCTCGATCGACTCTGTCCAGACTCCAGACCCAGCTAGCCAAGCTGCTGAGCCAAGTAGGAGTACCTCGCAGGAGTAACACGCGTCTAGAGCATGACAAATCGGCGCCGCCCTAGCAGCAGCGGAGACCGGCGACTGGACCACGATATTATCCGAAGTGGATCAATTGTATGATCCGTAATCGTAAGCCGCAGAGAACATCAGGGAATTCTTCAGAGCATGATGCACGCACGCGCCCGCCCCCAGGTTCAACCTTATCCGGCCGGCCCAAGATTCCGGCGCGCAGACATCGTCAGCCTGTCCAAGTCAAATTCAAACCGCGCACAGTGCCGCAATGGCGCGCGGGGTCACCGAGCAAGGATCGACGTGAGACCGGCAGCCTCCGCACTTCTATCCACACGACCGATTCGCTCTCCGATCGCGATCTTTTTCTGTTCCGCTAAGCTTCAGGCTTTAGCAGCCCACAATAATTCCGGCCTCGCATCTTCCCGGCGAACAAGTATCTCAGGCGCGGTGGCGGGTGGGTCCTCGCCGACGTGTCTACGATGCGGCGAGATACGAAGGTAGGGCCGCGCGCCGCCCGTGCGCTTTCTATCCTGTTCGCCACGGACGGCGACGGCTCGGGCGCCGGTTGTTATTTTCTGGTGATCCAAATTCCAGCGGTAGTACCGCTGGGTTAAGCGGTACTACCACTAGAGAGCTACCGCCACCGCTATCGCCGCCGCTACCGCCAGAATTGACGTCTAAAGCGCTTGTCCGGTACCGACTGGTACCGCTGGCGGTACCGCTACCGGTACCGCTGAGGTGGGAAGAGACGAACCAGCCCACCCAGCGGTAGTACCGCTGGGTTATCATTAGATAGATGAAGTTGAATAAGCGATAAAGCCTTACGGTCTTTCCGCTTCTCATCAGCGGTCCATGAAGCCGCATCCTTGTCGACGAATTTCTCCAGCGCCTCGTCAAGATCATTGGACTATGCGAGGATCGCACGCATCTTGACCTGCCACAGCGAAAATCTCGTCTTGTAGTCCAGCGCCGGTAGATCGAACTTCATCGATGTCATCCAAAACCCTAATCTGAACACAGATCCGAAACAGGGCTCTGATACCACTTGTTGCAAAACGATAGCAAAGAAACGACGAAGAGCGGAACGATCAAACCAATGGGGACACGAGATTTTAACGTGGAAAATCCCTCCAACAATGGAGGAGAAAAAATCACGGGCGTCAGCCAGCAATACTTCACTATATCGGGTGAGGTTACAAACGACGTGGGTTTACAATGTGTGGCTTACCCCAAAACGGCGGCTTACAAGAGGAATATAGAAGCATCAAACCCTAGGTCGGCTGCAGGGGTTAAGCGGTACTACCGCCGAGGTGGGATTGATTCCGGGTTGGACTGCAGCCGACCTAGGGTTTGATGCTTCTATATATTCCTCTTGTAAGCCGCCGTTTTGGGGTAAGCCACACATTGTAAACCCACGGCGTTTGTAACCTCACCCGATATAGTGAAGTATTGCTGGCTGGCGCCCGTGGTTTTTTCTCTCCTTTGTTTGGAGAGGTTTTCCACGTTAAATCTCGTGTCCCCTTTGGTTTGATCGTTCCGCTCTTCGTCGTTTCTTTGCTATCGTTTACAACAAGTGGTATCAGAGCCCTGTTTCAGATCTGTTTTCAGATTAGGGTTTTGGATGGCATCGATGAAGTTCGATCTACCGGCGCTGGACTACAAGACGAGATTTTCGCTGTGGCAGGTCAAGATGCGTGCGATCCTCGCACAGTCCAATGATCTTGACGAGGCGCTGGAGAAATTCGGCGACAAGGATGCGGCGGCATGGACCGCCGATGAGAAGCGGAAAGACCGTAAGGCTTTATCGCTTATTCAACTTCATCTATCTAATGATATTCTGCAAGAAGTACTCCAGGAGAAAACCGCAGCGGCACTGTGGGCTAAGCTGGAGTCGATCTGCATGTCCAAAGATCTCACCAGCAAGATGCATGTGAAGATGAAGTTGTTCACGCACAAGTTGCAAGAAGGTGGTTCGGTAATGAATCACTTATCGATCTTTAAGGAGATCGTTTCTGACCTAGTGTCGATGGAGGTAAAGTACGATGATGAAGATCTAGCACTTTTACTTCTATGCTCGCTGCCAAATTCCTTTGCAAATTTTCGTGATACCATACTGTTAAGCCGTGATGAACTAACCACCGCGGAAGTATATGAGGCCCTGCTTGCCAGGGAAAAGATGAAAGGTATGGTACAGAAAGAGGAGACGTCGTCCTCCAAGGGCGATGCTTTGCAGGTCCGAGGGAGGCCTGAGCAGCGAGATAACCACTACCACAACAACAACAGAGACAAGAGCAAGGGTGACAGAGTCGCTCAAAGTCAAAGGACGAGACAAGTTCTGCAGGTATTGTAAGAAATCTAATCATGTCATTGATGATTGTTGGAAGTTGCAGAACAAGGAGAAAAGAAAAGGTACTTACCAACCGAAAAATAATGAAGGTAATGATACCGGTGAGGCTTCTGTTGTTGATGGTAGTTCTGATGGCGAATGCCTAGCTGTTTTAGCTGCATGTGTTTCTCGTCAGGATGAATGGATTCTAGATACTGCATGTTCTTTTCATATTTGCTGTAACAAAGATTGGTTCAGTTCTTATGAGTTAGTGCAGACTGGAGATTTCGTGCGTGTGGGGAACGACCAGCAATGCAACATTGTTGGCGTTGGTTCCGTTCAGGTCAAGACACATGACGGTATGACACGCACGCTGACGGGAGTGAAACACATACCAACCATGGCAAGAAATTTGATCTCGCTCAGTACCCTTGACTGTGACGGGTACAAGTACAAAGGAGGAAATAAACTCCTAAAGGTATCAAAAGGTTCTCTCATAGTTATGGTTGGTGATATGAATTCTGCTAAGTTATATGTTCTTAGAGGTAGCACGTTATCTGGTACTGTTGCTGCTGTTTCTCATGATGACGCTAGTAAAACTAACCTTTGGCATAAGCGTCTTGGACATATGAGTGAACTTGGTATGGCAGAATTGATCAAGAGAGACTTGCTGCAAGGATGCAGTTTGGGTAAGATGCAGTTCTGTGAACACTGCATTTTCGGTAAGCACACAAGAGTTAAGTTTAATGCTTCTGTTCACACCACCAAAGGTACACTTGATTATGTACATGCTGATGTTTGGGGGCCATCTCGTAAGCCCTCTTATGGTGGTGCTCGTTATATGCTTACCATTATTGATGATTACTCTAGAAGAGTTTGGCCTTATTTCATGAAAAATAAGGATGATACGTTTGCTGCTTTTAAAGAGTGGAAAGCTATGATTGAAAGGCAAACAGAAAGGAAGGTGAAATTACTTCGTACTGACAATGGTGGCGAATTTTGTTCGAATGCCTTTAATGATTATTGCAGGAAAGAAGGCATTGTCAGGCACCTCACCATCCCGTACACGCCTCAGCAGAATGGTGTAGCGGAGCGGATGAACAGGACCATCATCTCCAAGGCTCGCTGCATGATCTCCAACGCTCGCATGAGTAAGCGTTTTTGGGCTGAGGCGGCTGCCACCGCCTGCTACTTGATAAACAGGTCACCATCTATTCCCCTCGACAAGAAAACTCCCATTGAGGTATGGTCAGTACTCCTGCTGATTATTCACAACTTAAAGTTTTCGGCTGCACTGCTTATGCTCATGTTGATAATGGAAAGTTAGAGCCGAGAGCTATTAAGTGTGTGTTCATTGGTTATGGTTCGGGTGTAAAAGGATACAAGTTGTGGAATCCCGAAACTAAAGGCTTTTATGAGCAGGAGTGTTGTTTTCAATGAATCTGTTATGTACTTTGATAAGTTGTCCTCAGATGTTTTGCCAGATTTTTCTGAGGAGCAGGTTCGTGTCGAGGTGGAGCACTCTGTTGAAAAGAAAATGTCACTGTTGACAATGATGGTGCTGCTACTTCAGATGATTCTGATCCTGATTCTGCTGGTTCTGATGATTCTGATTCTTCTGATTCTGATAATAATAATGTTCAGAACTCACCCCCTGTTTTGCAGCCACAACAGTCTATTGCTGCTCGTAGGAACAGGAGGAATTGTGGTCCTCGACCACGTTTAATTGAAGAGTGTAACATTGTTGATTATGCTCTGAGTTGTGCAGAACAGGTGGAGCACGGACATGAGCCGTCCACCTATACTGAAGCTATTGGTTCCGGTGACCGCGAGAAGTGGCTTGCTGCTATGCAAAAAAATGCAGTCACTCGATAAGAATGGCACATGGGAAGTTGTGCGCTTGCCTAAGAAAAAGAAGGCAGTCCGCTGTAAGTGGATCTTCAAGAGAAAGGAGGGTTTATCTCCTAGCGAGCCTCCGAGGTTTAAGGCAAGGTTAGTTGCAAAAGGCTTCAGTCAAATTCCAGGTGTTGATTATAATGATGTTTTCTCTCCAGTTGTTAAGCATAGTTCAATTCGTACATTCTTTGGTATTGTTGCTATGCGTGATCTTGAGCTTGAGCAGTTAGATGTAAAGACTGCGTTTCTGCATGGAGAGTTGGAGGAGGAGATATACATGGACCAGCCAGAAGGGTTCATAGTGCCTGGTAAGGAGGATCTTGTGTGTAAGTTGAAAAGGTCCTTATACGGTTTGAAACAATCTCCTCGTCAGTGGTATAAAAGGTTTGATTCTTTTATGTTGTCACATGGCTTTAAGAGGTCTGAATTTGATAGCTGTGTGTACATTAAGTTTGTTAATGGATCACCTATATACCTGTTATTATATGTTGATGATATGTTGATTGCTGCCAAGAGCAAGAAAGATATCGCTGCTCTCAAGTCACAGTTGAGTAGCGAGTTTGAGATGAAGGATCTTGGTGCTGCTAAGAAAATTCTAGGTATGGAGATTACCCGTGACAGAAATTCTGGTTTGTTGTTTCTTAGTCAGCAAAATTACATTAAGAAAGTTCTTCATCGTTTTAACATGCATGATGCAAAGTCTGTTAGTACTCCTATTGCTCCTCACTTTAAATTGTCAGCTGAACAATGTCCTAGTACGGATGAGGATTTTGAGTACATGTCTAGAGTTCCATATTCTAGTGCTGTTGGTTCTTTAATGTATGCCATGGTTTGCTCACGTCCAGATTTATCATATGCTATGAGTTTGGTTAGTAGATATATGGCTAATCCTGGTAAAGAACATTGGAAGGCTGTTCAGTGGATTTTCAGGTACCTTCGTGGCACATCCAATGCTTGCCTCAAGTTCGGCAAGACTGATGAGGGACTCGTAGGCTATGTGGATTCAGATTTTGCTGCCGATTTGGATAAGAGGAGATCCCTCACAGGTTATGTGTTCACGCTTGGTGGTTGTGCCGTGAGTTGGAGGGCAACGTTACAATCTGTTGTTGCCCAGTCTACCACTGAAGCAGAGTACATGGCTATTGCTGAAGCATGTAAAGAATCGGTTTGGCTGAAAGGTTTGTTTGCTGAGCTTTGTGGAGATGATACTTGCATTAACCTGTTTTGTGATAGTCAGAGTGCTATTTACCTTACAAGGATCAGATGTTCCATGAGAGAACAAAGCACATTGACGTCAAATACCATTATGTGCGTGATGTTGTTGCAAAAGGTAAGCTGAAGGTATGCAAGATAAGTACTCATGATAATCCTGCTGATATGATGACAAAGCCAGTTCCTGTTACTAAGTTCGAGCTTTGCTCGGGCTTAGTTGGTATCACTGTCTAGCCCAAGAGGCTATTTGGCGCCGAAGGTGTTTTCTTTGTTGTTTTCAGGGTGAAGTTCTCTTTCATGCTACAAGATGGAATTTGTCTCAAGGTGGAGTGTTATTTTTGGTGTTCCAAATTCCAGCTAGCGTTAAGCGGTACTACCGCTGAGAGCCGCCGCCGCTACCGCCAGAATGGCCGTCTGAGCGTTGTCCGGTACCGACTGGTACCGCTGGCGGTACCGCCGGTACCGCTGAGGTGGGAAGAGACGAACCAGCCCACCCCAGCGGTAGTACCGCTGGGTTAAGCGGTACTACCGCCGAGGTGGGATTGATTCCGGGTTGGACTGCAGCCGACCTAGGGTTTGATGCTTCTATATATTCCTCTTGTAAGCCGCCGTTTTGGGGTAAGCCACACATTGTAAACCCACGGCGTTTGTAACCTCACCCGATATAGTGAAGTATTGCTGGCTGGCGCCCGTGGTTTTTTCTCTCCTTTGTTGGAGAGGTTTTCCACGTTAAAATCTCGTGTCCCCTTTGGTTTGATCGTTCCGCTCTTCGTCGTTTCTTTGCTATCGTTTTGCAACACAGGTGACGACGCCAAGTGCGGATACCGGCCGGTGCTGCTGCGTACTGCGGACGGGCGGGACCGGAGCCGTCGCTCTCCGGGGTCGCACGGCGAAAAGATTAGCATGCTCCGGAAAAGCGCGGAGCGCGCCGGGAGAGGATTGTTTGTGGATCGGGAAGTGCCGTCGCGTCCATGGTCGACACGACAACTTGCTGCCGATTTGGAGATAAGAAACGAATTCAACGCCAAGCTTTGTTGGCGAGAGAGGTGGAAGGGCTGCATGAGACGTATGATCCTGCCAAATCGGGTTTGGCAAAGCAACTAGCGAGCTCTTGGGGGTCTGTTCAAGATAGCTTCTCATACGAACAGAATCTGGAATTAGTGGTTATTTGCAGAACGTTCTTCACTAGGTATTGACTCTACATTTACACAAAAAGATGCATGTACAACTTATGTCTATAAATACAAAAATGGCCATAATTTTGTTAAATGCCGACCACAGTCAACCATCGGGTTATTTGATGAAGAGAGTTATATTACCACATGAGTCGCATTAAGGTGATACGATGAAAAAATCAAAATCAAATTTTAGATAAGGATACAACACACAAACCATCGAACATTTTACCTGCAAAAAGGATACAAACTCATCTAAAAATAAAAAAATCAGATATGCCAGGAACATAGGCTCCTGAAACTGAAACTACTGCACAAAGATCCCTGTTTGAAAATGCAGTTGAAAACATGTGCGACCCCTCGAATCCAAGTCCCTTGACGATCCGTTTTTATACAACCATGACCATGTTGGCCGACATAGTTTTCAAGGATTACAGATACCACCAATAAGTGAAGATCCAAGAATACAAACTTTAGCTATGACAAGAGATCGGCGAGCTGACATCTCTTACCATTTCGCATATTCTGAAAGTATGAATACACATCAAGAGTTCAAAACGATTGTAGACGGTAGTACAAATAAGTTAATACTTACAGAGCAAATTGGGGAAAAAATAAGTTCCGGCAAATGTTAAGCATTATGGCCTTGTGGGGACACTCGTGCGAAAAATAAGACCACTAGGAAAAGATAGTGAAATACACCATAATGTATTCACTGTGGACATACAATTAATGACCCATCACCACAAACACGTTTTTTTTTTGGTTAGAGACTTCAGAATTATGAGATGTTCTAACCTTTTCTGAATCATAATATATAAACGTGTTTTACTATGTATGTTTTAATCATTTTAGTATGTATATAGTCCATATTAAATATCCAAAATAATATACAATTCGGTACATAGGGTTGTGTTACGATTTTTTAATCTCTAGAAAGTGTTGCGTGTGTGTGTGGAGACACACACACACTTTCTGGTTCATTCTCCAGAACTGGCGATAATCATGCATCACTGGCAACCATGGTGCTGGGTCGCTAGCATGCTTGCTATTGATGGTGGAACTTCTCTGTCCGGTAAAAAAAAATCTTTTACCCTCGTTTTACTAGTCATTAGAGGGACTAGTATAATTTCATCTAACGTCTCAGCTGTGTGCTTCTGAGAATTGAGATTAGCTCCAACGGACTAAACATTTGTAGTTCTCTGAAAAAAAAATTGACGGATAAGTGCTCAGGGCCCAACTCATCGACGAAGAAAGCTCGACTAGACGCCGCCACTCCACCTTACCCACGGTAACCAGGAAAATCACTTTATGTGCACCTTTCTTTTTCTTCAGTGAACTTGGTTAGATCATATGGTCACATCTTCAGGGTGTACCAATCTCAAAAAAAAAAAAAAAAAAATCTTCAGGGTGTACCCCCTAAGTAGATTCTTTAACTTTAAATAAAATCATATTCAATATTCCTTCCAGGGGGCAAATGCCCCGGAAGCACAAATACACCTAGATACCACCCGTTTACCTAAGCGAGTTGTATAGGCGTGCTCCACGCAGAGCACCGACACCGCCCGAAGAAATACGAGACATACCAGACCATTACCTGAGTGAATTGCTGATGTACTACTTTATCTTCGAGCGAGCTCATTGCTTCGTGTCTTTGATCGTTACGTGATGGTACAAGTTTTTCTATTACCACGAGTATAGATTTCCTGCCCCGAGCATCAATGCTTCTGTTACTTAAAAAAATTCGAGAATGTAGTTAAAATTTTCACACAAATTTGAAAAAAAATCATGCATGGTCTATATGATTTATCCTATATACTGAAAAATAACAATGTGAACTGATTCATATTCGACCTACACAAAAAAAAACTTACATATCTGTAGTTAACAATGCATAGTTTCATATCTCTCCATTTTTACTTTTTCTCTAGACTATAATATAGAGAATTTTGTATCGATATTTTGCGCACTTGTCAGATATATCATTGAGAACATGCAAGATTTCTCTCAATTTTTTTTGAAACTTCTAAATATGCTTCTCGAGTTGTAAAGTAGCGGGAGCACTAGGGCTCGGGTGCGAAAACCACTTGCCACTATTACCATTAGCTATTGCAAAATAAACTCACATCTTGAATAGTCTTAGAGCTGTTAAATCGTAATATATTCAAATCAGGATCATTTTAAAGTTTGTTTTATAGTTTTTTAACATTTTTAAGTAAAATTTCAGAAACAGTTTTGAAAATATGAAAATTTAAACTATTTTCAAATCTGAACTTTTTTTTAGATTTGAACAATTATTAGATTGGAACAATTTTCAAAATCATATAAAAGTGAAAATAGAATTACAATTTTTTTGAACATTTTTAAATTAGGAATTTTGTAAAACTGAGGCAGAAAAAAATCAAAAGAAAAGGGGAGAGAGAGAGAAGGAAAAAAGAAGAAATAAACAGGAAAATGAAAAGACGACTAGATGGGCCGGCCCATTCGCTTCCGGATTCAGGCGGCGCGATGCCCCGTGTCGCCAACGGGCGATATATACGAATTCGCGTTCAATAGGAGCTCCCCTCCTTTTGCCTTCCTCCATCGGCCGAAAGGCCTTGAAGATCGCAGGCCCTACATCTTGTTGAGTCTTTGCGCCTTCGAAGTCCATGAGCCGATCAAGTAAAAAAAAAGTCCACGAGCCATACAGAAACAGAAGCAAATCCAGGCACCGACCACGCACACGGCACACATTCGCATTCCCAAAGATCTCGTCGGATCTGACAGCACGGGCGGCGACGAAAAGAGAGGAACGCCAGCCGTCGATCGGCTGGCCTCGAGATAGCAATGACAGTTAGCCGGGAAGGCCAGCTCGGCACGAGATCTCCCCCCCCCCCCCCCCCCCCCCTCTCCTCTCCTTCCACCAGTTTCCGGGCGGTTACTTTCTCGGATCTGCCACCCACCTCCCAAATTTATTTTTCCCACGGCGATCTCCCGACCGACGAGCGGCGCCGCAGGGTGAGATTTTTCCGGTCCGGATCGATCGGCTTGATTGGCTCGTTCGCCCGGCCGGTGATCGGGTGAGGCGGCGATGGCGCACCGGTGGACAACGAGTACGACTACCTCTTCAAGATCGTGCTCATCGGCGACTCCGGCGTCGGCAAGTCCAACATCCTCTCCCGCTTCACCCGCAACGAGTTCTGCCTCGAGTCCAAGTCCACCATCGGCGTCGAGTTCGCCACCAGGACACTGCAGGTCAGACCCCTTCTTGCCCGTACGCGATCTCTGAACCACGATCATCGATGCTGTTTATTACTAGTTGCTGGTGCCATCCATGTATGAGGTACGGCTACAATTGGGCATGGGTCAATGTTTTGTTGATGGCATGGCTAGGCTGACAATGTATGCAGTACTTTCTTTTTGTATGCATGACGTTGGCACCGTATGATAATCCGTGGAAACTGTAATTTTCAGTGTAGGCTTTCTTCAGGCCATTTTGCATTTGCGTAGTAGTATGTTTAGATTGTTATAAAGACTCTGTATCTTTCGTTGGCATGGTTTTAGTTTCTTTTGAAGAAGATAGGAGATCAGCTACCAAGTACACAGAGTTCAGATTTGAAGGTAAACTGTACCGTTAGTACTTGTCAATTTCATTGTATTGCCATATCGGCAATGCTATGGAAGGGCATAATAGCATCATAATAAAATGCCTACTGACGTCCCACCATATATGTGAGAGCAGAGTTGGTGACCAACAACTATTTGATTCAAAACTCACTGAGACTGACTAGTAGAACCGGTTCCTTTTCAAGTGCAACCATATGCCATGCATTACAAATATAACAGTAATAATGGAAAGGAGTCACTTGACCGTTAGTCTCTCTATCTCTTCTCGTAGGTTGATTTTAAATAACGATGTGCTGTCAATCTCGTTCTTACGTTATCCTGCCTGAAAGTCATGGCAAGAAGATGTATCTGGTTCTTTTTTTCAAATATTATAAGTAGTTTTCAAGAACTTACCCATGTTTTTTTATCAGTACCATTGTTTTCTGTTTTAGTACATGAACTCTAGTAAAAGGAAAAGAACAATGTACTTAGGTTTTCTTTGTTTCCTGCTTTTCTATCAGGATTCAGTAACTGCACTTGTAGCCATTCCCATGATATGTGTTGTGATGATACCCTGTGAACAACTGTTTGGATTATTTACATCATCTAATGCAAACAAACATGCTAAGCTAATGTGAGTCTTAGAATTGGGACAGTATTACTTCATGTTGGTAATACATACCTGTGTTTAAGGCCATACTTTTCTAGTGGAGCAACACAAGTTTAATTTCGTTTGAAACAGATAGACGGGAAGACTGTGAAGGCACAGATTTGGGATATGCTGGACAGGAGAGATACCGTGCAATTAGTGCCTATTACAGGGTGCTGTTGGAGCACTCTTAGTCTTTGACATAACGAAGAGGCAGACCTTCGACAATGTCAGAGGTGGCTCCGCGAGCTCAGGGATCATGCAGATGCTAACATAGTTGTGATGATGGTCGGAATAGTCGGACTTGAACCACTTAAGATCAGTCCCTGAGGAAGACAGCCAAGCATTTTCTGAGAAAGAATCCCTTTCGTTCCTTGAGACATCTGCACTGGAGGCGATCAATGTGGAGAAGGCATTCCACACTGTACTGAGTGAAATCACCAGATTGTAAGCAAAAAAGCACTTGCAGCACAGGAGTCTGCGTCTGCCAATCGTTCGATGCAGGGAACTACCATTAATGTTGCTGAACCATCGGCCCACAAAAAGGTTCTTGCTGTTCCAGTTGAAGAGATCGTTCAGTGGAACTAATTTTTGAAAACATTTGTTTCTGCAGAACTGGACCATGACATATAGGTTGTAGTTTGGTTTCAGATATTCTTTCTCATCTCGAAGCCCATGACTCCAATTCACCATACCGTATAACCTGCCTCGATCATTCATTCTCATTTCGTTTTCTTATTTTAACTCTCATGCTATTGAATTTCACTTGTACACTTGAGAAATCGAACAACATGTTGTAACAATGATTATTTCCTGTTGACGACAATAATAAATGTTAATCATATTATCATGCTATTGAAATTCCCTACCATGGCATGCACTGATGACGTGTTTGGGTATTGTTTGGCCGCTTGTTACTTTTTGCCTGCAAATTGGGCACAGTTTACCTAATGGTTAAACATTTTCCGCAAGCTGGATCATATGCTAGAAAAGTGTGGCATGTCGCGTCGCTCACTTGCTTGGCAGATCGCCCTAGGTGGTGGTCGACCTCCTCATGGGCCTTAATATACCCCGCATAGCCTTTTCTGGGCCTAGAATCAGCTACCACGCAGGCAAACACAACGAGCTGGCGACGGCGTACTTACCAAATTGATCGAGGTTCCTCCACCTCCTGGATATAAAAAAACAACCATTCGACTATTCGGAACCAAATCTAACTTACTACTACCTTTTATTATGCAAGGCCACTATCCATTTTTTTGGGACTCGTGTGTGTCTATTTGGGTACAATTGCATTTTGACATTTCAGTTATTGTCGATTCTTGGAAAATCAATTAGTGTCAAGGATCTTTTAACAAATGTTGACATATCCTTGTATTAGGAGTAAATAGCACCGGTGGTCACACAACTCGTCGCTCGTGTACACTTAAGTCACGCTTGTGTAAAACAAATTTCTTTGGTCACACAATTGAACATGTGGATGCATTTTGGTCAAAATCGACACGTCATCTAGTTTAATACCGCTGCAGGTGAGTGTCGTTCTAGTTTCTGGGACAGTCTCTCATATCAATAACGCTCGCACCGACACTCGGAAGCGGCGAGACGCTCGCCTATTATTGGGCGGCCCTTCATAATCCAAATGCCGCATCAGTCTCTAGATCTTTGCACCAAACACTAGAGCGTCGAAAGAAATGCTTAGCTTAGGTACAGGCGTACAGCACGCATGCCCAGTTTTAGTGAATTTTGACAAAAATAACCCTTTTTTAAAACTTTCAACTAAAAATAACCCTTTTTTCGAAAAAATTCTGAAAATAAACCCTTTTGTGTGGCTCCCGCACCGGGGGCGCCACACCCTTACGTGCAACTCCCAGTCTGGCGCCACACCTGTTCACGTGTGGCGCCCAGGCTGGGAGTTGCACATGTATGTGGCGCCCCCGGTGCGGGAGCCACACAAAAGGTTATTTTCAGATTTTTTTCGAAAAAAGGTTATTTTTTTGTTGAAGTTTCAAAAAAGGTTTATTTTTATCAAAATTCACCCAGTTTTATCACACACCAAACCCTACCTGAGGCATAATAGGATCGTCCCTAGCACACGGTCCAATCCTATCAGCGACCAAACTGCGAGCGAAAAGGCATGCAGCGCCCATGCTGGCCACGACACCCAACCCTGTTGGCCACACTAGCCGATACCACTTAGACGGTAGTTATCCAAACATCTTATACACCCAGTGACCCAGATAAGAAGTTGAGAAACTATAGAAGGCTATCGGAAATGAAAACAGAGAGAAAAAGCTGAGCTAACATGCAGCAAATACATGTAAAGCTAAGCTACTCGTACTCCACCGAATTAGGCTTAAAGAACCGATCCAAAAAGGGTTCCTGCCCCTCCTCTCAATGGCTAGGTCGCGGTCCTCCAGCATCCGGCGGTTCTCGGTGTCTAGGAATGCGGCAGACCACGGCCTCTCGCCGGGGAAGGTATTCGATCTTTTATTCCTTTTTGCATGTCTTTGTATCTTCCTAAAATCAAAGAACAAGATTCTTCCCGCCCTATTCCCGTCTAGTGGTGCGACTAGCTCGGCAGAGGACGTGTGGAGTTGTGTGTCCAACGTTTTCTGTTTGTTCTCGTGGTTACTATGGATCTCAATCTTCTGATTTACATCAGCCATCATTGTATGTTTGCTTCTCCGCTGCGCGGTCTTTTGAGGTCTTGGCACGGCGATTTCATATGTATATACTAAAAGAAGCTAGGTCTACAACGACAAGTTTCCCGGCTTCGGTAAAGGAGGGGTGAGGATGACGGCGGCCTTCAACTCACTGATGTGCTTGTATTGTCACTAAATGGTCCAAAACCTGTTTACAATTTGTATTTCTTTTGAAATTATTGTATTGTTGCTACAGATTAACTTTTAAATACATCGGCGACTCTTCTATTTTTACTTTCTGTCTTGTTGCTTGAACCTTTGTA